>OZ029913.1:27146720-27519220 GCA_964023275.1 Norana najaformis | reverse complement strand
AATATTTAAATATTGTAAAAAAG
Organism: Norana najaformis; assembly: GCA_964023275.1. Classification (NCBI taxonomy): domain Eukaryota; kingdom Metazoa; phylum Annelida; class Clitellata; order Crassiclitellata; family Hormogastridae; genus Norana; species Norana najaformis. The sequence goes on along the minus strand of OZ029913.1, from coordinate 27,519,197 downwards.
CAATCTAGAGAGACTTTATATAGACTTTATATTAGGTTAATTAAGTAGCATAATTAATTATTTTTTTAAAAACTACAGTTCCGTATGTCCACTGAAACATACAAATTCCGCGTTTACATAACAGTGGCCTAACTATGAGACACTGCTATAGCATGGGTCTAGTGAAAAGGATCAAGTTTTTCACTTGTGAACTTGACTTAGTTGGGGTCTGGCAAATCATCTGTCTTTCTTGCCAGAATAGTTGCATGCACTTGACACATGGTTAGACACGCTCAGTCTAAATGACACTTTAAGTTGTTCCACCGTAAATAACACCCAACGAATTTCTAGATTAAAATCTCTGACTCTGGCATAATTTTGTGTAGCATTAAATAATGTTATAGTTTTCTAACATTAATATTATTAGAAGAAAATTGAATAATAATAACAGCGGAAACAACAGTTTCTAGCTGTACATGTAAGCTGTTCGCTTGACCATTAACCAGTAAAAAATGTACACAGCCACTTGTATTCCGTTTGAATAACATTATTGATGCTTGCATGTAAAAATTGTCAGACGGTCTTCTGAGCAAAATATGAGACTCATTGACCAGCTGTGTTTAGTACTAATATTACTAATATATAACAGGGACAGAAACTGTGTCGGCTTTATAATGATCTGTTGAAAGGGGAAAAATAACAAAGAACCAGCGGAGATCAATAGAAGCTCATAACAGGAAGTGCAAATGTTTAGAATTAATCTGAAACTACTACAACTATTAGGCCTATTCAAGCGTATAGTGCAGTAATATTTTTGCATTGCTTTAGGATGAAGCTGCTAGTTTTCGGATGGTACAAATGATTGTGGCCATTGTTTTAAATCAACGGGCAAAAGATTAGTAAATGTAAAATGTAAATGTACATGGTTTTATATAGCGACTGTATGGCTTCGACCCTGATCATTTTACAATGAACTGATCGGGTGAAATCCTTCACCACAGTTGCCTGTTCGAATGGGCGCTTAGTGCAGGCCAAAAGGAGCCCGTGATACGAATTGCAAATTTTATAAAAATCCATTTTGCAATTATCTGTAAAATAATTATTCAAGCGCAAAGATACCTAGGTCTCCATTATACACTGTACTCCGGGAAGACAATTTGTCCATAGAACTGGACAGAAAATGAAGCCGATATTGATCTACGGCTAGAATCAAGAAACACCCCATAGAATTGCGTCCGTGCACGCACCTGCTGATAGATGGACAACGCAAAGGGTTGGATATGAAGGTCGCGGATCTTTATGTTCATATGACTGGTAACAGAGTGAAGTGACCTAGGAATGTGCAGGCTGCTTGGCAGAATGATATTTAAAATAACGTCAATGTCCTGTCTATTTTTGCCAGCGGTTGAAGAAAATTCTTTTTGAACGTGGTCTTGTGTTGTCAATAGACCCTTTGTAAAAGTGCAATTACGATTTTTATTACCCGACAGAATAGGAAAAAGGTTGAACGTGATCTGGAGCTGTGAAATACTTACGCAGAAATTCACAGCGCACTAAAAATGTGTTCCCTAGCTATTTGAATGCTACTGTATCAGCCTCGAAGAAATTCGACCCAGCCCATTAACACGGTTAATGCAATACGCATAAGGAATAGTAGTAGCAAAACACCGATTCTAGCACATCGACCAAAACTCTAGGTTAAAAAATTCAACCAAAACACTAGGTTAAAAAAATTCAACCTATAAGTTCCTCTCCAAAAAATAAAAAACATTATGACGTCATCAAAACTACTGGAAATTCCCAATTTTCGCACACTTCACCATATTATAGGTTCATTAAAATCTATTAGAAATCCACAAATGAAAAAAAATATTTTTTCCTCTTCTATATAAAGAGACGAACACATATAATAAAATGGATTATAATACGCAAACGGTACAAGAATTACGACATATAGCGAAACAGCGAGGGTTGAAAGGATATTCTAGGTTAAAAAATTCAACTAAAAACTCTAGGTTAAAAAATTCAACCTATAAGTTCCTCTCCAAAAATAAAAAAACATTATGACGTCATCAAAACTACTGGAAGTTCTGTAACTATTTACATTCTATAACTAACACCATAGTTACAGAATATAGAATAAAGTCATAAATATCGTGGTGTTTACATCGCTGTCTTGGTGATGAAGTTTGAACTTATAAATATATTGAGATCTTTACATACACGCTTGTGAAACGCATCTTTCGCCGCGAGATACCTCATTTCCAAGTTATTTATTTTATTCTTAAGATCGCAAATGATAGTCTCGAATTCATTAGCGACGATCTTTTTAGTAAGTTCATTGTTGAAATCTTCTACATCCCCCGAATCCTCGGGTGAAAACAACTCTTTATTTTTTTCTGAATTGTTTTCTATATTGGGAACTTCTTCGTTCTTATAACACATCCTACAATCGCTGCATTGGCTATCACTGCATTCACTGTGTTCACTTTCACTATATTCGCTATCACTACATTCACACTCTTCAGAAGCGTCTCCGATCAAGTCGAAAACCTCGGTTACGAATTCTTCGCAAGCGTCTTTCACTTCAGAAATAAAGTGGGACATAACTTTTACATTATTAGAAGTGAGAGTTAAAAATGAATCTGCTTGAGTCATGGGCTCAGATATGGGTGTTAAATTGTACCACACGGGAGTTTCAACATTTTCTGTGTTCAAAGTAATAATGGAATTCATTTCGTATTCTCGTATTTTATATTATCAAGAATCTTTAAATAATTTAATTTTAATAAGTAAGAAGTTAAACTCTCATAATTTTAAAGTATTTTTTTTAAATATATTCTCGTTTATAATGCTAATAGGTTCTCGTTGTTGACCCAAGAGTTAAACGATTCTGGATAACCATACCATTTTGCGAGAGACTTATTACCTCGTCTTTTAATTATCTTTTCGATTCTATAAATTTCCTGATTAGTTTTTTGTAGTTCTTGTTCGTAAAATGTACCAATTATTTCTTCGTTGTTATAATCGGTTATTTTATACGTTGGAGGATCTGTGTATTGTACTCCTGTTATAGTAAATACTTCTTCAGTCCATCTAGGTGTAAATCCTTTTTCGAATGTTTTCTTCTTTTTCGTAATTCTTACTTTATCACCAATCGAGAATTTCGGAGACGCACGCTCGTTAAAGGTGGTTGGGTATAAATTTAACCATATTTTTCTTTTATTTGCTTTTTCACTACCTTCTACTGGAGTCATTTTTATAGAACTATGTTTAGTGTTATTGTAGAGATCTACCATATCGTTTAAAATATCAATATATTTTCTAGTAGAATTAGCTGAAAAATACTTGTACATCTTTTCCTTCATCGTTCTATTCCATCGTTCTATAACACAAGATTTTTCTTCATTTTCGGTTGAATACAAGTTTATTCCTAAACTTTTCACGTGTTTATTATAAAATTCCTTCCCTTTATCAACCCAAAGTTTCTCAGGTTTTCTACCACTACTTTTAAATATTTTCTCGAAAGCAATTGCTACGGATTCACCGTTCTTATTTTTTAATGGAACGATCCAACCGTATTTAGAAAAAATATCGATAACGCTTAACAAATACTTAACACCATCGTTGTTTTTTGCGTATGCTTGCATATCGATTAAATCAGCTGCCCATATTTCATCGATATCTCTTACGTAAACTCTTCTTTTTTGAAAATGCTTTATTACGGGTTTATGTAGTTCTTCTGCGAGTTCGTCCGTCCATTTTACATCGTTTTTATCTTCGACGTTTTTTTTAATAGTCGCTCGAAGTTTTTTGAAGTTGATGGAACTCCAAGACCAAAATTCACTTTTGCGTTGAGTATAGGTTTTATAAAGGCTCTCTCCAAACGCTCTCTAATAGTAGGGTTCGTTATACCGCTTATTTCGTTTATCATAATTTTATCGGCAACGTTTCTATTTTCTGTATCTGGATACGCTGCGTAAGCTAAATCGTGACGATATGCTGCGTTATCGACTCTGTCAATAGGTTTAGAATCTTCCTTGGGAGTACTATCGGGGTTCAATCTTAAATCTAATCTCGTACCAGGACCAGCAAAATTCATTCCTGGAAGATGTATTTCTCCTGGATATCTAGCCCATGGTAGTTTAATTTTACTGGTAATTGCATTCAAAGAGTTAACCAAATCACCACCGGTCTTTTCTTTTTCGTTCATTTTTACGAACTGCGTTTTGGTAGTGCCACAGACGGTGCACACACCTCTAAGCATAGGTCTTCCATTTTTGCTAACGACATTTCGTGCATCTTTAGTTTCGGTACGTTTTTTGCATTTTACGCAATACATAATAACTCTTTTATTTTAATACAAAAAGATTTATATAAAAACCAATGGAAGTAAAAGATTTATCGTGGAATGACTCGCTATCGAAAAGAACGAATAACCCTCTATTACCGAAGAGTATAAGAGGAGTGATTGTGGGAAAATCGGGGTGTGGCAAAACGACCCTACTACTGAATTTACTTCTAAGACCGGGGTGGTTGGACTATAACAATGCGCAATTATTCGGTAAATCTCTGTTTCAACCGGAGTATAAAATTCTTAAGAAAGCATTCGAAGAAAAATTACCAAAAGAAACGATCCTCAATTTATTCGGTTTGAAAGATGTGATTATGAAATGTGGCGTATCACCAGCATTAGTCGTTGAAGAAACCGCAAAAATGACGGGTGAGAAATCCAACATCTGTTGTAAGTTCTTTGAAATCGCGAGTGATGTACCAGATCCGAGAGACTTAAACAGAGAGAAGAAAAACCTGATGATTTTCGATGATTTACAGTTAGAAAAGCAAAACAAATGCGAAACGTATTACATCAGAGGAAGACATAGTAATGTGGATTGTTTTTACCTCGCCCAAAATTACTTCAAATTACCTAGACAAACCATCAGAGAGAACGCAAACTTTATCTGTTTATTTCCTCAAGATATGAAAAATGTTAATCATATCTATAACGACCATGTGAGTACGGACATGAGTAAAGAGGAATTTCGAAGTCTATGCGAGATGGCTTGGAAACAACCACATGGATTTGTTGTAATAGATTTAAGTAGCAAAAAGGATAATGGCAAATACCGGTCGGGGTTGGATACATTTTATATCCCTATACATCCTGAAATTTCGAACGATGATATTTAAAAATTCCTTGATTAATAAAAAAAAAGAATGGACTCGCATACGGAAAAGATGATAAATGCTATGGAAAAGACTGCACGCAATACTGAGCCTAAAGCATCGTTTTACATTTTGTTGAACAAGAAGAACACCAGAATTAGAGTAGAATTTGCACCAGTAATCGAGTTGGATAGAAACAAGACGTATGAAATGGCTTTGGTTGGACTCGAAACGTATAACTCGATTCCGAATATTAACCCTACGAATAACAACTTTAAATATTCTCCCGATGGTGGTACGACATGGCATAATATAGAAATACCGGAAGGTAGTTATGAAATCACTGATATGAACGAATACGTACAAAGAATCATGAAAGATAACGGTCATTCTGAACCAGAAGGTGGTGAACCTTATATATCTCTCGAACCAAACAACAACACATTAAAAGCAGTTTTAAATATCGCTCCTAATTTCAAGGTTGATTTTACACCTGGAAACTCTATTGGTTCTACTCTAGGGTTCAATAACCGAGTATATTCGTCTGGGTATAATGAATCGGAAAATTTAGTAGATATAATTAATGTGAGTAGTTTGAGAGTGACGAGCGATATAATCGGAGGTTCGTATTCTAATGGAACAACGGCAAACGTGATATATTCTTTTTTCCCGAATGTAGGACCGGGATATAAGATTATCGAAGCGCCAAAGAATTTAATATATCTTCCTCTTACAACGTCTACGATTTCATCGATGGAAACGAAGCTTACGGATCAAAAAGGAAAATTACTTAATCTTAGAGGAGAAGAATTATCGATAAAGTTTCATATCAGAGAAGCGTAAAAAAAATCAGGAAAAATATGTTTAAAAGTTTTTTTAGTTATATGTAAAATGAGTCGATACACGAATATAAAAGTCAACGTTTCGGAAGGACAGATAGATAAAATTAAACGAGCTATTCAAGCGGGAAGTGGAGTAAATATCAAACTGTCTTTCGACGATCTATCCGGAGAACACGAATTGGCTCTTACACAAGCTCAAATTAACAGGATGACAAAAGCGTACCAAGAAGGAAAAGGAACAACGATCAAGATGAGTAAAACGCAATTAGAGCATAATTCAAAAATTAAAGGTGGTTTTATAGGTGCAATTCTACCATTTCTAGCTACAGCGGGTAAATTTCTCCTATCTACAGTTGCGCCAAGTCTGTTTCAAGGTGCTTTGAGTGGTCTAGGATCAGCAGCGACTACAAAAATAATCGATAAGATTAGCGGATCTGGAGTATTGTACGTTAAAAAAGGAGAAAAAGCTTTTAAAGTGGAACCAAGAGGTAATGGTTTATATCTCGCGCCTTGGAATAAAGGAAATACGGTAACGGGGAACGGTTTGTATATGAAAACGCAAGGATCGGGGTATGTGGATGGTCGAGGTTTATTACTCGGACCGAATTCGCCGTTTAAAAATATACCGATACTCGGAATGATTTTGTAGAATATTTAAAAAATTATAGTCGTATAAATAAAAATGTCGTATCGTGAACCAATTCATAAATTCATAACAAAAAGACCACCACAAAGTAGAGTCGTTATAGTACCACCGAATACGGTAAAATGGCTACCGAAAGAAGAAGTTATTCATGCTCCTATAAGACAACGAGGAGGATGGAGATATGAAATATTCGCACAAGAGACGATTACGATTCAACCTAAGACATCGTTTACACTGTCATTAGCATTCGGTGTTTCGATGACTCGTGGTATGTGTTTCGTCTCTCTTCGACAGAAACTTAAAAAAGAAATGTGTAGTCTACAAGATGGGGTGATTTCCGAAGATGTAGACGACACGATTGTTACTATTCAAAACAATTCCGATTCGGTAGTTATCATAAACGAGGGAGATTCGTTATGTTATATAAATTATAGAGAATGAGTGTTATAATTTAAAAAAATATTACTTTTATTAAAAACGATGGAGTACATTATGGAAAAGAAATCTCTCTATCCAAAACTATCACCATCTGCACCTGAAGGTGAGATACATATCGTTGAAGGGTCTGCGCAAAGGTATCGTCTTCAAAAGATTAATGAAATCCAAAAAGACATCGAACAAGAACGTTACAAAAGAGCGGCGTTGAGTAAAAAGTATCATAGAAGCGTTAGTATAATCAACGCGATATGTAACGCCTTCGTTGTAGCTACGATGGGACTGGGTATTTCAGGTATCGGAGTTTTATCAACGATTATCGCAGCACCCATAGCTATTGCTATGGAAGGAACGGCATTAGGTGTGGGTTTATTAAGTATTATCAGCAGTCAAGTCTCTAAAAAGCTTTCATTGAAAGCGGAGAAGCATGAAAAGATTAAAACGTTAGCCGAAGCAAAACTCAACACGATCAGCGACCACATTTCAAAAGCTCTCACAAACGATAATATTTCAGACGATGAATATTCGCTTATTCTAAACGAGATTACAAAATTCAACGGTATGAAAGAAGAAATTAAAAATAAAATTAAAGTTGGTATTGATGAAGAAACGAAACAGTCACTCATCAACCGAGGAAGAGAAGACGTGATGCAATCTTTTCAGTTGATGTTCGAAAAAAACAAGGAATCGTTTGGAAAGTTGTTTAACGTGAACGTGAACATGTAATTACATTAATGTATGTTTTTACGTTTTTACGTTTTTATGTTTTTACGTTTTTACGTTTTTATGTTTTTACGTTTTTACGTTTTTACGTTTTTACGTTTTTACGTTTTTACGTTTTTACGTTTTTACGTTTTTACGTTTTTATGTTTTTACGTTTTTACGTTAAAATTTTGTATTAATTATAAAATGTCGTTTCTAAAAATTTCCGATCCTGTAAAAAGAGACTTTATCGTCGACGAGTTTCTTAAAACGAAGAAAAGATTAAAACAAGACTTTTTATCAGAAAAATTAGGTGATATAAGTCTACAGCGAGATTTAACGAAGTTGTACAAACCTATCGTCGACTCACAATCAACAATTTCGAAAGAACAAAAAGCTTTGTTATCAGATATAAAAGAAAGTGCCTTATCAACAACCAACGCGTTAAAATCGCTTCCTGCATCGATTTCCTCATTAAAAACCGTTCAATTTCCACAACATCCTTCCATAGAGGCGTATACGGAACCAGTTGAGGATATTAGTACCTTATATCTAGGAGATATGGCGACCAAATACCTACAACAATACGCGTCGAGTAAAAAGGTTGCGGACACGACGTTTGGAATAAAATCTGAAGACGGGCAATTCTATATGGGAGACACATTGATTAAAATAGAAGAAAACGATATAACGGTTGGAGATAAGACGTACGATGGAACTATGGGACTATGGGAATTGTTGACGATGGCTAAACCGAACAAAACGATATATAATGACAACGATCTCCGAGCATATGCCGAGATTCTGAATGAAACGAATGCTATGAGACAACCGAACAATCCAGAAAAACCTAAATCGTCTAGAAGCGAAAAATACAAAGAAATTATAAAACCGATATGGGATGCGAAGGTTAGAAAAGGAAAATCAACTATGGGTGAAGGAGTGGAGGGAAAGATGTCGCAAGTAATTACCATTCCAGAAAATCCTAATGACTTGGTGGAAGATCTAATGTTACGAATGAACAGCTTCGAAGCGGGTAATACGGGTGTAAGAAATGAAATCGTTGCGATATGCGATGCGTTATTGAGACGAGGAACGATCGATAAACAACGATATAAAAAACTAATGTTGCAAATATAAAAATGCTCGTTATTACTAAACGAAGGTATAAGAAAATACGCGTTATTGGTGGGGCTGGGATATTCGATACAGTTTCAGGAATTTTCAAGAAACTGCTCACATCAACCACTGCTAGACAATTAGGTACAACGGCCCTAAGTGCTGGTAAAGATGTCGCGAAAGAGATTGGAAAAAAGGCTCTCGATGTTGGAAAGAATATGGCTATTAATGCTGGAAAACGATTAGTGGATAAAGCGGTTGTTAAAATGTTGACACCGAAAAATCAGGAAGTCCAAACGAAACTAGTCGAGCCGTCTCAACCTAATGTATTGCTTACACAAAAATCTAAAGAAATTCTAGATAAGTTAATTAATAAAGCAGACGCTAAGATGGTGGATACGATGAATATAAATAAATTAATCGATGGCTCTGGAACCACCGCTGTTAAAATTCAAGATTTAGTACGCGCGATAAATGGGGGTGGAATGAAAGTCATTTAAAAAAAATATCCTCGTTTATAAAAAAATGCAGTCTGACATTTTAAGATTTACGGAAGAACCACTAATAGATGAGGGTATCGAGCGTTACGAATTCCGTCAATACGAACCCGCGGCGAGAACAAATTATAACACAACGGGTGAAATTACTATAGATATAATAACACAAGATATATACACTCATCCAGCAGAGTCTTATCTACTAGTTAAAGGAAGACTAACCAAAGCGGATGACACCGCGTACGTGAATGCCGATGTAGTGACATTGACGAATAATGGACTAATGCATCTTTTCATCCAAATTTCGTATTCTTTAGCGAACCAAGATATTGAGACGATATATAATCCAGGACAAGCCACCACGATGTTAGGTCTGTTAAGATACCCCGACGGTTTCACAAAAGCTCAAGGTCTTAGTCAATTGTGGTACAAAGATACTACTGGTACAGCGGTTTTAGCGGATAATACCGGATTCGCGATTAGACAGGCGTATATTATCCAGAAACCGAACGATAAAGGTAAATTCAGTTTCGTAGTGCCGCTAAAACACATTTTTGGATTCTGCGATGATTACGATAAAGTAATCTACGGTGTGAAACATACTTTAACGCTAGTACGTAAAGGCGATGACGACGCTATTTATAAAGCTGTTGCAGCAGCTGGGTTAAATGACCCTGGAAAGGTTACACTCAACAAAATTGCTTGGTTTATGCCGCACGTGATGGCGGCCGATACGGAAAGAATGCAATTGTATAAAACTATAGAATCTAAAGTCTCCGTGCCCGTCGCGTATCGTGCACGTAGGTGCGAAACTATATCAGTCCCTCAAACGACCGAGTTTAGTTGGAGATTAGGTGCTAAAACCGCTACAGACAGACCAAGATATATAATAGTAGGTTTTCAAACGGCTCGTAGCGGTGGACAAAACTCTAATCCATCGATTTTCGACCATTGCGATCTTAAAAACGTGTACGCTTTGGTGACTTCGGAAAGATATCCCGCCGTCGATTACAACCTATCGTTTCCCAATCAAGATTTCGCACAATTGTATCGAGAAGTGGCAAAGTTTAACGAACGATTCTACGGCATGGATGAACTAATCTCGCAATGCAATATTACACCGCAACATTTTAAAGATTTATACCCGATCGTGGTAATCGATGTAAGCAAGCAATCCGAGAGGATAAAAGCATCGAGTGTAGATATAAGTATCGAAGCGTTTTTCAACGCAGAGGTACCAGCAAACACACGAGCATTCGCGGTTATTATTTCGGATAGATTTATAAAACTTCAAAGCGATGGTGAGAAAATGTCTGTAATGACTCGTTGAACTTAGGTTTGTTTCATTAAAATATAAAGTTTCGGATAAAGAAAATTTCATTATAATAAAAACAAGAAATGTATAGTCAACTCGAATTAAAAAAATTAATGAACGAGCATAACATCAAAGGAACTTCTCGTATGAACAGGCTTCAAAAAATCGAAGTTCTCATAAAACGAGGGGTTTTACCTGAAGACAGCGCGGATGAGCTGTTAAAATTGAAAGAAAACCCTGAGAAATATCTAAGACTCAAAACTATTCGTGAAAATCCTAGATGCGTAAGCGTGTACGACAACGAAACAAAGGAAACGAAAACGTATAGATCGATATACGCGTGTGCAAAGGTATACAATGTAAACCCAAATGTAATTAGAGAAAGAGATGGGAAAACGTGGCGTAAACGATATAAAATAAAAATCACGGATGAAAAATCTACGAGTAAAGTGGAAGAAAAAGAAGCCGTGTAAGTTTTAATAGTTTCATTACCAAACACCTACGTGGTAATGAAACTTTTACACAGAAATTTTAAATTATTCTTCAATCGGTCGTAAATATGCAGCAGAAAAACTTCTGCCTTCAATAGTTACATCGTTATTCGAATACGCGTATATTTCGAGGTAATCGGTACTGGTTAATCCAATTATAGTATTACCCATTGAATTATTATACGCTTTACCCGTACCACCACCACCACAGATCTGCGCGTAAGATGACCCGTTTTTGTATAGATAAACATTACCAAACTCATTATTGACTGATTGAAACTCTATATACACCGAAACGGTGTAGTATCCAGCCTTACCTGGAGTGAAACGACTCAATTCTGTACTAAACCTTTCATCGGTGTCGAATGTTACTACTAAAAATTCTACTTTAGTGTAAACGAGGGCAGATATCTCTTGTATCCCCCGTATCCCATTATTGACGTTCGTTGCAGAAAACGCAGGACCTAATGCGATGGTATCTACGTATTTTTTGGTAGCCGCATTACTATCACCAGTAGGTTCGGGTAGACCCGTAATACGAGCTCCATACATGTAAATGTCTTTATACACATTAATTCTCGAAGTATCTCGACCGGTTTTCACGATTTCGATAGCGAGTCCATTGTTTACTCGAACGCGAACCCCAATAGTAGTTTGTATCATTACGATATTTCTTTCGTCTCTAGGTACACTACTATCATCACCGTAATAAATCTTATTTCCAGTATTACCGAGATGTAGAATAAAACGTTGACCTTCTCGAATATCAACGCAACCGAGTCTCCTAGGTATAGACGGATCATTCGAAGAAGAAAGCAAAAGATCACCATCCATAGTATCACCGTTCCTCGAAACTTTATTAACATCCACGTAATTTTTAGTAGCAGCATCTTGTAGATCGGTAGGGTCTGATACGTTAATCAGTTTATGAGAATTCAAATCTAAATTTTCGGTCGCAGTGTTCGTTCCATCCGTACGAAGGAAATTATTGTTTATTTGTGAAAGAGTAACACCTCCAGAAATTACTCTTTGCGAAACCCCAACATCGGTATGTCCAAATTTATCGACAGGCATTTTATATCTAAGGTTTTTTTTAATGTAAATCGTTGATAACTTCTTGAAAGTCTAGACCATCACCAACAATCTTCTTCAAAACGTACAAACATAAATGTCCGCAAAACACTTCATTGTTAGGTTGTATTCGTTCGCTGTTATAATACACCGGACTGCGTAAATATTCTAACAGTTCGTTTGGTGGAGGAAGACCGTAACTATCGAAATAATGTTTTTTCGTACGATTTTTCATCCAAACTACCCAATGCGTCCCCTCTCCTTTTGAATCGTCAAAGTTGAGGATACCACACTCGTTCGTTTTCGGTCTTTTAGGTAATTGGTCTCGTAGATACACTCCTCTGAAATTAGGGATCTTAATCTTTTTTACCACATCGAGAAGTTGTATATTCGACAAAGGAACGTTTGGTAATTCAACTCCACAAACATCTATTTCTTTAAAGATTCCGTAACTCATTTTGTTTTACATTAGTTTAAATATATATATGCTAAACAGAGTTAGCCTTTAACGAATAATGACCGTAAGCCAACGTGCGAATTCCATCTATCGTCATTACTCGTTTATCATCGTCCGCGGATAATGCGATTTTATTTACCTCTTCGGTAAACATATCGTGTTTATGCGATCTGATAACGTTCATCTTTCGAAATTGTTCTCTTTTAGTAAACAAACAGTCTTTGTAGTCGTCGTGAGTAATTTGTTTCTTAACGACACACTTCTTTACACCTTTACATTTCTTGTATTCCTCGCCATCCATTCTATACGAGTACAATTTAGCTCTCAATCCTACAAACTCTTCAATTTGCTTTCCTCCGGCTTCGTCTTTAAACATGCCGATAACTTTCTTGTTAATTCCAATTTCTATACCCGATGGATGGGTATCGCATACGCCTAACACCACGTCTTTAGGATACTCGCTAGTATCGAATCTACTTCGTACGTCGTCGGCGATATCGGCGTAAAAATCTTCGGTTTTTATTTCGTACGCTAACGAATCGGTATCGGTAAATAATAATTTAACCCTATCTCCGTATTTTGCCTTTACGTAATCATAATGAAAATCGTACCTTAAACTTTTACTCAAATCTAGTATACACATACCTAGATATACCGGTTTATTGTAATACACCTCCGTTTTTCTCATGTGGGCGGCGATTAAATTCTCGTCAAAAATAGTTAGTCTATCGTAATTGGGTTTCGCGGCTAGTTTAATAGCCTGCTTTTCATCGCATACCAACCTTACATCGACTCTATTTTCTATATTCTCCATCGTCTTCCCAAACACGCTGTTGTTCATCAATTTGAAGAAGTCCTTCTCAAAATCGTTTGTAGCTCTCGTTCGTAATCGCGTGTTCAAATCGATGTACTCTTTCAACCAAGTACTTTGCTTGAATAGTATCCCTCTATGAATTTTCACAACCTTCAACCCGAGACTTTCGTACAGTTTTAAATTTTCGTAATGTAGCACATAATTCTTTTTATCGTTTAAATTTGGAATTAATTTCGATACTACACTCGTGCCGGGTTTTACATTTTCGGGAGCTAGAGGATAATCATTGTGAAGATCGTGTAATTCGTTAGGATATTCCAAGTCTACTTCTAATATACATCCTAAGGATCCTTCGTCGGTAAGACTTTTCCAGTTACCCAACTCGTCTTTATCCATCCATCTAAATCCACGAGTTGGTAGTAATTGACTCATAGCCCATCCATATAAATTATTCGCATCCAGATAAGCGATGAATTTAGACTCCTTCGAACTATCGAATGCTCGCATATATTTATTGTTCGCTTTCGCGTAACGATTCGAAATTGTACTGATTCCTCCTCTCGTGCCGTTCTTGACCATTAGAAGCATATCGTAATCGCTTAACAATTCTAATTCTACTCCGGTTAACTTTAATGCGGCATCCCAAGCTAATCCAGGTGATGTGTAATACCAAGCAGGATCTAGTCCATAGTTACTCATGCACACGTCTCTAAAATTCTCGAATACATCGGCCAGCAATAAAACATCGGATTCGTTGTACAAGTCGTGGTAATCTCTTAAGGTCTTACACGCAAATTCTTTCCATACCGTTTGCGCGTGTTCGTACTGTTCGTCGCTAATATTTGAATCATTTAGTTTCGAATAGAAAGCATCCTTCAGAGGTAGTTTAGTCTCGTTCAGTTTTTCAACGCAATCGACGTAATCGTACGGATAAACTCCTTTTCTTAGTAAAAGGTCGAGCTGTACACCGGAGTAATTCACGCTAAGATTTTTACATTGGTCTTTACTTAGATTCTTCGATAACGCTTCGAGACTCGAAGTCATGAATTTAAAACTGTCGATAAAACGCAGTTCTCTTTTAACGAGTATTTCTCTACCGTCCTCCCAAAACTTATCGACTATAACTTCTCTGCTAAACGACACGTACTTTTCTTCGTTGTTGGGAATACAATTGATCTTCTCACCATTATCACCACGCAGTTTCTTTATAAATAGATGACTATCGTACCCGGAAAGATTATGAAACACTACCGGGAAAAACTTTGGCACTCTGTAGTTTAGATTACATTTATTATGTGCAGCACCTCTAAACTTGCCGGTAAGGTGGCAATGATCTCTAACTCTATCGTTATTTAACTCTTTACAACATATATGGCATGTACTAGCTTCGTTATAACTCTTCGTGTCATCTTCGGTAAATATCATCTTCTTTGGAAATTTAAAACTCTGATATATGTTTTTTATATTTTCTTCAAGAGTATCTACAAATATTTGTGCAACGTCGTCTTCATCGCTTTTCGCCGTAAACTTTACCAGACTTTGTGAATAAAGTTTATCGTCGAAACATTTGATGTGGTAGCAAAACGAGCTGGGTGTATGCTTTTGGTACTGGTTGGTGTAAGACACGCTAGGATCGGGTTGACATGTATCGATCGGTTTTACGAAAGATTCGAAATCCGCGTACACTATGAAGGGGACTCTCATCGATCTATAATAATTTTTAAAATGTAACATAGTACCATGCTCTGGCATCTTCACTCTCGCGACACCGTGGTTGCTGCAGTGCTCCGTATGTTTATCGTGAGCTTCTTCCCTTTCAAATCCATTAAGACAACGCCGACAATAATGTATGGTATGACCTACTTTACTCGTTTGAGAAGATAATAATCTGCTAAGACTTTTAATCAAACAATAATGTTGCGTGTTATCATCCGCAATCAGTAGTAAATCGATAGGAACAACATCAACATCTCCGTTTCGATTAGATATTCTTAACGGATATACGAATCTTTCATAGCCGAAAACATTAACGCTTAGATTATTATTTTTCTCGAATATGTCGATGTCTTTCAACGAAACGGGAAAATTAATTTCATTCCAATTAAAATTTTCAGATTGTGTTCGTAGTAATTCGGTTATTCGTTTAGGGTTTTTATCAACAGGATTTACGGCTCTAGTAATACACCATTTAAAACATTCATCGTCTTCATTCTCCATATTGATAATAGCCTTTTTGCTAGCTAGTTCTTTCGGTAATGGAATGTATGAATTACCTTTCAGTGGTTTATAAACAGCCGTATTAATATCTAACTTCACAACAGTCTTAAATCTCCAATTACTTCCTCGCATCTGGAAAGTAGCCATAGACTCCAACATCTTATCTTTCATATTACTGTACACCTCACTCGCATCAGTAGTTTCTAAATTAACTTCAGTTCTCGTCACAAATGGAATATCGGCATAGGTCACCTCACCAGATTTCATATCTACGCGCTCCATCGTACAAGAAAGAACCAAATTAATCTTTGTCTGACGATTACTAGTAAGCAAATTAATTATCTGTGGTTCGACCTTACTAAGAAAAGACACAGCATCTATTCCTTCAACCCCATCGATTGTGTATTGTTTAGCAAATCCCCTTATTGCAGTAGCGGTCTCTCGAATTTCAAACTTGTTCTTCTTTTCAAAAAGTTTACTGTAAATAGAATTTACTTTTCTTTTCAATGTTTCTAACTTTTCGTTCACGATTCTTTTTGGTTCCTCTGGTATATAACTTTCAATCCAATCAACTATATCTTTGGTGGAAGAATTAATCGTTGACTTAATCTTGTTAAAAATTTTCTTAACACGTGAAACTGGTAAAGGCGTAAGTGTTGGTACACCTATTTCAGGGATTGGATCATCGAGCAAATTATGCTTCACGCTCTCTGTGGTGTTATTGCTCGTGGTAATAACTTTGAACAACTCCGGTTTTCGTAACCTAGAATATCCTTTCAACCCTCGCTGTTTCGCTATATGTCGTAATTCTTGTACCGTTTGCGTATTATAATCCATTTTATTATATGTGTTCGTCTCTTTATATAGAAGAGGAAAAAATATTTTTTTTCATTTGTGGATTTCTAATAGATTTTAATGAACCTATAATATGGTGAAGTGTGCGAAAATTGGGAATTTCCAGTAGTTTTGATGACGTCATAATGTTTTTTATTTTTTGGAGAGGAACTTATAGGTTGAATTTTTTTAACCTAGTGTTTTGGTTGAATTTTTTAACCTAGAGTTTTGGTCGATGTGCTAGAATCGGTGTTTTGCTACTACTAGGAATAGCGTTTTCTTTGCCTTTTGACCTAAAATGCTGATTTAAAATAAGCTTATTTAGGTCTACACTAGATTAACAGACCGGAACTTTGGTCATGCACCCCATAGGGGTCTTTACCGAGACTCAATCGTGCCCCATCTGTAAACTTCTGGATCCGCCTGACAATGCATCGGATAAAAATTATCGAAATAATATGGGTCAAGATTACTTGGTCGCTATAGGTTACATGATTGTGTAGAAACAAGCTTTTGTCACTAATAATTACACGGTTATTTTTCAGCCTTCTGTGCAAAAGAAAGAATCGGCAGCTTATTATGTTTCTTTATTAGACGGAAAACTGTAATGCAAGAACAGTTATAATGCACCCGGTTAAAAGGCATCTTTTGAAAAACCGTGTATACTTCATTGCAGAAAGATAGCAATATAAACGGTATATACGACATATAAATGCGTATATATGTATATATATACAACAATTGTGCTTTGTGTTGGTAGCCTGCTTGTGACCGAAGAAACCCACATTTCTCAATGCAAATTCTCTAAATAACATTCAATATTAACATGCTGGTCGATGTAAGAGTAATGTCAAGAAACAGGAGACGTTGTTGGTAGAACGTTCATTAAAACACTGCAATTAACTATACAGCACAGTCAGAATTGGCTGTAGTCATAAACCAGCATGTGATTTATGGTGGATGAGACATAAATGTCTCGCTAACGGCCATAGTGACTGATTGCCAGACAACATGCGCTGAGTTTATCCGCTCTAGTTTCTACTTTTATCAGACATTTACTAGAAGAATGGTCACTAGTTGTAGTCTGTATTGTCATTCAAGCGTAACATTGGTTTCCGGAAAAGAATGGGAACAGCAGAATAATAATTGGTTTCTAAATTTGTAGATATCACTAGGAGAAGGGTAACCAATGCATATAATCATTCAGGCGTAACAGTTGTGTCCGGCCAAGAATGGGAACATCGACTAACCCCGTAGAATAAGAAAGAAACGAATAGTGATGAATGAAAAGTCACTGAAGCTTTAAAAGTCAGTCTCACAATCAATAATGCTAAGTCTCTGGTAAACAATAACTAAGCATAAATGCAACGCAGTTAGTTTGCATAGTGGTAAATTTTCTTAGCGCTTCTGGCGAAATTACTATTCGTTCTCAGCACCAGAACGTCGTTGAAACAGGGAAATCTTAAAAACAGCAATCTTCAATTCTTCCGCCTACTACAGTTGGTGATATCAAGTAGCTCGTTCCGAAGGCAGGAAGTATAACCATTCAATCGAAGGAATGAAGGTAGAAGAAGTGATTGAGATCACTGGCATTCTCTGGTCGATTCTGCCTTCAGGTAAATTTTTAGACTTATTCGGCATATGACATGTAATAGTTACTTTACCTGGTTAGATTTGCTAACTTTTGGCCTAGTCGACAGTTAGGATGTGCAATCACAATAGGCCAAAGGCGTGAAAAGCCCGCGAGTTAGACGATGCATAGCACCCAGAGTTTTCCGCGCCTAGGGTAGATCCCCTTACCCGACCTTATCTTACCATGACACTGCGGTGATCGCATTTTATACATAACTTGGCGGGGAGCAATGACTCCGGCCCAGTTCGACGCCAAGGACCACCCACAGCGCTGCCCTTTCTACTTTCGATAAAGAATGACTGTTCTTTACCATATTTGCCCATAGCATCTGCTCTCTCGAAGGAAAGTTCAGGATTTAGATCGTCTCGCACTTGTAGCAGGGAGGGTCCACATTGTCCCCCTCCTGAAAGTCTGAGCAGTTGAGCCGGTTTCTGATTCGGACAGCTGACATTGGGGTTGTGACTTACCCGGGAGCGCTTCCCTAAATGAGGCGCACTATAAAGCTCTGTCTTGAGCTTCGGCTGTGTCCCTTTCGGGGTGGCCGGATGGGAAAAGTCCTGAGGATGGCCTTTACCAAGAACAGGACTCCACCATTTACCAGAAAAGTCGTTCCCTTCTTGTGTGCCTTATTTACTACGGACTTGCTCTTCACTGCCATCTCGTAACTTTGGAGCAGCCGCCATTTATTTGAGAGACCAGTCGTTCTCTTACTTCCTGGGGCAAAGGGGTTCTCTTATGACACGTTTCTGCGTCTTTCCGCCCTAGACACATTTCTATCGGGCGACGCATCTTTCCCTCAACACACGTCCCTCTCTCCATTTCTTTATGTAGGACCACCGATCTTACGCGCTTCTTGTTACGCATCAAATATTTTCTGTGTAAGTTCTGGTAACAGAAATCTGTGTTGGCCGTTCTCAACCAACAAGGTTAGTAAATTCTGGAAAGATGCGGTAGCTTTTTTGGAACTCTGACACTGAATGTCCTCTCTCTATAATCTTCATATACACTGTACATAGCTGCTTCTCGGTGCTACCTTAACGGTCTGTTCTTCGTCTTGTTCTTCTTCTGTCATTATTATTTTTGCCGAGTAGTATCAAGTTCAAGATCCAATGTGTTGGCCTATTATTTGTTTGATACTAAAGCGGTATTTTGCGTGTGATATTGTAATCTAAAGCATTTGTGTCATTATTTTTTTGGGCCTCGAGGTATTTATGATCCCTCAGGAAGTTAAAAAATTATCCGGATGAAAAATTATTATTATTATTAGTTTAAAGTGACCTTCACATTGTAGTCAATTTAAAGTTACTCATTTGGAAGTGATTTTAAAGTGACCCTCGTATGGTAGTGATGTAGAAGTGACCCTCATTTGGCAAATGAACTGTGATATAGAATTAACCCTCGTCATATACTACTCTCGCCTGAAGAGAATATTGAATGTAATCATACTGACTTCAACAAAATACATTTGAAATGCGATCTATTTGACATTTCGAAGGCAAGTTGATATATAATATATATGATATGTATGATATATGTATGATATATAAGTCCAGTTGATATATGATATGCGCTTTTATGTTTTGCAGTCAGTTGCGTCATTAACGTTGCTCTTGGTCGTCCGGCGACTCAAAGTGCGAACTGGTATGACAACATAGCGCAAACCTGCGTTGCTGGACGAGCAGTGGATGGTAACCATAATAACCACTACTTCGAAAGGTCTTGTGCGATTGTATCTGATGGCCCAGGTGGACCGAACTGGTGGCGTGTGGACCTCGGTCAACCAATGCACATCAAGCAGATCGTTATAACGAACCGAGGCGATGATCCTAAATATGGTACGGTTCATGGTGGTAAAATAGGATATCAATTTTTCCAGCTTTCCTACGTAAGAAAACTTGTTGTCTCATTTTGTTCTAAACTGTCATGCACTCACCATGCCATTCTCATCGGAAAGACTTGTGTTGTTGTCTGTACTCTTTGTTATTGGTTCTGCGGAGGTTTGGCTTTAAAAGTCGTCCTGTCAACTTTATTTGTAAAGTTTGCCTTACCTTACTTTTTAAAGCTCGCTGTGCCTGTTCCTTGCCTTTTAACACACGGCGTCCCGCAAATCCACACACCCTGTAATAGTTATGTTTTTTATTGATTGGAATTTCTGCTCTGTCACTGCTGGCGAGCTATATAACTTATTTCTCACCAACATAACATAACATTATATATAAAGTCACATCTCTCATATTACATCACAATATATTGCACCATATCGCACTGCATCACATTATGTTACATCACATTGCATTCTATGCTATCAATGCTAAGGGACACTTCCTATCTCTGGAAGTTTACGAGCAAACAGGTTGCGACAGAATGCTTCAATGTAGTCCTCTGTCCTTTCTACCCGACCACTCTCTCCCTTTTCCTCTCTCCTCTCTTTGTCTTGCAGGATAAAATATTGCGCGTATAAGATCAAAACTTCATCCATTTCTGAATTAGCAGAGATAATTAATCTATCTTCCAGTGACCACATTTACGCCTGTTATGGTTATCAGGCCAAATGCCTTCGGTTGTAGCACAAGGCATGAGGCACTAGGCAGTCGCCCCGCTCAGTCGTTGACCTCTCCGTAAGGCGAGGGTCGACCTTAGGGAAGTTCAGCGAGGCGACGGCATAGGCTGTGGTACTGAGTCATAAAGTTTGGAATATTTGTAAGGCGTAATATCCAATTTTAGTAGTTTTTGTTATCACTGGGCATATCGCTTGCCTTATCAATTATGAAGCGATAGAAACTAAGCGAAACTCAGTTATAAAAAATTAAGAATTAAGTAGCCACTTCCATCAATTTCAATGAAGTTCTCAGACTTTGCAGCTACCAAGTCTACAAACGTTTTATTTTGAGTTTTTGGTAAGTGTCATAACATTATGTCATCAATTAATGTTCAAGACATGACGTTTCTCTAAACTGCTGTTTTTTCTGTTAAAATTCAACGCTTTAATTGGGAGCACTGCAATCACACGCTCCGGGCGCCAAAATACCTAGCTACTACACTGACAGTAGAAGCTATAGCGTGGAATTTTCTTAGACGAGTGTGAACAGTAGCCCCTAAAATTAGTAGTATATATCGTAGGTAACATCAGATATATGCCTGTACGCAATAACTGTTGGTAAAATTTTGTTGTAGATGGAGTTCAGTTGTTTTAAGTTTTGTCGAAAGTTACATGCGTGTTATATCGGTTATGAAACTTTCATTAAACGTGTCGGTCATGCAGTAGAAAATGATCTTAACTGCATCTTATTGACAGTTATTGAAGACTCATGCAAGCACCATTCCTTCATACTTAATGAACGATGGCCAAAAAAGAATCAGAAAACATACCAAATTACGAGCCCAAGTTTATAGAACAATTTTGATAAATCTATATGTGTATATGTATGCATGTATCAAGTCAATTAATATATTTCGCATTGTGAGTAGGTCTGCCAAAAGAAAGTTCTGCAGACAATGTTGTCTAGTTTATCTAAACAAGTGCACTTTAGGGTTGGAACAATAGGTTATCTGGCTTATCTAAAAAGTGCACTTTAGGGTTGGCACACTAAGTTATCTAGCTTATCTAAACTTTAGGGTTGGCACACTAGGTTATCTAGCTTATCTAAACAAGTGCACTTTAGGGTTGACAGAAAACGCATGCTGAGCATAATGAAACGAAATAGTACGCAAACACAATGGAAAGTACATTAAACTTATACGGTAGCAGGCTTCGAACAAATTCATTTTAGAACATTCATGCTTCCGTTCGGTATGTTCACACACCTTTTGCATTTTCAATATTTTATAGCTAATCGGCTGGACTATTTTATTGCCGGAGTGACTAACGCTACAGCAACGCCAGTGAGAGGATGCTACGCCCTTTGCGGTCAGTATCCATTGAAGGCTGTAAATGGCGCTAAGCATTATCTTCAGTGCAATCCAAGCACAGCTGCAGGTCGATATGTAATCGTTCAACAACCGAGTAACGGAACTGGTCGCTTCACAACCTGCGAAATAGAAATCTACGCGGGACAAGTGAGAAACAGTGAGTCTATCTGCAAGTAAGCTTACTTATAGTAAGCTTACACTTCGATGTTTATATGTACCAATTATAGAAGCTGAAGTAGAAATCCACTGGCATGTACACCAAACAGGTCGTTATAACCAATTTTTATCTAATAACATTTAGACAACCACGTTGATTGAGCCAATAGCTGGCCGGCAATAGCTGGTGCTACTGGTTGAAACTAGTGGCCAGCTGTGTGTCCAATGTGGGCCCAACGAACGGGACTGTTTGCCTTTTAATTGGAAGCACCCATTTTTTATTATGAGTAAAGATTTGTATTACAACCTTTACTCTCAGAAAAGTTGGTCTTTAACTGCTATAGGCTACTTTTGACAGACAAAGGTTGTAATACTAGCCTTTACCCCAAGACAAAGACATTGAGTCAAATTGCTGTAGGTCTGATCAGACAAAGATTTTACACATTCATTGTTGCCACGAATTTTCTAGTTCAAAAGTGGAACTGAACGATAGCTGCGTTGTTACAAAGTGTTGCATTCTTCTTCAATGATAGGAGGTAACAACGGCGAATGTGCATTATTATTACATAAATTATATTATTATTAAAATTAAAATTATTAAAATAAGATAAGGTAAGTATGCCATCATCTTATGAAAAGTCCTCGTGAGACATGTCACGTGGTCCTCGAGTTGACAGATATTTAAATTAAAGCACAGACTGCAGGTCTATAGCAATTTTATAACGATACGACTTTTCCTATGCGCCTACACGGCTCGAAAACCAATGAATCGTGATTTCATGTAACGCACCGGGATTCGAACCCCGGCGGAAGCAGAAGCGAAAGTCAAATGCATTAATTAGGATTCTGCAAACATGCCACCAATTTTGTCTGTTGAAACTACTCAAGTAGGCCTAAAAATCGACATTTTAATGCTTTTAATTGCTCCACGACCTGAACAAACAATTGTCCGGGCGATATTTTTGCACTATATATTTGAATGGTTATAGATCTTTAGGGTTGGCACACTTAGACAGAGGCAGACACAGAGACAGAGAGAAAAGCAAGACAGCGAGAGGGAACATTATTGTTTGGAGGAAAAGAAAACCCTTGGGCCTGCAACAGGTGTTTTGTTGCAGCAACGAAATTGATTGTAGGCCTAAGCAGCAATGCACATTTAATTTATTCACTGGAGTTTTTGTTTCAAACTATTGTTTAATGGCATATTCTTTTCTTCATTGGAGCCATTTTACAAGTCAAGGAAGTAAACACGAAGCCTTCTTGCACAGTCATTAACTAACTGTGGGGAGTGGGTAAGTAATAAAAGTGTTTTGGATTATTGACTGACAACTCCTACATCAATATGTCTACGGGTAAGTTTAACATTTACAAAAGCAGCTCATTAAAAGTGACTTTTAATGAGCTGCTTTTACAAATGTTAAACTTATTGCTAATTACAGCCAATTTCTGGCAGCGACACAAGGACCAGCGACTGGTGACTACAGGAACAATTGTCATGAAGTTAAGATCCGTAATACAATGCGTCAGTGAATGCAAACACGCCTGTGACTGCGACTCTGTCAACTATCACCCGGTGTACAAAGCATGCGAGCTGAACATCCTCCCTCGTGGAACAATCGGCTGCGATCTGGTCAACGCCACGGGATGGATTTGGTGGACGCAGATGTATGAGTTTATCTGAGTTCTGTACCGAATATGTAGGCCTACATTGAAGGAAACAGCAACTCTGTTTACAGGCGGAAATAGCTAAACCAAATAACTAATTTCAAATTATTTATAATTATATGTAATTTGTTAGAATAATATACAATAACAATCACAAAATGGTTTATTTTCATTAACACAATCCCAGTGTTTTGACGTTCTGCCTTCCCATTTGTTTCAGCTTAAACACAGCTCATCCTAACAGCACCTCTCCCCCTTCTCTCTCTCTTTATATATATATATAAAGAGAGAGAAAACCACATATATATATGTATATATATATGGTTTTCTGGCAACCGGACCTGGTTATTGACATGACAGCTTTGGACAACCCCATTTGCTTGACACAGCGCTTGTGAATAAGCTGGTGCTCTGCGCTTAGCTTCAAGATAGCGCTTTAGAAATCTCGAGTTTACGATTACGATTACGACGTTCATCTCAACTGGCCCGACGAGAAGGGAGTCAGAGGGTCACTGATGCCAGGGCCCGTGATTTATTGTGCTCGGCAGTCCGGCAGCCTTGTAACTGTTAAAACAGATTGACACAGTCCAAGATAAGTATATTTCAAAGTTTGTCGTCCGTTTATGTCTGAAAAATATTTAAAATATCCAGGTTAGCGTCATTTTGCTGAAAACTGCTATTATTATAGTTGACTGCCTTGGTTGTATCAAAATCACAGCCTCCATCTGGAAAATATCAACTTCTGAAGATTTTACAAGTCACCGACCGTTGATTTCGGTGTCGGTGGAACAGACCAGGCTGCAGAGAAAAGATGACCAATGGCCACTTGACTAACACTTTAAAAGGGTGGAGGAAATCAAATATAGTCAGTATTCTAAAGATCCTCTTAAAATCTTCCAGTAACCTTTGCTAAGGCAGATGGCTCCTAGAGCACAATGGCCAGAATTTAAAAGTGCCAGAAGCGGTATAACAGTTTGGGAATACTATCAGTTGAGTTGCGCATAGCAAAACCATTGGATTGTGATTTCTTTTGTGAAAGTTGGCCCTATTTGCAAACAGTAATAACACTTAAAAGTGTAGATACTAGATAGCGACTGTCTCATTCAGCAGCGTAGAATTGTTTTGCTCACTACTCCTTATTAAGTAAATAAATTGTTACAGAATTTAACATAACATCAAAATCTTTTAGAGGTAAGTTAACATCGTTACTGTTAAATGTTTATCTGTAACTCGCTTCAATAATCTCTCCGCTGTACACACACTTGTCATGACGATAGGTCGCCAACAAGTTTCTTGTCTATTAAGTCTCTGATCTCCTATTAAGTATCTCTGCTGCCTCCGATATTAAAGGTCATAAAATCCTTATCAAACTCATCTCCTCTGTATTTTGAATTTCTATTGTACTGCTCTATCTTGGATTAAGTCATCTTTCCTCTCGTTCTTTCACTCTTAATGCTGATGGAAGCGCTTCTAATCCACACACGCTCTCCTGTGGTGTCTTCAAGTTCTGCAATTGGTCCCCTCCTCATAATTCTTTACATTTTCGCACTCAGCAAACTCATTTCGTCAACCTCTGTTTATTGTCACCTCTACGCAGATGACACACAATTCTTTATATCTTTCTCCCCTCACTCCTTTTCGTGCGCATTAAATCATCTTTGTAACATTCATCATGACTGCCACCCTTTTACGGGTCAACTCTTCAGCATCAATAAACAGAGTTTCTCATGACTGGCCGCCATGACGAATTAAACAAACCACCATATCCTCCGGATCTTTCTCTAAAGAATTTCACTTCATCTGCGCCTTACTCTGGTTCTGAACAAATCGTATCCTGATTCCTCTTCTTCTCCTTATTTCTCTCTCGCTGCTCGAATTCTCGACACCGCCCACCGTAGCAGTCTATTTTTATTTATTCACCTCTCTGACCCTCGGATCTCGACCTGGAACAGAACCTGACTTTATCTGCCTAAGAGTGTTGTTATGACTGAACGTCTTTGAATAAGCTGATTACTGTGTCTTAGCTCTCTCAGGCGCTGAAGAACTGCAGAGATTACGATTACGATGGCTATGCTATCGTGTGTGTTTTGTATAAAGAACTGAACAGAAAGTCTTCATCAACTTCAAAGACTTCAAACAAGCAATCGACAGCTATGGCATGACGGAATATGGAGAGCGTTGCAAAATGCAGGAATACCAGACAAACTGATCAAACTCGTGCAAATGCAAAAGATATATTGCAATTCAACGATTGCGATATAGATAGACAGATGAATCACAGAATTCTTTCAGCCCAAAACGGGAGTAAGACAAGTATGCAGCTTTTCAAGATACATGATTAACATAGTTTTAGAAGACGTAATAACACTCAGTCTAATCAATACCGAGGCAGAAATAAGATTGATTGGGGGCTGGTAAATAATCTTCGATTTCCTGACAACATTGGTCTCCCCGTCTAAAAGCGGAACAGAACTGCAAGATAATACGTCACAGACAGACAAAAACAGTAAAAGATTCGGCCTATGATTAACGCATAGGAAACTAAAACAATGGCTGTTGAAAAACTAATTAGTCACCAATAACTATCAGCATTAAAGAAGAAACTATTGAACAAGTAGACCAATATTATTCGTCTATCTTGGAAGTCTAACAACCGCAGACGGCAACAGCGAAAAGACAGACAAAGGAAAATTGGACGCACTTCACAAGCATTTGGAAATATGAACAGGATATAGAGCAACATGGAAATAAAAAATAAAACCAAGACTGGAATACATGAGACGACGATACAACCGCTTTTCCCATAAGGATCAGAATGCTGGACAACGAGAAAGTAAGATGAGAAAAGAATCCTCACAGCAAATATGAGTTGGCTTCGAAAACTTGCAGGGACTCCAATACTATAGGAAATTAGAAATTATTTTTTTATTATTCTGCATTTATTAGGAGCCACTATCTAATGCCTTAGCATAAATCGATGGCGCCGAGCAATTGTGAGTTAAGGACTTGCTCAAGGTAGTTACGCATAATATAATTTCTAGATATCCAAGCAACCCTGCTGGACAAAGTCGTTCAGCGAAGACTTCGATGGTTTGGCCATGTGGCAAGAATGCCAGCTGATCGAATCCCACACAATGCACTACATGCAAGAATCGAAGGAAAAAGAAACAAAGGAAGACCAACGCTGCATTGGATAAGCAGTATAAACAAAGACAATATAAGACTTGTATTGAACATGAGACGAGCACTGGACTGAAAATGACCGGAGAATGGAGGTAATTTATTCGCACCCATCGCCGCCAACTGACTGGCGTCAACAACTGTTGACGACGACGACGACAATGATGATAGGCTCTGTGAATAATATACATATACATATGTATGATATATAGTATTATTATTAACGCAAAATATACTGTACAGACATATATATGCCATGTACATTGACTATTGAATTTTGAAGGCGTTTATTGATTCAAAACAATAGAAAAACGCAAGCATAGTATAATAATAACATAAGTTATAATAAGTTAATAACGTTTTCTGCTGATGCTGTCGAAAGGACAATCCAGAAGGATCGAGATTGTCCCCTTTCCATCAGAAACATTTCGGGTGGCCAAACGATTTATGTCTAGTAAAGTGTATGTGCATGAATATAACTCAAGAAAATGAATAGAAAAACAAACTTAACTAGACTTAACTAACAAGCTTTAAAGTGCACAGAACATCTGAGTCCTTTTAATTACACAGTATAGGGATCCGACAAATTTAATAGATAATGCTTTAATTCTGTTTCGAAATGTGATAAGGTAGTAGGAAGGGAGCTCCAAAATTCTGGTCCCGAACATTTGATAGAAAACGATTTTATATTGGTACGTGCTCCGTCAGATCGATATTTATATGATGTTCTCATGTTATAACTTATAACTGTGAATAGCTACGCCTTAGAGGAAGTAGTTATCAAATGGTGAAGACAGGAGTTTATTGTGATACACGAATGAGCCATTTTGAAATCTATCAATTAATTTTAATATACTAGAGTATTCAAATGCTGACTTGGTACTGACCGACCATTCTAGCATACAGGTTATGCAAATAGCCCTTTTATGAAGGATTTCTAAGCGCCTCAAAATAGATGGGTAATTTGAACCCCAACAGATTCTGAGTATGATAAATAAAAAAGAATAATATAGGCGTTGAAGTACTTGTTTAGGTATGTAATGTCGAATTTGAGATAATCTACAAATATTCTTTGCTAATTTTTGACACATGTTAGATGTTTTCATTCCCTATTAAGAGCTGATCCACAGATACACCAAGAAATTTGGAAGATACAGTAGGCCTATTAGTTCCTTATTATCAGTTTTAAAGTACGGGTCGGAGCAGCCTTGCAATGAGATCTAAACAGCATGCTGTTTATGCATATATATGTATATATACATATAATACATATAAGCATATTGTTTGCCTTCTGAGGTCAACATGACCCGAGCTGCTCTAGCCTGCAGGATGTAGTATGTAGGACTCTGGGTCGAGGTGCAGTGTCCCAGATTTCGCTGACTCACAAAAACAGCCAGCCACGTGGCTCGCGTGTTATGTCGGTTGCCTATGACCCACTGCCTTGGACAAGATACTTTAGTCAATATGATAAGGTTGAATGATGATGATGATGATGATGATGATGATGATGATGATGAAGACTACGATGATGATGAATGTGCGGCACGGTAGCGCGCTTGGTCTAAAATCTATCGATTGCTGGTTCAAACCTGCTGAGTAGAACTGTGTAACGACCCTTGTCAAATTATTTGCGCCCAGGTACTTATGTCACCAAACTGTATAATTTGATAATGGCGTAAGCTGGGAAGCAAAAGGCAAGTCCTGCGATGAGCTGGCCCCGTGTCCAAGATCTTGGGATTAGTCCATTGCTGGCTCAGAGGCCGAAGATGATCGGGAAATGCGCACCCCCCACTACGTTCCATTATAGGGCATGGAGCTTTACCTTACTTACTGTGATGATGGTGGTGATGGAGGTGGTGGTGATGACAATGATGATGTTGTTGATGATGATGAGTTTGTTGTTGTTGATGACAATGATGTTAATTATGCTACTGCTGCTGCTGCTGATGTTCCATAAACTTATCATAGCGAACTCAGCTGTAAAATGAGTACAGCGTCGGTATAAAGATCAGTGTCCGAGAAAGAGTACAGGCCACCAGCCTTCATGTGCCGAGGCGAAGAAATGAAGTCGCTAACACTTCACACTCATGGCTGCCTCTCGGGGTTAGCTTAAGAAATTTCTTTTCTTCTTAATTCGCTGATGAGATGTAACCAGTAATTAAATGCAGCCGGAACTGAGATCCGGCACTTGGGATTTGGGATCCGCCATCTGAACTACAGGTATGAGATCTGCCACCTAAAACGGGAGACCGTTACATCAAAAAGGAGATCCGCCACTCAAAATCCGATCGGCAAGTCAGCCCCACTGCGCAATTTTCAACGTTCACTTGCATCGTAGAAAGTTCCTTACTTAAGTAGCCAGCCGCTGTTTTATATTTGTGGCCTGCGGCTAGTAGCCCGAGGCTGTGTAAACTGAAGTAGCTTACATTCGAGCGATAATACAGCATTTCGCTTTATTCTTACCTGTTGGTTGCAGAATTTAGGATCGAGTTGAAAATCTGAAATAAAATGAGTTTTTGTTAGTTATAGTCGATCATGACTGCAGCTAATGGCCAAAATAAAGCAGGACATCGTACAGCATCCACCAGAAATGTTACAACGAAAACTTAAGGATTTCTTTGTTCAAGAGACCCACAACTGAGTGTATTAGCATTTCGTTGCCCATTTCTTGGCCTTCAGAATTTAGGAAAAAGAATTGAGGCTAAGTTTTAGGTTCCATATAGGCCTACTAATGCCTTGAAGCAGGAATACACAGACTTCAGAGATGTTAAGGGTGTTGATGTTTTTTAGGGCAGAAAATGAAGACTTATTGGTGCTATCCACAAACTGCCTATTAGCACCGTTGTTTGTGAGCGTGGCTTTAGCAGAATGAATTTCATTTGTATGCCACTAACTTAGGTGCAGTCATGGAATGCCATCTTCAAAACCCGAAGACATGCGCCTCCACGGAAGCATACAGTGATTTGTGGGAATGTTTCTCGGTATACAAGTTATGACACTGGCAGGGATGAAAATGTTTTTTGTTTTCTTACTCTCCATTGGGTTTTCATTTGTCCTTATGCATGGAGTGAAGCATAACATCTAGGACTAGGCAGACTGTTTCGGAAGATCTTTTCTTACTGGTCTATTTTAATCTTAAAGTGTTACGTTACATCTGTTTAATTTGTTTTTTTTTATTTGGCTGTCAAGTATTTTGTGTTACTGCGTTCGACATAGGCCTATTGTCTTAAGCCTGGTCTTTTGTAACATGTTATTTAACGCATTTTATTAAATGTGTTTATGGTTACAATTATCGACGATACTCATCGTGTTTAAGGCATTTTGTTTTATCCGAACAGCGAGTATCGGCTACAGATTTGCCAGATAGGCTTAGGCTTTGGAGTTGCAAAAATGTGGAGATCCACCAGCTCCGAATGAGCAATTTAACCGCTGGATGCAACATTTCAGTTTGAGAGTAAATAAAGGAAGCCATAAAGTAAACATAACACACAATAGCAACAATAAAACAACAATAATTATAACACCAAAACCAATAATGACAGTAATAATAAGAGTGGTGTGGTGGCAGCAGCAGCAGCAGCAGTAGTTGTTGCTGTAATAAATAATAATAATACCAACAACAACAATTATACCCACGCCTTAACCGATTCCTATACAATTGGCCTCGAAAACTTGGACGAAGTAGTATCAGAGACCAGCTTTCCACATAGCCAAACGCTACTCTTAAAATAATGTATCACTGCTCAGGTAAATAACTGTCTAATTCGAGACTGTTCTCCCATGGCCTCGAGAACTGGGACGAGGGGCGATTTTCCAGAGACTTGGTCTATTTTTATGTTTATAAGGGAACATTTTTTACTTCGGATAAAAAAGCTTATAATAGGTCTAATTATTATTGTGGATAGGCCTGCATCCTAAAGAAGCATCACGAAGGCTACGCTGGCAGAGAATGGCCTCTCGAGCATTTGTCTCATGATCTGTGTTTATATGGCTTTGGTTATTTATCCTTTCGTAATGTTATATAGGCCCGCGCACTTCCTCATGTTATTGCTATCCGTGGTATCCGTAGTAGTGGGAGTTTCAGATGTTTACTAATATCGTATCGTTGCCAGTTCCGTCAAATCGACTTCGCCCCACCTAACCTCATTGTGTGTGTTAATCAGTTCGACGTCCCTGTGTTCAAAACAAAGACGATTAGAGACGTTGTTAACCTGTGTAAATGTAAATGTACGCGGTTTTATATCGCAACCATATGGCCTTTACCCTGCTCGTTTTTCAATAAATTTATGGGGTGAGATATTTGACCGCCGTTGCCCGTTTGAATGGACACCACGACATTTGTCATTTGTATGTCCAGTGCATCCTTTCTGCGGATCGCTAGGCGAGGGCTTTGTGGGTCGGGGTAGTAAGGGAAAAGGCCTTTGATGACTTTCTTAGATTTTTTACCTTCTGAAACATTTTGTGCTCTTTGTTACGTTTTTAGATTCTACCACAGCAAGTCCGTTGACTTGGCAGAGTCTCTCCGTATATTTTGCATCACACAGTGCATACACGCAGTTCCAAGAAACAAGTTTCCTGTTAAATTTTCAACCCCAGTACACTGACGGTGTGACCTGAACCAGCGATGGGCAAATTCAAATTCCACCTTCCTACTGCAAATCGCACCCCGGGTAGGCCTACACGCGTTGTCTGTGCCCTTTGACACGGTCTGGGTCATCGTGCTCTTCCTCTGGATGATTGCCGCCGCTCCGTTTGCGCCCCTCCGTTTATTTTGCGACCATGTTTTGCTGTGGTTGGACCCTGTATGCCGCGTCCTATAAATATAAATAGATTGGCGAGTAGGCCAATGTCTTTGTAGCGCATCTAGTTTCCTAGACGTAATGTGGTTGACGCCTTTAGCCGTAAATTGTCAAATATCTATACCAATCGATAAATGTGATTGACAGTCAGACACTGCCAATTTTTAGAGTACTATAGAAGACCGTGCTTGTGTCACTGTTCTTTATCACTGAGCAACATGTGTGTGTGTGGGGGGGTTGCTCTGGCCACATTAGTGGTTGTTTTAACCAGACATTTTATTCAGCAGCGTTGATCTGGTCCGGTCAGTAGTGTTGTGAGAATTGGCTTTGCAACCAAACTAAAAGCTGGCAAGGACCAATCTCCTACTGAATACAGCTTAATAATAGTGTCATTATATATAATACATATATATATATCTGTATGTATGTAAACAGAGACTGCACCGGCAATGTCTATTTCCGATTACACTCTGGTACACATTATTCATCAGCTTGCTATTGAGCTCACGCGCAAGAGCCTGTCCATAGTGCAGCACAGACATTAGAGGGATAGAGTGATAATAAACAGTCGCTATTTTTGAGACTTTGCTCGGTAACAGTGAGTTTATTTGATACAAAAACACAACATCATTAACACGTACGACGTGATAGTCGTTGAAGTATGTGAGAAGTATGCATATAGGCTACTGTACAAAAAAAGGGTCGGCACAAACACAGAAACAACACAGCAAGTCTAATGTGCCACTTAACCCTTTTGGTGTCTAGCAACCCATCATATGGTCAAACTCGAAAGGTCACAGTGTATAGATGCACCTTTAGCCGGTACTTAAACATTCCAGTATCTGTCACCTCACGCAGTGCTGAAGAGAGACAGATTTGCAGGTAGTCGGACCTCATAAGCTAAGCTCATTCGCCAAAGTTCAGTCACTATCCCACGAACACCATCATCAACGATTTGTACCGTAACATCAGGTTGTCTCCCAGGCTTTACCCCCTCCTCTGCTGGAATATGGTCTGGCACCAAAACTGACCAAACAACTTAGCTCTTGCCGTCTTGATTTGACTCAATTCAGATTTACCAACTTTGCGCGCATAACAAGTGCTTTAAATAAAAAAAAAGAATAATGAAAAAACAAATGTAGCACTGGTGAATAAGCTAGTCTCTCTAACACGACTTTTGTGCGACGCTGAGAAATTTCCGAAATTTACATTTACAGTTTCAGTAACGGCAGCCCCCGAAATGTAGTCGGCTGCGGGATGGAAGGATTAGGCCTACGCCTACGATTCCTCGCTCAGCCGATTGACACATGGCGTGTTAACAAATATCTTACTTACTTACTTACTTAAGGATCACCGTTGAATTGATTCTACTGTGTTTCTCACCGCAAATGATATTTGGAAATCGTCATATATGCATATTCATCACAAACGCAGAATTAGGCGTTATGTCGCCATGTCTTCAAGGATATCTCTGGTAAACGTCGCCTTGATTACTATAGCTCGCTTGTTACTGGTATCACAAAGTCAAACATACAGAAACTGTAAAGAGTTCATAACTCTTTGGCTAGAATCATAACTAACACTTCAGAATATTAGTACATAACCGTTGTACCTAATTCTCTGCTCTGGCCTCCTGTTCAGCAAAGAATTTGGTTCAAATTGGGGATTATAGTTTGTGAAACAGTGAACTCTGGTCAACCACAATACTTAAATCAGTCTCCATTCCCCAGACTTGTCGTTATTCACCCAGGTCGTCAGTCACTGCCTTTCTCTGGTAATACCTAAGGCTAGAACTGTTCTTGGTGAACAGGATTTTTTGGTTGCTGGAACTAGATTTTAGAACACTCTTCCTGTATCTGCTCGTTCTGCTCAGTCACTTGTGTCATTTCATTCTCAACTTGGGACTTACCATTTTCAATTTGCTTATCCGCCAAAGGCTTAGGGCTGCCAACCGTCTCGGATTCGCCTGGACAGTCCCGGAATCAGCCTTGTACGTCCCGTGTCCCGGATTGATCCCAAATTGTCCCGGAAGTTGGTGTAAATCTCCACTTCACCAAATGTTTTTCTTCTTTTCACACACTAAACTCGAACAGTCGGCCATAAATAAGTTTACAGGGTGACCATAGATTAGAGGGTAGTTAGGTAAGTATACCCAATAAATGACATCTGCAAATTGCATGCATCATGCATGTAGCCTATATAATATGAACTTCACTTGTGCTAGGCCTTGAAGCTTGGTAGGTGACTGGAATTTAATAAACGTTTTGCTCTTGAAGTTGATTGAAATGTTATATAGGCCACTTGTCTCTTGATGATTTGAGTCAAACCATTTGACTGTAATTTTAAACGACTATTTGCAGTAGATCATACATTAGGCTGACGCAGCATTTGTTACATACAGTGATTTGGACAGGGTAAATTGGTACTGGCATATCGATTGAGTATGTTGGGGTCCCGGATTGGTGGAATCAAAAGTTGGCAACCCTACAAAGGCTGTTTCTCTGTGTCCGTGGACTGATCTTCTGGATATACATGCCTAGGTTTCGGTGCGCTATAGGTTTTTGTCTTGTGGATTAGGCATCTACGCGATAGAAGTTATTTATTAACCAACTAACCAAATAACTGCTGAAGTGGTGAGAGCCGACAGAAATAAACGGTCCCGTTCAACGCATAAAATGTCCAACGAACACAGGGAGCTTGAATACATATGATTCTGCGGTGCGTTGGTGGTCAAAGAAGAGACTACCATGAACGTTTACATGACATTTTTTGTATAGTCAATCTGGAACGTTCTCGAACGTCTTGATAGGTATACTGAAGCTAAGAAAATTAAAGTCGCTGCTGGTAGCTAGGGTAAGAAAGGTCACAGAGTACTCCGGGCATAGTTAACACTAGCTGTAGGAAAGGTCACAGAGCGCACTGGGTAGTTCAGGGTAGCGAAGAGAGGTAATTAAAAGCGCGGACCGTTAGTTAAGGGTAGAAGGGTATCAGAGTGGTAGTTAGTTAAGAGTACACGACTCTGGGGGCGTGTCACGTTCGAGGGTTAGCTATAGCGACGTGGTCTGCGAGGACACTTTAGGCAAACAGTTAGAAATCTACACATGTTCAACTTAGGCCTACTGGTCTATTCGGTAGCGCGTTGCACCTGTAATGCAACGCTTTCGTGTTCGCACCTGCTAAGCGCACCACGTGTAACGAACATGGACAAGTTTTTCGTGCACAGTTGTCTGGCGCCTGCAGCTAGTGATTCGAATTTACCGACCTTGCGCGCGCAATAAGTGCAATAAGTAAGTAAGTAAATAAAACTGTTTCATATTTTCGAAAACCCTGTCTTCCATATTAAGGTGTTAAATCATTGCGAACTGCTTAATGAGTGAGTTCCAGTGGTGTATCCAAGTATTTTGGCGTTCGGGGCGAGTGGTGGTAATTACCCCCTCCCCCAATAGAAATTTGAAGTTAATCGAAAAACATCAATTTAGAGAAACATCATGTGGCGAACATTAATCGATGACATGATATCATGATACAAAATAATCAAAAACTGTCGAGCCTTGATGGCTGCAAAGTCACTGTGAACTTCGTCGAAATTGATGGAAGCGGCCACTTAGGCCCTAATTCTCAGTGGAAAGAATAGAAACGTTTCCTAGCTTATCGATCTGATTCATCAAAAATCCATCATTACAAAGAACTCCAAAGCGGTTGTCCAATTCTCGAATTTTTGCAATTTTATGGATTAAACTCCACTTAGTTTCTGTCGCTTCATTTTTGATAAAGGCAAGCGAATCGCACAAAGTGATGAACAAAATATACTAAAATTAGATATTACACCTTACAAATATTCCAGGACTTCGTGACTCAGTGCTACTGCCTATGCAGACCGCGTCACGCTTAAATATATAAGCCTAATATTGGGTGCGTGGCTTTCAGAGACAAAAGACAGCGCCAGAGAGACTGGGTCAGTTCAACGCCTATCGTACAATATGTGTGTTGAGTCTGAAGTTTTCATCTGCATAGTCTTTGTCTTTTATGTGATCATCATTGAAAATTTAGGGGCCTAGTTGCAGATGATAAAAATGTGCCTTAAAAATTTCATGTTGTCCCTCTTGTGTAGGTGTCACCTGCGACGGCCTCATCACTCGCCCTCTTAGCTTTGGCACTGTCAGTTCTACTGCTGTAAGAATTTTCTGCTTCGCCTTCCGGTGTCTATCAGCGTCGTTCGTCGCCTTTTAGCGTCTCTTGTGGCTTCCTTGTCTTGTTATCTTCAGCTCTGAGCCATAGCCTACACACCTAACCCAATCGTACTCTGGCCTGACGACAATCTGCCTAGGCAGCATGACGAATAAACTAGCCCTTTCGTCTTACCTAATGGGGTGCGAAGAAAATTTATATAATGAGAAATTTATGACTATTCAAATATGTACTGACTTCTCGGCTATATTAATCTTATTGCATTAAACGTGTGCCTACATATTTACAGTCGTGTTAATTGTTTCTGGGCAACTTATATTTTGCCAGTGAACTTGCTCAAGAGGATCTTTAACTCAACAAGTCGAGTTTATCCAAAGCGAAAAACAGGTAAACGCAAGTCTTACACGCCTTTAGCCTATAGCCTATGGGAAAGCTAAACTTTTGTTGGCTTTGCTCAAACGTAGTTTTTGACACATTTACATTGCAACAATCCCAAATGACTATAAATATTGGTATATTATTTCCCGATTATAGCTCTACACCTTATCAAAATGAATGCTAAATGTTTTGAATCGAGATCGAAATGTTAAGGCTGATTACTTTTAATTAGCGACGGGTGTGTGTGTGTGTGTGTGTGTCTGTGTCTATGTCTCTGTCTGTCTGTGTTAGTCTTAGGGCGTGCGCGTGGATGGACGGAAGCACTGACTGTCGCTCTACTTAATATGGGTCTGTGGTTGATACTGTTCACACCCTCCCAAACTCTATGTGAGGTACATTTTTCTGTTGTTTAACAATAATTTCTCCGATTTGTTGAGTTAAGCCCTGTCGAAATCCGTTAAAAATGCCAAGACTTGGGTATTTTTAAATCTGCGGTCTTCTGGAACTAATCTGCTACGCCAGTAATCGGTAATTAACTACTTATTAGTCGAAATTTCAAGATTGGTGGGCTCTTCTTGTTGCCTGCCCTCCGCTTTCGAACTGTCTCGTATTATTAATGTTAGCTGGTTTTCAGAAAATAATCGTAACTCGATAGTTTTACAGTTTGCAGCATAATGTAATTAGGATTTACGCCTGTCAACGTGTGGCGGAAATGCTTGTGACATGTCAGGTTCTTTGTGTATTTTCTCTTTCGAACATTAGCTTCCTGCAAGGAATTTTGCAGTTCATCAGTTTTTTAAGCTTTTTACAACACTGCTAGTGTCTGTGTACGTTCGCGCACGCGTGTGTGTTGAATCGTAATCGTAGACTCGAGATTTCTACAGCGCCCAGAGAAAGTTAAGTATGCACCTTCCACCAGCCAACCGCTATTCTATCTGTCCATTACCATTTGGTTTTGTACTGGACATTGCAGTATACTTAGTGTTAGCAGTCATCCTAGTTGGGAGTTGTTCTAGCCAGTCTCCGTTAGAGAAGAACTGAATGAATTGTACACTATGCTTTGCATTGAAAACCCTTACAACTTGTTTTAAATAGACATTCCACCCATGTGCTTTTGTGGGTTTGCCTATATTGCGTCCAGTTGGTTATATTTGTAGCACTTTTAAGCAGTTTGTTTGTCAGAATTGTGCAGTTTTCAAGGGCCGTGAGAATAGGTAACATGTTGTGATTGTTTTGGCCATCACCACTGCAGCAGAGTTTTACAGGTTGATTGTGGTTAATTGGAAATAATTTGTTTCATTAGCCCTTGTAAAGCTTAAGAAGGACTGTTCAGTTGTTTGTTGGTAGGTCGTTCTTGGGGCAAAATGTTGATTGGTGTCTTTATGCAGGCAATCATTATAATTGAAGCTAGACATCTTATAGCTTATGACTGCAGTTTCCAGTGGATGACAATTTGTAAACATACTAGTCATTCCATGTCAAATCAACATAGTGCCTGGCATGACCATCTCCAATTTTGCTTAAAATTAGCACAGTTATTCTTCTTGGAGAGAAACTTTGCAAAACCCAAATTTTGGATTTTTGAGTCAGGTGGTGTCTGAGATGTGGGTCATTGAACTTTGACTGAGACACGTCAGCTCACGCAGGTAAAACAGTTGTATCTCAGGTGCTATAGCACCTAGAATGATAATATTTAAAAAATTGAAGGTAATTGAAAGCTCTATCTGCACAAAGTGACTAGAATCCTAAATATTTATTTTAAACAAAATGTTAAACAGTCTTAACATATTAACCTTGACCCAGTCAGTTTGTACAAACCAAATTTTATGATGTTTTCTGTGTAATCAGCATGGTGTTATGAGCAATTGCTAAAAATTTCAGAGTGGGCATTTTTATGATTTATTTTTAGTGATTTGTTCAATATAGCTCATGATTTGCAAAAAGTGCCAGAATCGTGTCATTTTAAGTGGTTTCACCAATGCTGTTGGCTTATTTTTATAGGAATACTGTTTGAACATTGTTGTTATATAATTCTTCACAGGTCTCGAATGTGTATACATATATATATATACTATATATATATATATATATATATATATATATATATACATATATATATATATATAATATATATATATATATATATACAGTTTCCTACTGTTTTAAATTTAGTCTTGTTTTAGCTCTTGTTTTACAAACTTTATTTACATTTCATCATTCACTAATTGTAAAAGTTGTGATTTTTGAATGCATTTATAAGTTTTAAAATTAAACTTTTATTAAAACTCTAATATAAGGAAAGTTGTTGTGACACCTATAGAAGTAAACTCATTACTGTAATAAAGTTCTTAAATTACAGTAAAAGAGTGTTGGTGATCAGTTGCCAAGTCTAGGCATGAGATTTCTTGTTCAGATGTAAATATTTTTATTTGCTTCATGTAGTATTATGACTGTTTTACTTCTCTCTTACTGTCGCATTAGCAGCTGTCATTTCCTGTACAGTCAGTAGATATGTTGTTTCATTACTAACTGTTGCTTGAAGATTCTTTGTTAGCACATCCAGGCAGGATATTTTTGGGATGTCATTTGGGTGTGGACAACAGAACAACCGAGCAGGCCCATGTGGAATTGTGGATGTAGAAATGTTACCTGATTTAATTCTTGCAAATCGTACCAAAGCCATCAATAATATCATTCTTGCTGGGCTGCAACCCTTTATGCTTCCAAACTTAATGCCCAGGTTGTCAGAGGGTGACTGTAGGACACATTCAGCTCTAGACTCCTGACTGTTGGAGAACTCTCTCACTCTGTTGACCTCAGGCAAATATGGTGAGTTCCAGCTTCTGGACAGGCATTTTAAATATGCTGCTCTAAAGGTTAGCTTCTTACTTGTAATCCTGTGAAATACCATAACAGAAGTTGATGGATGGTATATCTGTGTCCAGCAAAGAGAAACAACTGATGTGGAGTT
Source organism: Norana najaformis (assembly GCA_964023275.1). Lineage (NCBI taxonomy): Eukaryota > Metazoa > Annelida > Clitellata > Crassiclitellata > Hormogastridae > Norana > Norana najaformis. The sequence continues at coordinate 27,479,733 of OZ029913.1, read as the reverse complement.
GTGTGACAAGGTTGAATGGCATCTTAAAGCAGCATTGGCATTTGAAGTACAGATGTGTGAAGTTATGATTTCATTGTCGTATGGTCTCTTCAGACTGGTTTGAGCAGCAAGGAGGCATTTGACTTTTCCACCTATTGCATTGCAGGGCCCCTTGCCATATGATGTAGTGATAAAGTACCACCCAGAAGGTGTGCCAAAGTCATTTTCATGAGAACCTAAATCAGCTAAGTTTTTGCAATTCTTGTATTGTGCTGCACAGCCATCTGAGAAGTAGATCATTCTACTCCACAGTTCTCTGCAAAAGCTCCATAACCTAGAAATCATTCATGGGTAATCTTTCTTTCTTGGGAAAATGTTGACCGCTGCTTTGCAACAGTCATGCTGGAGAACTTTTGGCATTGCACCAAAAAGTTTCCAATAAATCAACCTTGGTTTCAATGGTTTATCTGTGTGTGGAGGTCCACTGTTTATACTCCAATGAATCATTCACCTGCTCATCAAATTGAGCTTCCCATGTGTCCTGTAGCTTGCCAATACCCAGGAATGTGCTGCATGAACCAAAGAAGCAATTAATACATGGTGGCTGTTAAAGCAACCGGATTTTATATTTTTAGTTGTACTAAATGTGATAAAACAGTAAAACTAGGATTTTGTAAACCTGAATTTTCCTTACATTAGAGTTTTAATTATAAAGTTTAAATTAAACCTACAGTATTGGTAATAGTGCTGAATGTGACGAGATTTTCAAATCGCGAACTGTATTGAATAAATCACTAAAAATAAATTATGAAAATGCCCACTCACAATTGCTTTGCACCTTAGATTCACATTTACTGACCTTGATGACATGTTATGACATCTCAGCATAATTTGCTTACTGATTGACTATTTGTTCTTAATGACATTAAAGTCATTTAGACTGGCACAGCAGTGCTTTTGTGAGATACTTGAAAAGTGCTATAGTTAGCGTCTAGATACATGTACGTACGTACACATATACATATTCCACTGAACAGAATCTTTGTAACAGTCTTCCTGCAGATTATAGGATAACTGCCTGTGCATGATTTACATCCCACTCTGCTGGTGCCCTGCCAGCTGCTTTTGTTTTGAAGCCTGTACCCACAGTCATTGCTATCATGGCTTGCTGTTCACATGCAGGCAGGACTGCTTCTTGCATTACTATGTGCCTTCAGGAGCCAGAAGGTTTGTTTCTATGTAGGCCATGTTGGATTCCATTGACGGTGATGCAGTTTTGCCGAAATTCCAGAATGGAAGCATGCTGTTTCAACCAGCCAAATCCCAACATAAGGTTGCCAACGTTTGGTGAAATCAGGCATGGTGTTCTTAAACTTTGATCCCCAGTTTGACTGTCGTCACACTCCCCATTATCTGCCATAATGCCATGTGCTGCATGCAACTTTTGCTGGTATGGTGCACCTTAAGAACTATTGCTTTAAGTTGCTTTTTGCTGTGTTTAATTTTTGGGCTTCTTAAATGGGAAGTTTTGAACTCCTGATCATGTGTTCCCTCTCAGGAAGATTCACCAGCAACTGTATCCATAGTCAAAATCTATCAGATACACCCACCCTTCTTTCCTCCAGATCAGAAGTTTTACTATTATCCCACTTATGGTATCATTGTGACAGACTCCATTTATTGTGACTGGACCTGCTGAGTTCCAACTCCCCACATGCCAGGATGATGCTGAAGGTTTCTGTGTCCCAATGTATTGCAGCGACCCATGGCCAGTTGGGAAGTTCGGCTCTAAACCCTGCATATCCATTATGGAACCCAACTGGGGAATTATCCTGGCTAGAAGGGGAGTACTTCTTAGACTATGCAGTTATACAATACCACTCACTAAACACATGTTTAAATATAATACTATATACTCTGCTGAACTTAACTATAGACAAAAATCAATAAACTCTACGAGACTTACAAATCAATGAATCAGGTGACTCTACAGCACAAGTTCACTAAAGAAAATATACTACAACGGACTTAAGACTGCTTTCCCGGAAATCTGAGTGTGCCTTATTCAGGACGAAATATGCTGCACTTCATCACATTTTTGGAGCGTTGCTTCTTGGTGTAATCTGTCCTGGGCCTTGGAAATCTATTCCATGCAGTGCCTCATGATCTGGTTCTTAGTGCTCCTGAACCTGTGCAGTTTGACATAGAGGTTTGTTTCAGTCATCCCAATCTGTAATAATCTGCCTTTATGCTCCCAGCAGTTGAAAACCATTGGTTCAACTCTCATGTCAACTGGCATGTTATAACAAGGTTACGTCAAAGATTTGGCTTATATTATTTCATATTCCTAACTTTCTGCCAACATGTGTGACCATGCCTGAGTAAACCCTCGCAGAGCTGGAAAAATCGATGTGCGAGAAATTGACTCAGAAGGCCTTTAGCCATAAAATAGGTCAGAAACAGTTCTGTTTCGTAATTTTCACACAGTTGCTCAACACGTCGCTTAAAAAGCCTCATGATAAACATCAGGCATTACAAATCTATTTAATTTTTACCAGACATGTAAATTTTAGGGTAGATCTAAATCACATTTTTCTAAAGTTTTTACGTGATGATGTATGTATTAAATAATTGTGATTTTTGCTATTTCTGATTAAAACTTTGGTTTTCAGCAAGATATTCAGCACTTTCAGCCCAGTCCAATGCAAAAATATAATATTAAAGCAACTTTCAAATTTTTCTGAGTTCTAGAGTTTTCTCAGGCATGGACACGTGTGTTCACTAGGTGGTGCCAAGATGGCCATTCAGATTTACTTCAGGCTATTTCATTTCAAAGTCAATTTGACAAGTCTTACATTGTTTTATGCTATGCATTTTTCAACTGCAATCTTTGATTATATGTTGAGACTGAATCTTTCTGGAATATTTGCTCTGTAATTTGAGTGATCAGTCGATTTTAATCATTAAATGTGCAGGATAGACATACACCCATTTTCTGTGCAAATAATGGTTGACAGTTTAAAAACGCTCACCATCCTCGGCCATCTATCTGTAAGTTACCAATGGTTTTGGGATTGGGTACGTACTGGCTGTCTATTTTGTCTACGGAAGAGCCTATCGGTAATGCACCTCTTGCAGTACTTCTGCAAATAATATTGGAAAGCATGGCGCTCAACCTTGAACCATTGCGTGGATATGAAAACAAGGCAACTTTATCAATCACTGTCTTTGAAATTCGGAGCCCTGAATGTGCATTCTGCAGTGAGTTGTGCTGGGAATATCCATGATATTGTAGCTGATAAACGTCTGGACATGTTCTGAGACATGGATTACACCTTAGGCACTGCACTGTATCAAATAAGGAGTGGCACCTGAAGGCTTCTCCTTTCTGCATGTTTATAGGCAGCCTGTCAACTGTGGTCCTGGCTTATGCGGAGCCCTCCCAGTCACTGTCTGTCCTGACTTATTTCATCCATGTATGAGTTTCATTTGATCCGAGTAGGTAAAGCTGCATCCTCTTTAATTACTGCCAATATCTATCGTCCACCATCCAGTTCCATTCGTGCCTTCTACGACAAATTTTCCGATATGATTTCTACAATCACTGTCAACACTAATGATCGTTTGCTTATCAGTGGCGATTTTAACTGTCTGGGCAGTGATGGAATACATATACTGACGACATGTTGAATGACATATTAACATTGTTAATCTCAAACAGCATGTTTGGACTCCAACTTGCAATGGAAATCTGCTGGATTTACTGATCACTGATAATCCTGTGATGGTTGAAAATGTCCAGGTCAGTGATGCTGGCTGTGTCTGTGACCTACAGTGGCAATGGGTATGTACAGCCATCCAGTTAATAGTTTCATATCACTCAATCAAGCAGATCAACAAAGTCCAGTTTGAGAAGGCATTGATCAACACAGAACTGTTTTCAGAACCAGCCCAGACAGCAGATGCTGTTGCAGACCAAGTCTCTACTGTTGTTTTGAGGGAGCTGGATAAAGTTGTGCCCATTTGCACCTGCTTAGGAGACCTGACAAGCCAATCACAAAACGACTTTCTGCTGAACCAGTGCAAGCTAAGCTACATGGCTGAAACAGTTACTTGTGCTCTTTTTGGTTCTTGATTAGACTATGCAAATGTGGTGCTATATTATCTTTCAACATAAAAACCTCCAGAGGATTCAAAACTCTCTCTCTCTCTCTCTCTCTCTCTCTCTCTCTCTCTCTCTGTGGTTGTTACATCTTATATGCATTAGGTCACCATCATGAACTTCACTGGCTTCCTGTTGAATGGCCTAAATATTATTGAGTGTAAGATTGCGTGTTTGGCATACATGTATTCAGCCTCTGCACTCTAGTATCTCATCCCGTCCTTTACGTTCTCTAGATCGTCTGGATCTATTTGTTCCTTGTGTTAAGTCCTCACTTGTGCAGCAGAGGGCTTTTGCTGTTGTTGGCCCATCTCTATGGGATGAACTTCCGCTATCGTTTCGTGCAAGGGTCACATTGGTGATAGAGCCCAGTCAGCTCGTTGTTTAAAGATGTTCTTACTTCCCAGGGGCTCTCATGCTGGAAGCGCCTCTGAGTAGTTTGTTCTGTAAGAAGCGCTATATAAGTTATCAAATACAATAGAATACAATGTTTGACCTTTAAAGCCCAGAATGCTGGCCTTCCACCATATCTTAATACATTACTGACTCCTTATTGCCTTCCTAGATTCTTGCGTTTTGATACTCATTTGTTGCAATAACCTAGGTTCAGGACTATTGTAGGAGCATGTGCCTTTAGCTGCTGTGCTCCTCTTATTTGGAATGGTCTACCACAAAGGGCTCAACTTACAAATTCGCTATCATCTTTTAAATTGCATGTTAAGACTCACTATTTTACCCTGGCTTTTGCATGACTCCATCTTGGCCCCAGCGAACATACATCCACACCTCAGATTCAGATTTACTGACACTGCTTGCATAATAAGTGCTTTAAATGAATAAATACGTGCCTGTGTTTATGCATCTGTGTAGGTAACTGTGCATGTATGTGTGCATGCAGTAATGTGTGTATCTGTGCATGTATGCACCTGTATGTGTACAGATAGCTATGTTCTATGCACCTGTAAGTGCATGTATGTGTAGTCTCACTATGTTATATGCTGCTTACATGCTTCTTAAAATTTTCACCAATGTTATGTCATAAGTTTTTCTGATGCTCAGACTGGTTGTGCATTCTGTTCACAATTTGAAATCTTGAGGCAGTCTGAAGCATGCTTGCATAACCTCTTCAGTTCCACACATCTCAGCAGCGTCTTACATGCACCAGATTCTTCATAGTTGCTGCCCCTTCACCATTCCTTTACTTTTTTCCTCCCATCAACCATACGATTGGTCTGCTTGCATTTCCTGTCCATATTACAGCTGTTTCTCTGGCTTGCAGGATCAAGATTTATGCCCGGCATAATTGGGCCTTGGTATTTGTTTGGTTTAGCAAAGTTTCTTTGCAGCATGATTTCCTTTTGAAGAAACTGTCCAGTACTTTAGGATGGTGGATTCGTAATGCATCAGTCTCTGTTTTTGGGGTTTGAGTTTCCGTTTCAGATACTTTTTTGATCACCAAAAGTAAAGATACTCTATAATACAGAAGGTACATTGGTGGTTAAGTGTTGATAGGTGATCCCAAAAGAACGTTTTACACTGGCAGTATTATGTATATAATGAAGTGAATGTGGCATGTGAGATTGGCAATTCATTGTTGTGCACCATAACTCATAAGAAATGTTGTTTTTGTCGTTGTATTACCTTTATAGAGTTTGCACGTCAACCACAGGGTTTAAAATATGCAATAGTGTCTACATTGCCAGTCAGCTATGTTGTTGGTAGAGCTGAATGTTGGCATTTTGGTGGCCAGGGGCAAAAGCCAACAACCTTGCATTATAAGTTTCATGTTTCAACAATGAATTGTCATTGTGATGCATTGCATGAGGTTTTGAATCCAGTTTCCAATGGAGGTAGGCCATCACTTTAGCAAGTAGCCAACAAACTGGTGGCAAGTTGTATAGTTGCAATTTGAAAGGTGAAGCAGCATTCATGAGTTCTTCATGTTTGGCTGCAAATCAAGCAAAGCAGCTTAATAGGCCGTCAAGTTGTAAATTTCATGTTTTATTCAAACACTGTCTGATGTAGGAAGGATTTTGATTATAACAAATTTGGCTTTTTGACTAATACAAAACTAATCTAGTCATTGAAAACTGATCATGAATATGTTTTTATGCACAATTTTCAATCTCTTCATCTGGTGATATAATAGTTAGAGTCAAGTGATCTTCTTCTTGAGAGACCCACACACCATGACTAAAAATTGGTTGTGAAAAGTGAAATGATTTTGAACTGTTGTGAATTGTGTGTATCGCTTACTTTCGATCTTGGTTAAAATTGACCCATACCATGATCTCATGTCTGATGGATCCCAGTTTTGACCTAACACGCTCCCAATCTATGCAACGCAATAATAATATGAATTTTTTTTATTGAAACGCTGCTGTATATCCTAGAGATCACACCATTATGATAAACATCAGTGATGGATGGCACTGTAATCTTTATTGTGATTGGCTGAGACTGCAGTATTTGAAAAACCTCTAACCTATATCTGTTAGCAGACTTTCAACACTATGCCTTAAAAACATCATGAAATTAAAGATTACCACCTTAACACTTCATGAAATAAAACATACATTTACATGTTGCCTTATAAACAAGTATCATTATTCGCCAGAGAACTGATGTTTCCCTAAGCGTTCAACAGACCAGTTGTCTAATGAGTATTAATTTCATTCGCCTGCAGCGCCACTGTTAGTGTCAATTTCATTCGCTTGTCCACGTGAGCACAGTGCCCACGTACTTAAGGCTATTATATAGGGCTATAAAAATATATTTGTAGATTATTGTACATTTAGAAATTCATCCATAGTGTGAGTGAATGTTATAGACTTGAATCTCTATGGAACACTGCTTTATCATTACTGTGTTCTGGCAAGGTTGCCTGATAAAAAGATCATGTTCTAAAATAGAGTTAAACTCGTGATCCATGTCTGAGGCCACATCATATCAGAAATCCGTATTGTAATGAAGCGTTTTATTAGGATTTTTTAGTGCATTTGTTTAATTCCACTGTTAGTTGAAGCTTTCAATTTATGATGAAGTAGTTTTACAAGTTATGTGGTAATATCAATTTTAGGTAAATGGAAATGTTATAATGGTTTACATTGGTTATATTGTCTGAATTATTATTCCAGATGAAAACAGATCTTCAGTTGTTCATTTTAGTTGTGTTTTCCAAACTATTCTTCATGCTAAATAAAATTTTGTACATTTGTCTCACATTTTCTGAACTGTTGTTAATAATAAAAATGGTTCATTGTTTCATATTTGTTATATTTTCCTAAATGTTATTAATAATGATTAGGTCATTGTTCATGGTTATTTTTTTGAACTATTGTTCATGGTGCTTATGATGAATGTTTGTTTGTGTTTGTTCAGTGGTTTACTCAAGTAGGTTCAGTTTCCCGAATGTCTGATTCATTCTGCTAATATATTCATTGATGTTTTTTTCCAGATTCAAGACGTCTGTAATTTGTTCTTTCATCATTCTTTTTGCGATGGCTTACATTAAGCAGAACGATTCTTTGGCCCTTGCGGCTGGAGAGGACTCAGAGTCAGGCTTTGACCGGATTCACGCTGAATTCATTCAGCAAATTCGCATCTCGGGACTGGGAAGCACCACTGACAAGGATGCTGCAGAGATAGACAAGTCTCATGTTGTTGAGCGGGATAAGGATTCTGATGATCAGAAAGTGGTGGACGCTTTGAGAAAAGCGCCAAAACTGCGTCGAGACAGTGATGCGAACAGTGTCGTTACTTCGTCGGATGAATCAAAACTGTTTGATGCGGGCGGTGGTGGTGTTGGCAGCGGTGGTGGCACTTCTTCTGTACAGCACTGCTTTGCACCTGCTGGTGCTTCTTCCAGTGGTATTACAACGAGTTCATTTGTATTTGGCTGCATTTCGAGCAGTTCTCTTGAGAAGACTGATGAAAGGCAAGTTGTGTCATGAGTTTTTCTGTCTGGAATCTGTTTAGTCTGTGCTCCCTTGCTGGAATTTTGCCCCTTTGCTGGAGCTAAACAGTGAAGCAGGCTTGCTTCTTCTGACAGGTTGTAATTGTAATTGTAGTCATGCATTTGTATGGCACCTTTTAGAGGAAACTTGGTAGGCATACCCAACCTGACAACAGAAGAAATGGTTGTAAGAGAAATGGTTTGAAATTGCTGAATAGGGGTATATATAGTGAAGTCGGCTTTTAAGCACTGGTGACTGATGTTTAATTCCCAGCATGTACTGATGATGAATTCACTAATAATTAGTTGTCTGGTTGTTCAATTGTTACATAAATGAGTTTGTGTTTTGGCTTACATCACCTGTTTCTAGGACTGTGACTGTAGCCGATGTGTTTATCATATATTACCTGACGTTACCTTATTTAACCTTTCATTGCCTTAGCATACCTGAATTTACCTACCTTACTTTACTTGACCTTACCTTACGTGATCTTAATTACTTTGTCTTACCTTTTCTTACCTTAACAGTATCAGACCTGTAATCCGAAACCTTTCTCTTTGTACCTTCCTCACCTTACCTCACTTATCTTATTGTACCTTATGTTTTTAGACTTTGACCATCTCACCTTGCTTTGCATTAGTGAACTGACATGAGCTGACCTTCCTTACCTTACATACTTTACCTTGCCATATCTCTCTTACTTTACCTTACTGTACCTTATCTTTGCTGCCTTAATCTGATCTGTCTTATTTTACAATACTTACCTTAATCTAATCCGACCTTATCTTACCTACTTACCTAACCTGACATGACCTTGCTTACCTTGCCTAACTTTGCTTATTTACCTTACCTTATTTTACCTTACCTTACCTTCCTTACTTTGTCTTACCTTACCAGTTAATATTTAGTTAGCAGAATTGCTGATGGCTGTTAGAGTGAGAGTAAATGAATTACTGTTGTGTATGATTTGCCTTGTATTTTAAAATGGGTCAAGATGGGGCCAGGTCTTTGAAGTTTGATTAGAAACTTGGCCAGCAAGAAAACACAAACAAAGTCAACATATAAAATCTGCTTAAAGTTTTGGTATCATCATAGGCATATGTGTGTGACGAGGTCATCCAATCAGGAGCCTTGGTTAGCCCATGGTGGCCGGTTTGAACCTGATCTGTCAACGTTGTGTGTTGACTTTGGGCAGGTGGCTTGTGCAGAAATGCTCCAGTTACCTTGCTGTAGAATTAAGTACTGGCAGGAGCAGATACGTTTGGGCAAGTCCCTGGATGCGCTGACCCCGCGGTGTCTAGTACTTATCATAGTTGTAAACTCATCATTTCTTTAGCACCCAAATAAGCTCAGGCATTGGAACCAGCTTGTTTAATAATAAATAAAATCTGGGAGGCAGGTACAGTCACGTTTGGTTCCAAGTCCAAATATAAAAGTAAAGCGGGTAGACAGACAGAGGGCCATATCCCGCTATTACATATGGGGGACTTTACGTGTTCAAATACAAGTCTGTGTTGAATCTTATCTTAATATTATCAAATCTAATCACAGTACACAGGACATCATCAGTTCTTAGTCGTAATTCCTTAGACAGATTGAGTCAAGGAATTTCCCATAGTTGAGAGTTTGGGGAAGTGGGGCAGACGTGAACTAAGGCCAGGGCACCATAGGGAAGTGAAGTAGTTGCAATTTTTGTTCCGAATCACCTGGCCTGATGTGGATCATAGTGGCGTATACCCTTTAGGCTGCTGCATCTTAAGAGTACTCTGTGGTAACAGTAGACACTAAAGTAGCCATACATCCATTGTCTAGTAATAAAACACAGTTACTGTAGCTTGCACTCTTCAGAGTACTGTCTGGTAATAGCAGCCACTAATGTAACTAGAACACCCATAGGGATCAATTTGTTTGATGGGGAAGCACAGTCACTGTGGTTTGCAAGCCAGACAGTTATGTGGCCTTTTGGACAAATCCTTTGGAGATAAACAACTGTAGAAACTGATCTCCTGATTTCCCAGGCATTAATTCTCTGGTAATAAAGCAAATCATTACTTCACTTCCCTATGTTGCCCTGGCCTAAGTTCATGTCTGCCCCAGCAAGCAGAAAATAATGGTTTGTATGTATGTATGTACGTACATACGTATCATGACACGTATGTATCATGACACCTAATATAGCACCTTTTAAGTACCTTACAAAAGTGCTGAATGTCATCATCATCATCAGTTCAACATCAGCTGAATGGTCTGGAGGTATTGACATTTCTAATACCAGACAGTTTATGCATATGACAATTCTACCCACACTTGTTCGGGTGGTAGTAGACATTAGTTTTAAGAATTATCTCTAATGCTTAAACTTTTAAAATATTTATGCCAAAACACTAATACAAAGAAATGGTGTCTGTTCCCAGAGCACAGTCACTATTTTCTGTTACCATATGGACACTGCCTGATGTTTAAGAAAGGCCACATTACTGTGCAGACATGAGGTTCTCCTGTTTTATTATCAGACAGTCTGGGTCTGGGAGCATTCTGGATGTGTCACACAAACACACACATACACAAGCACACACACTCACACATGTGCACACGCACACAAACTGTGTTGGTAGACATTATTTCTAAGGTTATTATATCATCTGAAGACGATGATGGCCCACTAGAGTGAATTGGGTTCTCTGTGTCCCTGTAGCTGTCTCTCTTATTCTTTTTGTGCATGTGTATTTCTGTAAATGTAACATGTATTTCTGTGTAACATTCTGTCTGCATGTGTCACTGTGTCATTCTGTGGGTCTGCATCTGTCTGATTCTTTATCTTTACTTCTGACTCTGATTTGTCTCTGCCACTGTGTTTGTATCTGTGTGTTGAATTCTTTCTGTGTCTCTCTCTGGCTGTTTCTGACTGTGCCTCTCTCTGCCTGAGCCTCTGTCTACCTATATCTCTGTCACATATGGCATGTTAACAGATCTGTTACTGACTTACAGCTTGTTCTGTCTGTCTGTCTGTGTCTGCCTGCTTGTCTGTCTGTCTGTCTGTCTGATTCTTTCTGTGCCTGTCTCTTAGGTCTGTGCCTCAATGTGTGTCTCTGATTCTGATAGTCTTTGCCACTGTTCCTGCCTAGAGTTGTCTTTCTTTCTTTTAAGCTTAGTCCAAGAGATTGCCATGGGTTTAAAGTGTTAGTTAGTCTACTTCATTTTCCTAGCCTCAGCATATTGGAATCCTACTTTTTTCTCTGTCTGGCATATTTTCCATTAAGGGCAAATCCTGTCAATCATTTAATAGCTGAGTTTGCTGGAGGACATCCATCATCATCATCGTCATCATCACCACCACCAACCACCACCACCACCATCAGCATTATCTCCTGATCTAGGCATTTGACAGTGATGGGCACAAATGATCTCTGTACTTTTAAGTCGTTTGTCAGATCTAGTGCTTTTTTCATGTTTAGTCCAAATCTTGTTGTCTTTGTTTATTTTGTCTACCTAGCATAGTCATGTTCTTCCTTTATTTCTCTTTCTTTCAAATCTTGCATATAGTGCATTTTGTGGGATTTGGTCACCTGACATTCTTTTCAAATGATCAAAGCATGGGATTCTTTTTTGAATGGCTTCATCCAGCAGAGTTGTTTGCATTTCCAAGGACTGGTATCCTTGTTTCGTCATTTCAGTCTTTTTTGTGGCTTGAGAATCCTGCTGTTTTCCACAGCCAACTCAATCCATTTTGAGAGGATGCTTTTCTCATCTTTTTTTTCATTATCATTAATATAACAGAAATCTTGAACTGTTAGTGTCTTGAGGTAGGGTATGAAACCCATTAGCATCTGGATTGGCTTTTGAGTGGGATATTTGGAATTGGCCTAGCCAGTGAGGTGGGTGCTGCCATGACACCCACGTGAAGAAATCCTTTCCCTATCCACATTTAGCAGGTTTTTGGAAATAAGAGAGTGAATTTAGTAAGCCGGTGAAGTCTAAAGATAGAGGCTGTAAAATCTGAGATGTCACACAGGTCGGCCTGAAGACGGTACTAAATGGACCACTTTAGACGTCTGTAGCAGCAAGAGACTTAAACAAAAAGATATATCACGGATACAGACAGGTGGGTCAGGTGACTGAGCTAAGAACCAACAGAGGGTAAGACCGATGGACAAACGTTAGTAGGGGCTAAGCAGGAGTGCAAAGGGGCAGGACAAACACGTGCAGAAGAACTTGACTATTTGGCTACCCTTTTCTGAATGTTGCTTTAACTCTGTTGCTGTCACGCTGTCACATGAGTCTGTCTGATCTAACCGGACTTCCTCAAGTTGTTGTAGGGCCCAGAGCAGCATTGGACTAGCGGCTGGTGTTCTGCGCTGGCTGGCTGGCTGGCTCATTATTACTAGGCCAGAAGTGATCCTAATCAATATGTAGTAGTGACTCATCCGGTAGGCATATATAACACTCTTCATATATGGTAATCAGCAGACACTACGTATGTAGCCAGAAATTGTGTCCACATCAATTGTCTGTTTATAAAGCACAGTCATTGTGGCTTGTAGCCAGATTTTGACTTGGCTTTTCTATTAATTAGAAAAAAAATTTGGCACTGGTGTAAGTGTTCTGACAGATTACGGAGCTTATGTATATGTGCAATTGAACAACACTGATGTTTGCTTTTAGCAGATATTACGTTTAAGAATGTGCAAGGCTGACTACCCTTGCTTATGGTCAGCCAAAGAAAGGGCTTAGGAAAGTGCTAGTAAAGTGTTAATACTTAGGTATTGGGTTTTAGTAGAATAAACACACTGGTTGATGGTTATGTTGAAGAAATGTTAATATCATGATAAGGGTTTGTAGGCTATGACTGTCATGACGTAGGGTGTCCTCGCTCAGGTTTTTGACTACGTTTTATAATTGTTAGTTTTAATGTTGTTCACTTCTGAACAAAATAACCAGGATGTGAAGAAGCTGGGAAGTAATGCGGAGAACAATGGCAAGAATATATGAGATGATGATACAACCCATTTTCATATATGGGTCAGAGGGCTTATGAAGGAGAAAGCAAAATGGATGAACAATTCCAAATTTGCACTATACCATGTGTGCTCTTGTGTGTGTGTGTGTGTGTGTGTGTGCACGTGCAACCGACTGCATTTAGTGTGTGTGTGTGTGTGTGTGTGTAACAGATGTGTTGGCTATGGCAAATTGCAGGAATCTTAAGACTGCCGAAAATTAGAAATTATGAAATAAGGTAATCCTTGGAGATGAAGTAGATGAAGAAACTTTGCTGGATAAAGTCATTTGGCAAATATACTCTATGATTTGGTCATATGGAAAGAATACCAGCTGACCAAATCTCATTCATTGCACTTAAGTATATTGTACGTAGATTGTATCCAGTGTTTAAGGGCATGTAATGGCTGCCAGGGTCGTTTGGTAGACCTTACCTTGCTTCATTTAATTTATATGTATTATCTGTAGATTACCTGCTAATTAAGTACATAATTAACATTAGAATAAAACAGTATCTTTTGTGTGGAACTGTAACTAACCTGTTGTAATTAATAATTATAGCTTGGCATTTGTTAAACCATATTTATGTTGAAATTTGTGAAATAATATTTATTAGTGAAAATTCTTTACATATTAGTACATATAAGCTTACATTTGCTGGTCAGTCATCTCATTTGCAGGTGGCTTCACTGTTTGTTGTCTCTAAACCACATTTGTTTAGCCATAAACCTTTTCTTATGTAGATGAAGACATTTGTCTAATCATAATTATGTTGAAATAAGTGAAATGGAATTTATCAACAAACTTGGAATTCTTTACATCTTAGCACATCTTGAAATAAAAGCTTAAATTTGCAGGTCAACGACCAGATTAGTATCATTTCATAAGTATGCATGCCACTGTCAGCTGCCCACACTGCCCGCTGCCCATGTATCTGAGCCTGAACAAGAGAGGAGAGGAGACTCAAGAGGTGGAACAGAGACAAAGATTGGTGGAGAAAGACAGGTGAGAAGAACAAATGAGAAGAGCAAGAAGGAGAAGAGCAGAGTCAGAGGTGAGCAGAGAAGATAGGGGAAAAGAGAGGAAGAAGAATAAGATCAGAGGCAAAGATAAGTAGCAGAGAAGAATGGAAAGGATATGAAAGGAGAGGAGAGACAAAGGTGAGCAGAGAACAGAGGAGGGATGAAGAAAGTCAAGCAGGAAAGAATAGTGGAAAGTATGAGAGAGGGTAGACAAGAAGCAAGGGGGCAAAGTTGAGCAGAAACAGAGAGCACGAGTGTAGTCATTTTTCTCCATTCAAATGACTTGTTTTAAAGTATTTTATTATATAAATAAAATAGCAATTAAGAACGGCACCTTTAACAATAAAAATTTGGCACCATAGTTATAAAATGTAACTAATTTGTACAGGCTGACAGTTTCTTAATTCAAGCAAAACAATAGTAAATGGAGTTGGTGATGAAAGCAGTCACCATGAAAACTAATGACACCAGGTAAAATTAAATTGAGGAGGACAGGTTCCAGAGAATGATCAAGAAGGATATTTTAAGAAGGAGTTGAAAGATTCCATCAACTGAGTTCTGCAGGATTGAAGTTTGTGGAACTGCCAGCACGTTTTTATTTAGAGACCACCTGGTAAGGGAACTTCTTGTAAGGTAAATCAGAGAACTGCCTCCATCAAGAGAGGAAATCATATATATACATAATTTAATTGGGTGCCAAATAAGTAGATTAATTGATGACTATCTGTAGTGTATATTTAACTCTATTTATAATATCTGAAATTCTATCTGCAACTTATGTCTTTAGAATATTATTCGTCTTCATGTAGATTGCACTTTCACAACCCATAAAGAGGAAGGATAAGTATAACGCTACAGAGTGAGAGGTGAGGTGAAGGACTGGAAGAAGGGGGAGGAGTGGGTTTTGGGATGGGACAAAGGCTGAATGAATTTTACTTAATGATGGTGTTGCATGCACAGGCAGAATTATGATACAAGGTAGGGTATAATTGGTGGACATATATCATTGTCTGTTGTTGGACAACCTGCACACATCTCCCGTGTTTCACAGATCCTGTCTGTTCTCCCTTTCGCTACAGATACTATGGTGCACAGATTGGCAGCGATTACTGCCAGAAACGTCCTCTCATTCACTTGCATGATTCAACTGTTATCCATTATTATTGTGCTTTTTTCGTGTGTACATATTGGGGCTGATGATGCTATGTGTAGAATGATACCACGGTCCTATCAACACCAAGCACACCTGAATGACCGTATGGTCTGGAAACGGCAAGCACAGCTGTAGTCACAGCACATAACATACCGGTAGGCATCAGTTTTTTGCCATTGAGGTCTGTAGGCACAGTTGTCTGGTCCCTGGAGTGCTTGGTATGTAATTCAGTGATTATGGGTGTGAGCCTGCTAAGTGGACTTAAGTGCTATAAAGCACTGGCCACACGTCCAGGACTTTGGGACTGGTATATTGCAAGCTCTGACCCCTCAGAGTAGGAAATGAGCACCTCTGCTTACTATCCACTTATGGGACTTGGGAGCTTTACTGTATAACTGGACATGGTTAGTGCAGGCCACATGGTTACTGCATTCTAGCTACATCAGCTGTTAAAAGACATTATCACCTTAGACTAGAGAATACGCTTTAACTGAGGTTGATTAGTAAAATGGGATGCAATAAATGTTTAAATAAATAAAGGTGATGGTGATATTAAAAAAATAATGATGTACTTCAGACCTCATAACTTATCTGAAGCAGCTGGGTATGGTTAAAATTTTCCAAGATGTTATGTCTACCACTCTCTTGAATTTCTCTTTCCTGAGGTTTCATTTCAACATCGGGTGGCAGAAATGCCACTGGAAGATGAAATGAAGTTAAGCAGTGCTGAGCCCAGTTAGTTCTTGGATGGGTGATCATACATGGAATAGCAGATCACCTGGTGCCCACTTAACCATCCATACTTTCAGAGTCATTAAATGAGTACCAAATGAGAAATGAATGCTCCTTGCAAGCATCCAAAGTCTGCTTGTCTGCAGCCACGTAGCTGCATGTTTGTCAACTCTGTCATTTCGGCAAATTGCTCATCTCAGCATGGATTGTGCTAGATAATTCTTGTATGTTCAGACTGTTACAGAGTTGGTGTATCAGATTTATCTTTTGATTCTGCATACAACACTGTGTTTACCACTGTTATTGATTCACATGTCATCAAAGCCTTGCCCAAATTGGACCAGTTTACTTGTCAAGAGGAAAATGGGTTCTCAGTTGCATCTCAGACCTGCAGATCTACTTGTGCCGTCTGTGACTGGGAAATCTTGGATTCAGTGTTCGAAGGGTAGGAGAGTTTTCAGAATTGAGTCGACCTTCAGCCACTGAGAGGCGCGTTTTGGGGATATGGTATGCCTATCTTGCTTGGGAGATTTCCAGATGCTTCCTCTGCTGCTATCTACGAGGGACTGCTAGTGCACGGTAGTGCTATCGTGTACTGCTGACTTCTCCGCCTGTCATTGTTTATCATCTTTGACGCAGTTTGGTGCAGGAACCCTGAACACTGCATCAACTGTTAACTTTGTATGGGACTTGGTTGGGCTCTTTGTGAGTACAGGGGCTCACCAGTGGTGACTTGTAGTTTTCACTAGCTATTGTGGCCCGGGCCTGAGAGCTAGCAGTTAATAAAGTATTTGGTCAGAATTACATGCTTATATAGAAACATTATGTGATTACTGGATTAAATGATTGAATTACATTATTATATGATTAAATGGTTCTTTTGACTGTAGTGCATGCATGATTGCAGCTGTCCAGGAAATCTTTTTCAAATCCAGTCATCTTATGTAATGTAGTGTAATTTAATGACAGTGTATATTTATATAGCACCACTTCATAAAAATTTCTTGGCAGCAGACCCAAGATTACCAACCAGTGTGCAAGCAAGCAACTTCCTTCTCAGCCTGTGTTGGAATAAAGGCAGGAAAGGCTGACAAGCCACACAAAAATTTGTTGGTGTAGACTGTATTGGCTGTGGTTTACTACAAAATATGCCTGTGAGTGTTTTGACCACACTAATATCTGCTGTTACTAGACATTTTATATAGAGTGTATATCTATAATTATTCTGTTTTTGAATTGTCTGTTTATGATCTTGTGGCTTTGTCATTATTGAGTGTATTGCTAGCTTTGAGAGTGCATGAACAAGCTTGTTATGCTTGTCTTCTGTAATTCCTTAAGCAGAAGCTCAGCTCTTAAGGTGAATGGAATTAGGCTTCCAGTGCGCATAGGTGTTTACTGTAAATGAGTATGAATTGTGCATGATTGTGAACTGTAAACCATTATGAACTGTACAAGGGTTTGAATCATATGGAAGTATGAATGCTATACTGGTATAAACTCTACAGGGGTAAGAATTGTACATTATTGTGCTTTAGTATGTGTTTTAGTATGTGCAGGCACCACTGAGATATAGTAAAGGGGTGGAATTATCTTTTTCAAATGTGTTGTATCAACTATGCTCTGAACTTTCATATAGCAATTTGTAGGACCTGTCAGAAGTAGTTTGAACATGGTTCTCTAAAGGAACTAAACATGTGCCTCCTAATAAAAGGGATATGGTATGAACTGTACATACATGAATCGCACATCCATACTGCACTGTGGACTTTTACAAACTGTAGACTGTCCTGAATATGTAGGAGTAATGCTGTGATGAGTGATATATGCTAGGATTTGAGTCTGAAATTGGCATGCCTTACAGAATGTCAGTTATCTTACCCTACTAAGTACCAGTTGCCTTGCCCTGCTAATTGGGTTCTTATTACCTTGTTGTGTTAACTGCCAAATACCATACCCTTGGGAATGCTAATTGCCCTACCCAACCGTATGCCAATTGCCTCCTTCTACAACTAAATTGGTAACTTTTAATTTAATTGTTTAACTGTTAATTGTCAGGAAAGTTTTAAAAATACCTTTATGCCTGGCATAATACTCAATTTTTTAATTTTTTATTGAAATAATTGTAATTCAGTTGATATTTGTGTTTTTAATTTTTATTTGTATTTTCAGCCTTTTTTCAGTTCTTTAATCAGCTTTAATCCTGCCCTAATGTGCAGATTTATTTTTAGATGGAAATAATTATAATTCAATTAATATTAATGTTGTTTCAGAAAACTAGGAGTTTACTCAACTGTAACAGACTGGTAATTTATCTGTTGCTGTCTGAATGTACCAAATACTAGCGATATTATCTGGTATGTGGTACAGTGCTAGCAATAAATGTAACCTTGGAAAGTACCTTCCTGTGCTAATGCTGTGAAGTGTGATATGTCTGCGGTGTCTGTAAATGTTGTCCTACATTACAGTCATTTATGCAGTCTCTAAGTCTTGTACTACTTGTGTTGCAGCAGAAAGAACAATTGTTGGAAAATGTGTGCTTTAGGTCAGTTTGTTATCCTTGGTGCAGTACCGGTAGAATATCGAACTCATTTGCAATTTGTTATCCTTAGTGCAACAGGGATTGAATATTGAACTAATTTGCAAATTGTCAATATTTACTGCATTCATGCTGTCCCTTGAATGTTAATAGTGCTGGCTGGTTGAGTAAACACTAGAGCAACAGTTGTAGTTACCAGTAACACTATAAAGTTTGAAGTGTAATAGTCTTGTGATCTTATAACAAATGCTGTGTTGAGGTTAAGTGTAAGCGTATTGAGCACATGAACTTATAAGACAGTAACAGTCTGAACTGAGGCTTTGTTAGACATACAACTTGTAACCAATGGGCACTCATCTGAAACAATTGGACTCACAGCCCACCTCTTTTAAGTAGGCCTGTTAACGGGTACCCAGAAGCCCACTTATCCGACTTTGGGTGGGTACCCGTGCTGTGAATCCAGTACCCTATATGGGGCCGTTTCTAGAAATTACTTTTAAATGTGATGAGCCAGCAGGAAACGGCCTGGGATGCCAACGCAGTGCTGTTATTGTCTTTGTCATACAGCAGCTGAGCTCAGGCTGGAATCACCACAGACTAACCAGTACCTGGCAAGGCTAGCGGCGGCTGCTGCAGACTGAGGGGGTGTAATTTATCTTGGTGATACAGTAAACGTAATAAGTCTGGTCGTTCCATCGCGTCTGGCGACATTTGCAGCTATGATGAGTGCAACTTCTTTGATAGATCTGCATGATGCAGAACCTGAAGCCATGTTAAGTCAATCACTAATGTCGCACACTAAGGCAGCTTTGTGCAGTTGATATGGATCCTATAGGGTTGATACAGTTTTCATCCAATGACCATGACATCAGTGAGTACTATCAAACTATTTAATTGAAACACAGTTTCAATTAATATGAACTAATAATTATAAACAAAGCTTTATTAACTTACCTCCTTTAATTGTGGGGCTATATATGGTATCTTTATCAAACAAGACATTAAACAACAAGTGTTTTAAGTCTTAAGAAAGTGCAGCATTTTTATTTCAACCAAATTTTATCACATTTAAATCTATCAAAGGATTAATTATACAGGAGGTGACTTTTCTATCTGTCTGTCGAGTCGCATTAAAAAAAAATTGACATATATTCATAAGACAGGGATACTGTATTGCACATGATGTTATATATACCATTTGACCCTAAAACAGAGTAACTGGCCTGCTGCCAGACATATTAACTAGTGACCCAAAGAAGGCCACGTGCAAGGACGTAAAAACTGAGCTGTCTTGAGTGCTGAAGAAATCTTGCGCTTACGATTATGATTAAGAAAACCACTGCTGGCAAATTTCATGTTTTAGCTGGGATTCAGATCCTGAGTACCAGGGTGAAAAATTAGAGGGAAGCTCACATGCTGGTATTATGCTGTGTATTAATTTTGTTAATTGTTGTTTATGCCAAGACTATATATATTGGCTGAGCTGTGTTGTTTAGTTGTTTTGGTCAGTGGCAGCAGCCATTGGGACACAAACTATTTATTTAGGTCAAATCTCATGGCACAGCGCCCTGATGTAGGCAGTGGCCCGAATAAAGGGGCCTTGGTCCAGATGAACCTGTCTTTAATAACACCATCAGGGCTTTGTTATTCCAGTTAAGAGTAGTTGTAAAGGTGCGTTTTTTGGATGGTTCTAAATTTGGCAGAAATGCGAGATTCTCTACTGTGTGTTCTGAATGACATCTTCTTCTATAAGGGACAGACTGCTCTCCTAAATGCATGGCAGAAACATAAGATTCTCTGCTGTGTATTTCTGGATGTCGTCTTCTTCTTTAAGAGATAAACTGCTCTTCTACAAAAAATATAGAACATCAGGAGACATGCATAATGAAAATTGTGCATGTTGTACATGTTTCTGTGCTGCTTCCAAAATTCGAATATTCATTCATTCATTTTCCAAATATATTGCTTCCAAATTTAGAGGAGCCTAAAATGCATCCTCAGCCACACCCTCTTCAGACAATGCTCTGCTGTCCTTATGGAAGAAGGTATTAAAACCCACAAAACAGCATGAATCTAGAGATGCCAAAAATGCACCATGAGCATAGAGTGTTACATGGGGTAAAATATGTCTGGCAACTTGCATGACCTGCTTATGGAATACTAATATGCTCAGCCATACGCCTGGTAAAAGAAGAATTTGCTGGAGCTGATGTTGTCCAACATAAGTACATTTTAATTCTGGAATGTGCTGTAGTTGCTGAAGTGTTGAGTTCCACCGGGAAATGGTGCCTGTACTCTTGTGCCTGATGTGTTACCCATGTATACGGTGTTTTCGCCAGATTTAGTCCGAGCCCATTTTTAGACAACTAGGCCTGTA
Organism: Norana najaformis; assembly: GCA_964023275.1. Classification (NCBI taxonomy): domain Eukaryota; kingdom Metazoa; phylum Annelida; class Clitellata; order Crassiclitellata; family Hormogastridae; genus Norana; species Norana najaformis. The sequence goes on along the minus strand of OZ029913.1, from coordinate 27,458,821 downwards.
CTTGCATCACAACAGACCTCGTTTGGACAGCCACATGTCATGTGACTGACATGCCTAGTACAGCGGACAGTCGTAAGCATGCAGACCGCAGAGGGACTGCCTTCAAGAGCAGTGAGGGTGTGAGTGAGATCAACAGTGTACAAGATGTACGGAAGTGGCAAGATTAAGAGCAGTGGGACACTGAAGGGAGTGATTGCCCTTGCCAAGCTGTCTGCAGTACATTTTGCTTGTTTATTTATGTCTTGATATTTACAAGTAAATCGTAATCATAAGCTCAGCTTATTCACGAGCACTGTGTCAAGTCAAAGATACCTTGTGAAGAACAAAGTCTGGTTGCCAAAAGACCAGAGAGGTGTTGCAGTGGGTTGTGTGTAGGTTGAGAGAAATGGGAAGGCGGCAGATTATGTGAATTGGGGTAAGATTTCTTGAAAAGTGGGACTTCAGTTTTGAATGGAAAGGCTGAGCAGTGATAGATGGAGGGGGTTTAGATAGATGGTGGTAGGTGAACAACGGGAGGGATAGAGGAATGGAGAATTTGCGAAATTCAGGAGGAAGATAGTTCCAGAGTCGAGGTGCAACATGGTATACGGATCGGTTAGAGAACTTGAGGTGACTAGTTACTGGGGAATGGGTAAGAGTGAGCTAAGATGACAAATGGGTTGATGGGGGGTGATTTGATGGTAGAGATTTTGTGACGGTAAGTAGGTTGGGAGTATTGCAGAGAGTAATAGGTTAAAGAAAGAAATGAATGCATTCCAGGATTTTCAGCCAGTGGAGTGATTTAAGGTTAGGAGTGTTATGGTGCTGCTTGGATGGCCTGGCATAGCTGTGGCAAGTGAATTTTGGTTAATTTTCATTTTAGTTTGGTTAATTTTGCTTAATTTGAGTGGATTAAAGATTAAGGAAAAGGGAATTACAGTAATCAAGCTTGGAGTGGACAAAGATGGTAGAGCGAGTTTTAAATCGAACACTGATCGAATGCTGCAGAGGTCACAGATATGAATGAAACAGTGTGCTAGAGATTAGAATAGCATGTAAGAGCATCACAGAAGTGCTGCTTTCAAGGTTAAGGTTGTCTTACAGATACGAAATAATGCCTTTTAAGATTGGTTGAAGTCTTGTGGTTACGGCTTTGGTTGATACCTCATCTAGGTTTGATTTGTGTTTATTGTATTATAGCATCTGTAAATACTTTACATTGGAAATAAATACTTTTAACTGATATTTGATGCTAATGTTCATTTAGAAGTTCCCTAGGCTTTCAAATATAACAGTGTAATCAAAATTGAACAGTTTTGAAGTGCCTGTTCAAGGGAAACCCTCGGAAACACTAGTCACCATGAAAAACTGAATGATTGTACAGACTGATGTTTAACAGTTGAATAGAAGAAAAGATGGGTGAAGAAGCTCATGGGTCAGAAGCATCTTTGGAAACAATTACTGTTACAAAGATGCATCTTATAAGGGCTATGTATCTGTTACATGGGTTAGAATATAGAAGTCTTACTGATGTCTGCCTTTGATATCTGCCCCCCCCCCAAGTTTGAATCCTGGGTGTAGATGTCAAAGGCAGATGCCTTGGCAATTAGCATCTGTGGTGTCTGGATTGCTTTTCATTTTCACTTAACAGTTAGACAAGTTTTTCTTGAAGATTACAGATTTTTGTTTTTTTTTCTAAGCCCTAGCTACATTTTAGTAAATTGGCCAAGGAAGCCTTTTCTTGTTGAACTGAGCATTAATTCCCATTGCCTCAGCTTGATAGCTGATGAGCCATTTAATCTAAAGCCTTTAGGAAAGGTTGTCTCTTTCCATATTGCCACAGCATTCTTGGAGTGGCTGAAAAATCCTGCTATCCCAGAACTGATGAAGAAGGTGATTGTTGACAGATGTGCAGTAAATTTGCAGTTACCCAAAATTTCTCCAGTGGTCATGGTTAAGAGTAGAAAAGTGATAGCAGCCAATGTTTTTGAGGATAAAACCTGTCAAAAAAGTGCTGTGCTCTTGTCAGCTGCATTGTAATCATGTGATGTATGCCAACATTTAGTGAGAGAAGGCTGCTATTTTCCAGCCTAAGTAACAAGAGCAAACTGGCACAGGTTTTTCATGAACCACATTCTTAAAAGTAATGTCTAAAATTATTGTCATTTTATCATAGTCTGTGGGTGTTCGAGTCAGAACACCCTTGGACATGTAAAAGTATGCATATAAAAGTCCATGGGATTCTCAGAATAGTCTTGAGGAGTTAATGGTGGAACTGTGCTACAAATAAGTTGTTATTTATATCACACTTGGAATTTCCTTAAAAATTTGACATCTATTTATATGGAATTCAGTAGCAAACATTAATGTTTCTTGCGGCTTTTGCAGAGATAGCTACCTATAAATGGTCTTCTAAATGACTTTTTGATTGCGGTTGGATTTACTATAGCCATCATGCCTGTATGTGGACAGTGATCTCAAGTGATCATATGTGTTCCGCTTATCAGTTAATCTTGCTTGCTGACCTAGTTTCTTACTTCAGACTATGGTGAGAGCGTTTTTTATTATTTTAATGCATTGAAATATCGCAGACTGCCCCAACCTGTTGTTAAAATTGCTTACCCAAGAGAAGCGCCTTTGGGTTAGAACTTTCAAAGATCTGCTCTTTTTATGTTATTTGATGGCGTGGCAAGGAAGATTACGAATGTGTTAGTCTTTTACCTCGTTGTTCAAGGTTTGACCTCAGTGTGTCATAAAAGATAAAAAGTAAGGTAATACATTTCTTTACACACATCTACAGAAACTACTCAGAAGTGTGGTTTTGAGGTTGAAGGATCATTCGGCTGAGGCCCTAACGTGACCACTGCACGCATACATTCTTAGTTACCAATTTGCTGTGCAGATTATGGCACACATTGTCGACGTCTGTCTGCAAACTTGTTTCAGTGGCAGACTGCTAGCTCTTCATTTAGCTGGTGATGATGCTTGCAACTGGCTGGGCATGAACCACATCAGGCAGAGGAAGAAGAATTTACCAACCATTAAAGTATGGAGGGCTGAATGTTTGCCAGATGGCGTTTTATTATATGGATGGTCACCCATTTAAGTATTAACCCAGCTGAATTTGTCTTGACTTTGTTGTACCTGGTTAGCATCATATCAACCAATCCAACAAGCCACTCAAATGTGAAATTGGCAATTGTAACTGTAAATGTTATTACAAATTTGTACAGCACCCACTGGAGAGAAACCCTCAGAAACACTCCCTACCTAACCACACAGTGGTTTTCAAGAATGGTTTTCAAGCACTTACAGAATGGAGGCAGTTATTGTGAAGCCCTATAACTTGTGAGAAAGGATTGTCCAGTTTGTTGGATTACTGTTGTTGTCTTTGCACCTCAGCTGAGATATCCTTCCATCCTAGGGCCTCATCTGTAACACTTTAATATTTCTTTTTTATATTTAGCTGCTTCAAGTAAAACTTGATGGTATTTATGGGTACGTACAGTTGTTCAAATAGAGCCCATACCTAGCCAGATAGGTAAAAGTATGCATGCTGAAAAGTAGTGTCCAGTAACATTAATGTGGTCAGAATGCTTATTGACATATTGTGTCTGCTATAGAGAAATCAACTGGCCCACGTAATCTTTTATGGTATTTCTTGTTAAAGTGTCTGATTTTAAGCAACAGAGTCTGTGCTTGTTATCAAAAGGTAAATCTCAAAAAGTGTTAGGCTAGTTAAGTGTCTGTTTTCATGAGATACTGCTTTCAGGAGCGGACGATATTTTAAGAATCCTAAGAAACAATAGCTACTACTCCTGCATGTGATTGCGTTTGGTAAAACTTCCTGAATTATGAAAGTGGCATGTTGGTATGTCTAACGTGGACTCATTAAATATTTATCAGACTACAGTGCTTTTATGCAAATTCTTGTATTTTTTGCTTGTTTTTCTTACATTCTTAGCAGTGGTTTCATCTGATTGCTCACTGACGTATACTGTGTAATAAAGTGGCCTACGTCTATATATAATGACTGAAAGGTGCTGTACAAATAGCAAGGACAGGCTAAATGTCTGGCTGTGGCATACAAAACAGGGATCAGTGTACATGTGTAGAATATGCTTGAGACTACAGACCAAGGACTATGCTGCTAAAGACTATATACTGAGACTAGAACTAATGATTAGAACCCATAAATGCCCAGACTAGGGACTAGGGATCACAACTTGTCTTGTCTTGTCTTGAAGGGTCCTCAAGTCAAGGATTGGCTGCACCAGGAACAATTTTGTGCAAAAACTTGTTTCATATTTTACAAAATTAATTGCTGAAAATTTTGCATCACCAAAGACTTTGTGAGAGCTTTGATTAAGTTACTGCATAGAGAGAAGTGAAATTGATTCTCTCCTGTGTTCTTTGCTACCCAAGAGCTTGCCAGTAAATTCTTGACTTTGTTTGCAGATAAAATTTCTGGCATAAGGCTGGAATTTGTTGGTTATTTGGCATGTGATAAATTTCTTCATCCTAGTTTTTCGCCTTCTGTCTTAGACTACTTTCAGCCAACAACTGTTGCAGAGTTTGGCCAACTTCTGTTTTCTTCACCTAACAAAAGCTGCCTCCAGGACACCATTCTACTGTGGCTTCTGAAAGAGTGGCACTTTGATATCCGGGGTCCAACCATTACATCATTTATCAATTTCTCATTGCATGTGGGATTTTTTCCATCTGCTTTTACTCATGCCATAGTTCATCGCTGGTCAAGAGACCTTCTCTTGACCCCAGTGACCCGTCTGATTACAGACCCATCTCAACTTTGAACTTTGTATCTAAAATTCTTGAACAGGTCATTATGAATCCTATGCAAACTCATCTATCTTCCAACTCACTAATATCCCCCTTTCAGTCTGCATACCGTAAGTTTCATTCAGCAGAATCTGCCCTTCTTGCTGTTCATAATGACATCATGTGCTCCATGAATAAGGGTAGTGTGAGCACTTGTTCTTGATTTGTCTGCTGCTTTTAATACTGTGGATCATCCTGTTCTTTTGCATGTCCTGCGCTGGTTTGGGGTTTCTGGTCCTGTCCTACTTTGGTTTTGCTACTTATCTTAGTTTATGCTCTCAGTGCTTTGAAATGGTAATTGTCCATCTAGTGCTTTATTGGCATGTGGCATCCGATATAGGGGTCTGTGTGTTGATCCTGTTTTCTTTACGGTACACACCTTACTACTAAGTACACTGCTTCATTTGCAGTCATTTGCCACAATATCATTCCTATGCTGATAATACTCAAATTCGCATTTTCTTTGCCAGTTTTTCTTGTCTGTGCAGCTTTTGTCCACTGCCTTTCAGGAGGTGCAGTCTTGGATGGCAGCTAATAAACTGCCTGACAGAATTGAAAACTAAATTTCTGTTACTGCAATTAAGAAATTTTAATGGTTTAAATCTTTGTTTGGAAGAGTTGCTTGTTGTGTTGGTTGATACTGCTTGTAACTGGGGCATTGTTTTTGATTCTGCTATGCCTCTCACTGACTATGTAAATGGCCTTTGTGAGTCGTCATATGTGTATATTCGTGACATACACAGAATTAGGCGTTGTCTCCCCATTTTTTTCAAGGACATCTGTGTGTAAGGGGGTCGTTCTGTACCAACTCAACCAATGATTCCTACTCATCGATTCTGAATTTCTTGATTTTTTCGCCAAGTATTCCTGATCATTTGATGTGAAGAACTGGGAAGTTTCATATGTCTGCAGCAGACTGTCCGAGAAGTGGGCTGTTGAAGTTGGTTGGGGTAGGATGAAAATTGTACATGAATTTGTGACTCTGAAATTTTTTGTCATTTTCATATTTCCACAGCTTTTGACCTAGAGCAGCTACGCACATTTGGTTTTAAGTTTTGCATTCCAAGTATTGCATAGATTTGCATATTCAAGTGAAATTTGCTGTGTTTGATATGAGGAATTAACCAGAGTCCTTGAAAAGTGTCGAGACATTTCTTGCTAAAACCATTTTCTTCATGTTTGCTGACACACTGCACCTGCAGTATATAAGTAAGGAATAATTTGTGTGTGGTTTATTCAGCTATTGATGGAGTTGTAAATGCCTAACTTATTTGTGTCTTGATCAACAGGAACTGCTGTAGCACTGTGCCAAAAACCCTTCATCTCCATGATAGTGGTCACTATCAACTACCTTTCTGACCTGTGCATTCCACTCACCTTAAGCCCACCAGGATTCACTACCACCAGCGTTGATTGTCTTTCTCTTACCTCATTTCGAAAACAACTGAAGGCTTATCTTTTTCCAACTAACCGTGCATTTGAGGTTAATTGATAAATTAGTTTACTATAAGCCTCTGATTGATGATGATGATAATGATGTTGATGATGGGCTCGTGCAAGAAGCTAATATCAGAAGAACACTACAGTCTAGAAGGGCATGTGGTATTTTGATTGTTATTCCACTGTTTTAATGATGTTTAACTATATGGTGATTTATTTGGATTAAAATGACAACAGTTGGCTGTTTTGTTGTTTTAGTGCTGTGTCACTGCCAGTTGGCACCAGAGGTCGATCCCTGTCTAAAAGCAGCACAATTGGAAAAGTCTACCGCAAGATCAAGGAGCCCCCACTGAACGTCTCTTTTCCGTCTAAGATCGGATCCTATGAGTTGAAGATCCTGAAGCAACCAGAGGAGCAGCACCGGGCACGCTATCTGACTGAGGGCAGCCGTGGCACCGTCAAGGACCAGAGTGGCCAGGGCCATCCGACTGTCAAGGTAAGGGTGTGATGCTGGCTTGAGCAGGGGTCGGGGAGTCTTAATGGTGGGGAGCAGCAATGTTTTGAACCAGTTTGTTCAATTCGTCAGTTCTGAGTTTTTGACTGCTGTGGTGTGTTTCAGCTGTGTGGCTATGATCAACCTGTGGCTCTTCAGGTGTTCGTTGGGACGGACGTGGGCCGAATGAAGCCGCACGGCTTCTACCAGGCATGCAAAGTATCGAACAAAAACTCTACCGCTTGTGTGGAGCGTGACATCGAAGGAACGACAGTCATTGAGATCATGTTTGACCCAAAACAAGAAATGGTAGCTGTGTAAGTCTTTTCGAATCTTGTCTCTTAAGATAGTGCTGCAGTGCTGACAGAATTTATGACAATGATGATGCCAGCATGTGCCATTCGCTGATGAAATTTTATTTTCATTTACTATTGTTTGATCCCTTTATCCCACGAAGACAAACTTAATAACATCAGCTTGCTCTGGCAAGCTGTTTATCCTATCCTCCCAAAGAAAAACTTGTGATTGCCATTGCTTTATTCACACTGGTCCGTGTAGACCTGAGGAGTTCAGCTTTACAGGACCCCTGTCTTTCTTTTATCTCATTTTTCAAACAGTTGAAGTCTTGTCTTTTTCCTGCTGCCCACACTTTTCAGATAAGTTCGTAAATTAGTGCAATATGAATATCTGCATAATTATAAGAATTATTGTTTATTGGGAGTCTATTGAAATCAGATCTAATCTAAGCAGCACATGCCCCTGGATGGCATGGTATCAGATTTAAAGCGTGTTTCCATTTCCAGCTCAGCTTTGATTGAGGTTTGTATCCCTGTATGTCATGTGAAATTGCCAATTATTGACAAATATTCAAATCATTAAGGAAAGATTGTTAAGTTGTTGGATTGCTGTTGTCATGTTTGTGCATAGCCAAAATGTATTTCTACCCTAGGATCACTGCTTCTGAGGACTATTGTTTAAAGAGACTTCTAATAAATGACTACTTTACTACTAATATTGCTGATGATGTCAGTTCAAGTTCACGGCTGAACCAGCCAAATCTGGGGTAGCTGAAGTCAAAGCCCAGTAGGGCAGCCCATGGGGGCAGGAGTTGAGTTGCTTGAGTTGTTTGACTTATTAATTATCACAATCCGTATATTTACATAGCACCACTGGCTGATGGCAAGGCATTGTGCTGTATGGTGGTCATTAGATGGTGTTCTGAGTCTGCGATACAATTGCAGTTTTGCGCCAGTTTAGCAGACTCCATGTAATGACTCTGGACAAGTTCATACGCACCTATCTCATGCCTCAAAGTCGTATTTGCTGACCTTCTGCACGTATTACATTAAGGACTATAAATTAACACGTATATCTGTCAGCAAGGATAAACAAGAGGAGGTGCACTAGGTTTGCTATGCAGTGATTGTCTCAGTGAGGCTAGAGTGTGAATGCTATGCTTACAGGGTTGTATTCAGCCATTAACACTGTAACACTGAGGTTTGGCAATTGGACTGTAAAATTTTTTACTGTTCTGGGTTTCTTAAAGCTGTTTCTTTCTCATTGTTTTGTAAGTGCATTTCTATTAGTAACTGTGTGTATAGATAGCATTTTAGGTAGCAAACTGCTCTTAAGTTCCTTCAGTTAGTTAATTCTGTAAGAGATTTTGTGTGATGTCATGTGATATCATATAATTTGCAAAATCGTGTGATTCATATGGAAATTACGTTGCAGATAACAAGTTTCCTATCTGGTTCATAAATGAAGACATTAAGGTGATAGAAAAAAGTGCTCACATTCAATTTCACTGCCTAATGCGCTGCAAGGAACGTGTAACACGTTTTATAATAGTTCTTCTTAGAAGATGAGCAGATACATGTAATCCACACCTTAACTTTACTTTGTTAGAAGGGGTTATTAGGCCATCAGAAATTCCAAATTTATTTCAGTTTAGGACCGATCTCATTATGCCATACTGTCTTCCAAAGGTTGCATTAAAAGTAGGTATTAGTGTACATCATATACATAAGAATTTAAGTTGTTCAAAGCCAAGTAAGCATTTACTCCACAAATTTGTATGTGTTTTACAGTTACCCTATCACAGTAGCCAATTGTGAGGCATGGTAACCAGTTGGTTAGAGCGCTTGGCCTGTAATGTGGGAAGTACGGGTTCAAGCCTCACCTCAGATGGTTACTGTGTAGGGACCTTGAGGAAGTTTTTCACTCGCAGTTGCTTCGTGCCTCAGATCTTGCATGTGTAATTAATGCCATATAATAATAATAATCATAATAATGATAATCATAATAATCATAATAATGATAATAATAATAATAATAATAATAATAATAAAAGTAATGCCTGATCCTTAATCTGCTTAATATAGAACTTCTCCAATTCCTAATAGTTGTGACCCTGGTGCCTAAGCCTGTACAGAAACTTTTGGGTCTTTAGTGAATAGTTAGTATGTATGTTTGTATGTATTTATTTATGTGTGTATGTTTTGAAATCTTTATGTACTGCCTTTATGAGAACCAGTAAGGCTGGACATATTTAGCATCGAGGTTCTGTGACATAAACTCAGATTTGGATACTATAGGTTTGAATATTTAGCAAACGGACATGGAATTTATGAATACATAGCTTTTAAACAGACAGTTCAATGTTGGAAGACTAAGACTGTGATTGTTAAACAAAGGTAAATTGTGACCATACCTGAGAAAACCCTCACAAAGTTTGAAAAGTTGCAGATTTTGTTGTTGCTGGCAGTGTGGCCAAACAATTGAGGTATCAGCTTTTCCTCCCTGTGACCAGTTCAAATTCATGCAGGATCAATGTAGATCGCATTGTCAAATTCTGTGAAATATTGAGGATCAAATTATAGCCAATGCACAGCAAAGATTATTGATGTGTAAACTGTTAAGCATCAGTTTTGATCTTATGTTTTTCTACCTCAGTAAACACCATCTTTTATAGAAAGGTATGTTTTGAAACATTGAAAGTCTGTTTTTAGTAGTGGAAAAAACGCGACAGTCTTTAAAATTTCTGGATCAGCCCTGGAGGTCTTTGTGTTCGGTCTCATTAGCCAGTTGTTTTAGTTGATTAGGCTGTTATCTCCGTAGTAAACTTTCCATAATGAACTATTTCTTAACTGAACTATTGCTTATCTGAGGTGCAACTTGAATATGCAAAGTTAAAATTGTATCAAGTAGGTCTTAATGAAGTAACTGAGGTGCAAAATATATAGGTAACTTGAATATGTGAAATGAAATTTCTGTGAAGTGGGTCATAATGAACTATTCCTTAAATGAGGTGCAAAAAACATAGATAACTTGAATATGCAAAATGAAATTTGTATAAAGTGGGTCAGTGGTTATAAATGTTATAGCAGAAACAGTTTGGGTAAATTTTTATGCCTTGCCACCTTGTAGATAACACTAATTCTTTCCGGAAAATTTCACACACCCTGCTGCAGTGTACGCCCATCCTTCATGGAACCCAATCCATTTATACTGCTGCATTGTGGAAGACTTTTCTATATCAGTTAATTACCAGTTGTCAAAAAACCTCTATTACTGCTAGGCCTCTGATGTTCAGACCTAGGTATTCATCAGTTCCAATGTCCTAAAGGTCAGGAAATATTGATATTAAAAACCTCCACCGCCTGATTGCTAAATGTTAAGGAGCTTGTCCTATGATGTACACAATACAAGTATTTTACAGTTGCTATGAACTGCTGTGATGATAAAGATTACATCATGCATGTACTAAATATTCATGAGCTCATCATCTAACAAATAAAAACTAGCCTGGTTCATTTAAATAATGTGAAAACACTTTGATAGCCTGATGAATAGTCTTGACTACCTAATTGCTCATTCGTTACATGTTTCCATGAGCCATGGGTTTAAGGACATTTTGACTGAAGCACAACGATCTTTTCTTGTCCATGGGTTTAACGACATCTTATGGCAACTAAGGCCGTTGACATCTTCGATATGAAAATGTTGTTGACGTTGTCCATAAGTTCATTTCTTTCTTCTTATCGTTTCCTTTAAGATTTTTGTTTCCGTAGGTAATGTATGTATTTTTTTAACTGATTGCAGCACGACATGGCTGAGAGACCAAATGCAGGTGAAGAGGATTCTGTTGACTGCTTGATGGCACCTTTGTCGACTTCTTGTTGGTTTTCTTCTTGTTGGAAGACTGTCCACTGTCCATTACGGCTCTTGTGTGTCCATTAAGGCTCTTCTCAGTTGCTATAAAGCCTTTTTTTCAATATCTGATTTATATATTTTCTGTAATTTTTTTCTTTTCGCTGTCCATTATAGCTCTTGTGTGTCCATTAAGGCTCTTCTCAGTTGCTATAAAGCCTTTTTTTCAATATCTGATTTATATATTTTCTGTAATTTTTTTCTTTTCACTGGCCATTTTGGCTCTTTTGTAGCCGTCAGGCTCTTTAGTGGCCATCAGGCTCTTTTGTGGCCATCGGGCTCTTTTTTGGCCATCAGGCTTTTTTGTGGCCATTGGGCTCTTTTTTGGCCATCAGGCTCTTTTGTGGCCTTAAGGCTGTTTTCTGGCCGTTAAGGTTCTGTTGTGGCCGTCAGGCTCTTTTGTGGCCGTCAAGGCTCTTTTGTGGCCATCAAGGCTTTTTGTGCCCATTTAGGCTCTTCTCAGTTGCCATAAAGGCTTTTTGTGGCCATTTAGGCTCTTCTCAGTTGCCATAAAGGCTTTTTTAGCGTATTCATATATTTTCGGTAATTTTTATTCCGTATTTTGTTTTTCGTTCTTTTTTTCCTTTTTTTCTTTTTTTCACAAAATTCAAATGAAATAAAATATATTTAGCAAAATCAACAAAGTCTATATACAAATTAGGTAGGTGCAACAATTACAGGGAGCCAATGTTTACAGACAATACCATTTACTACTAAGATGGTGTCCTAACAAAATGGTATAACCATGTGTATTTTATCAAGTAAAATGACTTAATGTTACAAAAGGTAAAATTGATAAACATGCAGAAATGTGAGTTTGCACACAGGCCCATGTCGTATAAAAGACATAACATTATCTTTAATAATTATACACTAATAAAGTGATGTTTTAGGCCCGATAACAGGTTTGTACTTGTACTATAATTTGAATGTATAATCCACCAGTAAGCACTGATATTTATAAATGAATTCTAAACAACTGTTTAAGAGAGATTTAAAAATTAATATTATTATTGAAAAGTAAGTTCTAGGCCCATATAACAGATTATTTCACCATTAAAAACAGAACATTATTTTTACATATGTAAATATAGAAAATTTTGAGATAAATTTTTAAACAGACTAAAACATATTAATTACAGAATTAGTTTTATTTACATCACAAATGTTTTGTCAGGGAGAATATCACACATACAATCGAAAAATATTTACAGATTATATTTACATTGGAATAATCCATTTTATTTAAATGACTCTGTCTTTGTTGATGCTCATCAAGGTTTTTTATAAACCTCTAGGTAAAGATAACGGTTACACAGGATGTTTTTTACAGTAAAGTCTAGTTTCTTTTCCTGGCATTTTTGTTTTAGTATATATGAAATATTCTGTTTTTTACAATTTAATAATACATGTTCAATTGTATTAGGTACCTGACATTGTATACATAAGTCTGTCAGGCTCTTTTTAATTTTCTTAAGTCATGTGTTAGTTAAGATATGTCCTAAACACTGTCTAGTAATTTGAACTTCCTGTTTCCTAGGACAGTCCATATACTTAATGTCAGTGTAAACCAGAGGCTGGATGGTTTTATAAAAACTCCCTGTAGTGTCTTTACCATATTCATTTTGCCACTTAATTAAAATATGATATTTAATTATAGCAAAAACTTCACTCAATTCTATGTATTGAGTTGAACTGATTTGTGAAAGTTCTAGGCCTTCCTTTGCCAGTGAGTCTGCCACCTCATTACCAGACAGCCAAATGTGGCTAGGAATCCATGCTATTACTATTTTACTGTGCTTCAATAAATTAACTTTTTTCATACAACTGCATTACAAGATTTGGTCTAGACTCAGATTTATTTTTTTTACTAGAGGTGGCTGCACTTAACGAGTCAGTAAAGATAACAAATTTTTGCAGTATGAGGTTTTCATTGGTCAAAATCCAGTTAAGCGTTTCAATAATTGCAGACAGTTCAGCAGAGTACACTGATGAGCTATTGACTAATCTAAAAATTTTATGAATTTTGAAGGATGGGATATAATAAGCTGCAGCCACTTTATCTTCAAGCTTTGACCCATCAGTATAGATAGGAATATAATCATTATATTTATTAATAATTTCTAAGGATAAGTATTTCATATAATCTTGTAGATCAGTTTGTTTATTTATTTGTTTCTTTAACGAAATGTCTACTTTTATAATTTTATTAAGCCAAGGTGGTGTATTTGAATTAATGGGAGATTTAGAAGGCTGATGCAATGCAGAAAAGAATTCCTCTGTTCTTTTGAATAAAGACTGTTGTTCCCTATGCCATTTGCACTTTCCATAATAATTTGTCCAGTGATCTTTCATGGTCTCCATTGCTGGATGGTCTTCAGAACCGAGTATCTTATACCCAACCTTGAGCACAACGATAACATCAGCAATGTAGCATCTGGAATACTTGTCCTCATGAGATGGTTTTTGCCAACAAGAAGTTGTTGGAGAAGTCTGTTCAAAATCTGACAGACCAGAGAAAAGATGAGTGTTAAGTTTAAATCTGAAAAACATTAAAGCACTGACAGAGCACACAGAACTAGGCAGTGAATTCCAAAGCTTTGGACCAGCCACTGAGAAAGCTTGAGAGCCCAACACTACTTGTGCGATGTGCAACATGAATCAAAGTGTCTGTTGATCAAGTGCAATTTTTTTTTGTATGAGAGGCGAGCAAGGAGCAGAGATAGATGTAGGTTGACTGATTTAAATATAACACCTTGTGAATTATAAGATAGATTATTTGAAACTGTATTCTGTAGTCGATGTGCAGCCAGTGTAACGAATATGATAAGGTCTGAACTGAGAACTTAACTTCTTCAGATTGCTCATTTACTGTAGCCCACTTTCTGGAGTCCTGACCTTTAGAATGAAGACTTCAACTGTTCGAAAGATGAATGCTGATTACCATTACATTAAAGCTATCATTGATCGACTTCTTGTGTGTGATGATATTGGTGCTTTTGATTAAATTGGAGTAAACTTGGTTTTCGAACTGTTTTCATTCCTAAGTTTCTGATCTGTTTTGTTATTTAGTTTTATGAGTTGGTTTTCTGACTTGGTAATCTGAGTCTGCTTTTGTTTTCTGTGAAAAAGTGAGTATGCAGAGTTTTGGTTTCATTCTATGTGTTTAGAGTGGACTGTGTTGGAATCCTGAAGCTGCGTAATGCAGACGTTGAGCAGCGCATTGGACTCGCAAAGTCAAAGAAGAAGAGCACCTGCGCACGACTGATATTTCGAGTCAACATTCCAAAACCAGACAGTACATTCCACACGCTCCAGGTGGCCTCGTCTCCAATCATTTGCAGTGAGTAGTTATGACATATGTATGTAATATTTACTGGATGTTGAGATTATTCAATTGATCAGTCTGTCCATTGATTACTCATTTCATTTGGAATTTGTTGATTTAATGGCTGGTTGGGTGATGACTCAATCATTTAATCAATCAATATGTACCTTTACTGAATGATTGAATGTGGTTGGTATTATATTATACATTTAAAATTATTTGAAACTTGTAAGGTAACATAGTTTAGTTCTTGAAATACTGTTGTCATGTTTTGTTCTTTAGCTCTAGGGTTTTGCTGCTGAGCAGTTATTCTCTTGATTGGTAATGCGTTTCAGATTTAGGGTTCGAATCCTGTTGCTTAATATCATGCTGACAGTATTGCACTTTGATAACAACAATATATTGTTGTTGAACCATGCAAGGTAGGGTGTCCTGGTTCACAATCGTGAATGTGAGTAGGTTGTCATGGTTCACAATCGTGAATGTGAGTAGGTTGTCATGGTTCACAATCATGAATGTGAGTAGGTTGTCATGGTTCACAATCATGAATGTGAGTAGGTTGTCATGGTTCACAATCATGAATGTGAGTAGGTTGTCATGGTTCACAATCATGAATGTGAGTAGGTTGTCATGGTTCACAATCATGAATGTGAGTAGGTTGTCATGGTTCACAATCATGAATGTGAGTAGGTTGTCATGGTTCACAATCATGAATGTGAGTAGGTTGTCATGGTTCACAATCATGAATGTGAGTAGGTTGTCATGGTTCACAATCATGAATGTGAGTAGGTTGTCATGGTTCACAATCATGAATGTGAGAACTGACATAGCTGTATAGTACGTGATCAATTAGCTTACCTTCCATTACCTGACAGTTGTGTTACCTGATAGCGCAATGGTATATTACTAACATATTTGCCTCAAGGGATCAAGTCCAATGTATCTGGTGATATGACATTTTGTTGCATTTCGGCTGAAATATCCTTAACCCTAGGACGATGCCTGTGAGGGACTGTGTTGAAAGGGACATGTAATATATATGTGTATGAATGCATATACTTACTGTATTTTCTGGAATATAAGACGGTTTTTACACAAACTTCTAGTGATGCAACTTATTTAATAGTGCGTCTTATGTGTAGAAATTTTATAAATTTTTCGTAGTAGCTGTATATAGTTGGCAAAGACCGATAATGATTAAATTAAATTAAATTAAATCAGGTTTATCAAATGCAGAATATACATAATGAAAGCAGCACTTGCAGACGGCGTCAATACCGAACCGACATAGATCGCGGCACCCCTTGGCTACTAGCCTGCCTCATCCTTCGCCTTTGCTGTGTCCTGCACCCTCCACCCTGCCGCATCCCGCGACCTCTGCCTCTGCCCGTCCAACAACCTGTGCTTCTGCCACATCATGCGACCTCCCACGGTGGGCCCAAGAGAAGCAGAGTGTCAGGGCGCCCTGCCAAGCTTACTTGGCGGCTTTCTGTGTATGAGTGCCTATTACATATCAGTGTGACCTATGTATTGATTTTACAAAAACTTTGCCATTTTTGCATCACTGCATGATATACTAAGGTGCAACAAATAGTGCGGAAAGTTCGGTATGTGTGTTTGTATGTATCTATGTACCATAAGCTTAATATAACACCTTTTAAGTACCTCTCAAAACCACTGCACAGCGTGAATGAGCGATGAGAATGATAAAATTACTTTACCTGACTATTTTACCTGATTTTGAATACAGCTCAGCCCACTGGAGCACCAGAAATCTCGAAGAAGTCAATCAGCCAGTGTTCAGTCAAAGGTGGAGATGAGCTGTTTATAATTGGGAAAAACTTCATGAAGGGAACAGTTGTCTACTTTGAAGAGGTGAAGAATGACCAAGCAATCTGGACCAAGGAAGCGGAAATCGACCAGGACTTCTTCCAAGCGGTCAGTTGCAGTGGTTTGTGAAGAGCGGCAGCATCCACTGTAGCTATTAAAATGCCATCTATGCCTGCTGTAGAGAAATGAAAGGCTCTTATTCGGAGCCTACTGCAAAGTGCTTTAACTGGCCATTATTTTAACTTTAGTAAGTGCTTCTGGCACTTCAGGTTTTGGAATGTTGATTTGAAATATCAGTTGTGTGCAGGTGCTCTTTTTCTTTAACTTTGCAAGTCCAGTGCACTGCTTAATGTCTGCATTGCGCAGCTTCAGGATTCCAGCACAGTCCACTCTAAACATTATGAACAAAACCAAAACTCTGCATAATTCTCCTACTTTTTCCCAAAACACTAAAAACTGACTCTAATTACCAAGTCACAAGAACAAAACCAAGTCACAAAACTACATAACAAAACTGAGCAGAAACACTGACTCAGATTACGAAGTCACAAAACCAAGTCACAGAACTACATAACAGAACTGAGCAGAAACTTAGAAATGAAAAAAATTTGAAAATCAAGTTTACTCCAGTTTCACTGAAAGCTCCAATATCATCACACACAGGAAGCTACTAACTGACCCTAATAGGTCCAAATAAGGGCCTGAACTTCACTTCACGATGAAGATGTTGATGGAAGTGATAATAACCGGAGCAATGACGACATTTGGGGCAGTGGCAGTGAGTTGTTTTACAAAGCAGTTTAAAGAATTTATGAATCAGTAATGGACATTCTGGCAATGAGGTGGAGATTTAATCAGAAAACATACTCAAGTTCCTACATTTTAAAATCAGATTAGTGACTATACAAGTTGAAAATATCACTGAACCAACAGAATAGAGAAACCAGATGTTGCAACAGTGCAACATACGCAATGACAAGAACACAAAATGTGAAAATGTTGACAGATATTGTCAGTGAAGTTTGAAGTATGATTGTAGAGAACATCAAATTTAGAATCGCAAGCACAATGGTCACCAAAAAGTAACACCACAAAATATCTTTATGAAAATTAACAATCATACAATGAATTTCGCACCAACCAAACATAATGCAGTGCTTCTTTAGTATGTGATATGAGTAAGTAAATAATGGCAGTGATGAGTATGCATCAATTGGCTACTGTCGATTGGAATTTGTTGGTTGTTTGTCTGCTTGTCTGTGCAAAACTGCAAGAAGAGACCTTCTCCTGCTTTGCAAGCATTCTTTTAGAGCTTCATTTTATCAGGCTAGTGAGAAGTGCTGTGGTGAGGTGCATGGAAGGCGCCATGGAAATGCGTGGGTACTAATATTTATACACGTGCATAATAACTTGCTTACATGCATACGTATATACATACGTACATATTGTTGACATAGGTGAAAACTACTGCAACTGCAAGGATAATTATAATTTTTATTAATATAAGGTAAAGGAAATCTTCCTTATTTGCCCTGAACTTATTGCACATGGAACCATAATGTAGTTTGTGATCAAGTGATGTCTTTTGAGAATGTGCATTGAGTATCCACGTGTACTTGTGTGGAATCTAACCCAAGCCCTCTGTAATTAAATCAGATTAGATAAATTAGAGTAGTTCATTATTTAATCCTAGTGCACTTCTTTGTCAATAATGTTGCCCCTAAGGGTTGGTCCTAGGGCTGACCAAGAGTTGGCAGAATTACTTAACTACTTACTAGCTTACTGCCTTACTTTCTTGCCTACCTGCACTTGATCAACAGTATTTGTGTAGAGCTTATGCAGTATTAGAGTGAACTGTCAGATTTCAGGTGATGGCTAGGGTTAGAACCACAGTTGCAAAGGTGAGAGAATCTACTTCTCTGATTGCATTGAATCTGATATGCTGCTTAAATGGTTATTTGTAGACTCATCTCGTTTGCTCTGTACCAAGTTACCGATCCCTTGACATAAAGCATCCAATACAGGTTCAAATTGTGGTACACTCCAGTGGCAGAACAAGTGACCCTGTCCCTTTTACATATCTACCAAGTGAGAATTCCTCTCAGCTTTTATGAATAATAATAGACTCTGAAATTTGTAATTGACTCGTAAATTTGTAGAAAAACCAGTGTGTGTGTGTGTTGTTGCGTTTGTGCATGTGTTGAGTGTGTGATCTTGTGTGTTAGCCTTTGTAGAGAAGTGGCCTAATTATAAGCACACTTGACTTGTGATCCAGTTGTTTGAAGAAAGTTTGAGTTGGGTCAGCAGAGGCATGTAACTACCAACCACCGTTGTCTGTGTTGACAAGCAACATATCATTTGATATCTGTAATGTAGGAACTATTGGGTAAATCCCACAATGCACTGGTACTTTTTTATCCTTTGTCTTACATTATGTTGCATTACTTTGTGTGGGTCTCATCTCACCTTGCCTTGTGTTAGCCTAAACTTTAATGTGGGACACCAGTACCTTGCCTTACGTTGCTTCCATATGTTGCCTTACTTCCTTGACCTCATCTTTCTTTACCTAGAAAATACCTTACCTTCCCTGGCTGTGCCTTACCTTATTCTTACCTGACTTGACATTCACTGTTTCCATTTTTTCTGTAGATGTTAAAAGTTCAATGTTACCCTTCGCTGAGGCATCCATTCCAATGGAGACGGAGCCAGCTGTTGCAAAAAATCCTCTGCAAGGTAGGCACATTTCTTGGGCACAAAAGCTTGTATTTCCTGGTATGTATCTGGATGTTTGTATAGCCCCTGGCAGGAAATGGCAAGTATATTATCATCTGACCATATTATCATTGGATTGTGTATCAGAATCTAATCATATAATCATGGTTTAAAAATGAAAATGGATTATATGTTTTTGTCTAACTAATTATCCTTGCACTGTATATTATTGCCTTACTGTATTATCATTTGATTGCATATTATTATTATCTAATTGCATTTGACTTTGAATGAAAACCAGTCAAAAAATAACTTTATTATTTTTTATTTATTGTAGAGCATTGTATTGTAACAAAACATTTTTGCATAGTTCATTTAAAGGGTAGCTCATAATCGTAAGCTTATTTGGCACTTCTTCAAAGGAAACGCTCCAGAATCTTGCTGAACAACATAAATTCAAATTTTCTGATGCAGTGCCTTCATAGATCTGTGTTAGATGGGTCTAAGGATGCATTATATTTCATATGTTATATCATAAGCCTCATTCCATGAGAACTTTTATAGTTTGGTGTATAACTATATCTTTATGCTTTATCCACTGTAGCTTGACTTGTGGTTCCTCTTATCTAGCAGATTGCAACTGGGCTTCTCCAACTGATGACAGTTGTTTACTGTGGTGTCGCTTGAAGCGACCATCAGTTGGTGCCTCATGCATTATGATAATGGCACTGTAAAAGTCTTTGATTATAACAATTACTAGATAATCAAAACAATGATGATAATAGTAATAAAAATCTTAATCACGCATTAATAGCATTAGTTAACAGTATTAAGTTGGTGCTAACTGCTGCTTGGGTGTTTTTTGCAGAGGTCAGTGGATTGAAGCGGCCATATGACTCCTCTCCACACTCTGATGGGAGTTACATCAAATCAGCGGGTGATGTTTCCTCGGACATGTCACATATCTTGGGCCATAAAGGGGCCACAGCTGAGTTTCGAGATGCCAGAGATGATTTTGCTGAGTCAAAAGTAATTGTGCAGAACGACACAGGTGTTGCAATGGCTGGCCAGTCACTTTTTGAGAGTCCTAACGTTATTCCAGTGATGGATTCTTTGACAAAATCGTCGGTCGATGCATTTATTCTTCCTCTGCAGTCATTGGATGCAGTTGCTGGACCATCTGTGGACAACATTCCCTGTTTTCAGGATTCAAAAGATGCCGTACCTATTCCAGGCGTTTACAACAATCTGTACGACTCGTCTGTGACTTCCAACATGGTTGGTGATGTTCTTTCCAGAGAGAGAGACTTGGAGAATCAATTGTCAAATCTGATCGAAGCAGCTCATCAGAAGATGATTTCTTCTATGCCACACGAGGGTCTGATGCAAACTGGTGGGCGGGGACGGACATCACTAACAGACCAGCTAAGCTCTGTCCAGTCACCAACAGAGCATGGAGGACCACTCTTAGGAGGAATGCAAGGCGAAAATTCTGACTATGGTGAGCCGCAGTCCAAACGACTAGCATCATACCAGCAGGCCAACATGGACATCCTGATTCAGCTGATTAATGCAGATGCTGACAGCCAGAAACTGAAGTCAAAAGATGAAATGAATTGGTCTGGGATGTCAACTGGCGATGCAACCTATGGCATGACTACAAATGCCAGCTTGCCACCACTCACTGGTTCTGAATCTCGTGACAGCCATCATAGTTCCACATCGGCCCAGCTGGAGAACCTGTCCAGCTTCACACTGAAGAGTTTTGATCCGTCTCCACCAAGCACAACGTCGATGCCGCAGCAGCCTGTGCTGTTTGACTTTGACCACGATGTCATGCAGGCTTCTTTTCTGCAGTCACAGGTGGCAGACGTCAAACCAGACCCAAACTTCTCCGGAATTGACGCTTACCTGCATGACAGTGTCCGCTACACTAACTCCTCCAGTCCGCAGTGCATGGACACTTCAGGCCCAGCGGGTGCGGGATTGTTTCAAGATGATAGTCATGTCAGCATCTCTTTTCCTGTACAGGCCGTCAGTGACAAAGATGATAAGACATCTCTGTTTGGTATTCATTTGAGACCAGATGCACCAAAAGAGCCAGTAGCAACTGTTGGTTTTAGGACCCGCAGCAGAAGCTCTCTTCCTGAGTCATCTTTCAGAAGAAGCGTTGCGGGGAGCAATGGTAACAATCCAGTCCGTATGGTCAGTATTAGAGGGGATGGTGGTAACATGGTGGGCATGGATTTCCGAGACCTCGGTCATTCGAGTTTTGGTAATATAAAGGCCAGTTGTGGTGAACTGCGAGATATTGTGGGGTCTCATCACATGCCAAATGAAACCCATGCAGCCACAGAGATTAATCAGATAGCAAATCAGAATCTGATTCTGCACCATGGTGGCATTAATACTCCTGAATTAGCTCTGCTTGGTGTGTCACAGGTGGCAGATTCTGAACATCACCTGTCGCACATTGATCAGAGCATACATGGTTATTCTGGTCAGGATCAGACGGATATTGCTAAACAACAGCAAGAACAACAACAACAACACTACAGCCAGCCAGGCCTAGTGGAAGTAGCTCCAACACATTCATTCAGTGATGGAGATCTTCAGCGATTGGATAAGATGTCACAGTACATTGAAATGGATGTGCCCGACATGGATACGCTGCTGCACCTCAGCAGCCCTCAATCAACTGCCATGACTTCTCTGCACAGACTTAGTGACGTTCCCATTGCAAGTGCGCTTCATCAAGTGCAGATTGAGATGGCTGCCGGGAATCACCTGCCAGAGAATAGCCATCCTACCCCTGTACTCACCCTTAGCAGCATTGGACCAGTTACAGCTGCTGCTGCTGCCACTGCCACAACCACAGATTGCTGCCGTTCTACCGACAATGGCAGCATGGGATCGAACCTTCAGCAAAGTCTGTCTGAATTGCAGGACCTAAAGCAGCAGATGGGATTTAGTGATGACCCCCAGAGCCCTACTCGTTCAGGCAAAATGTCTTCATCCGAATTGACTGTGACTTCAGATGGTAACTTATCCCCTAAGGCTGAGTTCATTGTTTCCCATGACCCTAATGTATTGGCTCCAGTTTCTTTGTCAAGAGGCCAACCTGGACAGGAAACATTACACCCTCTGTCAAACTGTACCTCTGGAAACTTTGGCAGCCCAGAAATGACGTGTTTTCA
Organism: Norana najaformis; assembly: GCA_964023275.1. Taxonomy (NCBI): domain Eukaryota; kingdom Metazoa; phylum Annelida; class Clitellata; order Crassiclitellata; family Hormogastridae; genus Norana; species Norana najaformis. Next base: position 27,436,794 of record OZ029913.1, on the reverse strand, counting down.
GGGGTCGCTGAACTATTCACAGACAACATGCAACTCACAAACTTTACAGGACACTGTATCTTCCCCTGGGCCAGAACTCTACGAGAATTTTTTTCAGAATTTTCCTTTTTTATCAAAGGGTGAGAATCTCAATGTGCAAATGATTTCATCTTCCAGCTGCCCTTCGGAAACTTCTCTGGACAACGAGGTGCTACTTATGCACCATTCTTCTCTGGCCAGTTCACAGATGCTGACCACTGGTGATGATGTATACATTGGTACCAAAAGCATGGTGGTGACCAACTCAAAGCCACCACAGCAGTCATTGCTCAGCCAACCGTCTGTATCACAGAGACACATTCTGCTAATGACCCAGGATGGTTCCTCGGTCATTGTGCCTCTGTCGTCTGTTGTGCTGTCCTCTTCTGCAGCTGACACGGTCACGATGGCGGTAGCTAATCAGAAGGCGAACGAGTATGTGGCCACTCAGTCTGAACCTGTTCATGTGACGGCTGCAACAATGATGGATTACAAACAGGTTGTTGGTACTATTATGCCATCTGGCAAGTTGGTTTGTCTTCCACCAAATCTGGTGTCGGCACTTGCCAGGAAATCAGAATCTGGACTGCCAGGTGCATCATCAAGGCATGTGATAGTGCTTCCGGCTGGGTCACTGGAGCAGATGAATACGAATTCTGTGCAAGTGGCTGTTGGTCATCAAGCAGCAGATGTTTCCAACAAGTTGTCACCGACTTCGATGGATAACCTCTACTCTCTGGCCATGAGCAATGGCGATGGGAACATGAAATTCGTGTCCAACTCAACTGCAGTACCTCCTCAGTCTGTTGGTAATTAGCTTTTTGTTGTTAATGTTCACACCGAAACTCTGCTCTCTTCTGGGTTCGAATCCCAGTTTGTTAAGTAAAATCTAGGACATTATAAAGATTCTTGTGCTAGCCCAAAGTGATGGAATGGGTATGTATCTATATATCTGCCTATTTGTACAGCACCTCTTAGAGCCTCACAAAGGCTCTAAGAACCTCCTAAGGTTCTTAATGCCATAAGAACTTCCTAAGGTTCTTAGCGCCATTGTAAGTTGCTAATTCGTGAAGAGTTAGTGCCTTCTTTTTCTTGGCCTCAGTATATGAGGGTGATTCCATGCTGTTTTTGTGCAACGAAGCTTGTGAGCATGAACACAACGTGTCCCAGTTGGGACTTGAACCACATGTCTATGGATTGACAGTCCAGCATACAGACTACCAGATTTTTGTGCTGTTCTTTTTCTGCTTCTTAAAGTTGATCATGAACCCGCATTAATGCCCTTTTTTATTATTGCCCTTTTTGTGTTGTAAAAATCTTCAGATTACTGTGGATTAGAATTGGCACTTTGAAGTTTTAGGACATGGAAATCTAATGTAAGGTTATCTATCTATCTGCATCCATCCCCACAGATAGCATGGCACCAGTAGAGTTACACAGAGCTGCGCTTCTGCGCATCAGCACCAGCTCATTGTGCATTCTTCTTTGTTGGTCTGCACTCCTGGAATTCGTCCATTTTACATATGTACTATGTCAAGCGCTTAACACTGCTCAGCAGTTCAAAATACCTTCAAAGACACTTGTTTCAGTCTTTTAGATAGTCATGTAGGCAGCAAATTTAAGAGAATCCTAGAAACTGCTATGTTTAGTGTTGTGATACCTATGTAGTTGACTTCTGTTGTGTGTGTACTTCAGCCAAATAACCTGAAACCCCAAGGACTGCATCTCATGGACTAGTGAGGCTGACAAGATTGCAGGATAAATTAGTCTGCTTATTCAGTGTCATAGTAGAAAAGGGCACAGGACTATTGTTTTTCACATAAACAAGCTACATGTCTCCCATAAACCATGTTGGGGAGGTGCTTAAATTATGTTCTTTGGTCCTGAACCAGCATTTGGTGCTAACATCACAGGATGTGCTATTTACTTGTCAGCTCATGCTGCTCAAGAACCATATTTCTGGTGACAGTGACATTCTTAGCCAGATGAAAGACACAACCAATAGCTGCAAAGAAATCCATCCATCCACATAACTATGTATGTTTATCCTGGTCGGAGTATTCTTTCATTCTTGCAAACATTGATAGATTTCTTTCACATATTCTGACTCATACAACTGTTGGAACTCACTTCGTTTAATTGTTGTTGACATCTCAGGACTTGTCACCTCAGTACTTGCCATGTCAGGAATATCATCTTGGGATTTGCCACTTGCTTCCCAGCTCATGCCATTCAGGCAAGCCTCTGGTGACTTGCCATTTGCTTCCCATGCCAATAATCTCAAGGCGTGTATTTGGTCAGTCTAACTTTCATACCTTTAACTTTTGTTTCAGAATCTGGCCTGCCGCCAAGAAGCCAGGATAGGTTGGACCAGCCAATGGATACTTCATCCCCTTTCAACCATTTCTCAACAGAGAATCCTGCACCTCTGGCGTCACCTCAATCTCAGCAGCAACCATGCGACCAGTCGCTAAACAACTCATCTTCCAAAATGCCAACCCTTCTCTACCAACTGCTAACAACCAATGATGCCAGTGGAGCCCTAAGAGGCACGCCCACAACGTCTGCCATGTCCAGCCTTCCGAATCTGAGTGTTGAAGACGGTAACTGTCATGGTGATACCTGTGCATAATGTAATGTAATTGCTGGTAATGGCTGAATTTATATACCACCTGGTATGCAAATGTGCTATACAAGAGGTCAGGTAGACACACCTTATAAATGCCTTGCAGGGCTGTGCAAGGCAGCCACATCCTCCTGGAAATAACAACAGTAGATTTTCTGATGAATGCATATAGTACTTATTCCTGTTATTCAGCATGTTAGTTGTTGTTGTTACAGTATTATATGAATTTTTAAAGTCTTGAACAAGTTTAGATGCCTCGATGTGAAAAATTGTGCTTGTGAGAAACAGGTGTTTCCTGTGAGTGCAAGCGTTTATCCTGCTCAGGCATCCTGGAACTCCAACGTGATTATCACTTTGTTGTGGTCTGAGCAAAAGTATTTCATTTCATTTGGCTATCTCATTTCAGTAAATCACCTAAAAATAAAATATGGGGAAATTAGATCATTACTTTGGTGGTGACTTTGAAATTTAATGTGCTTTAACTGGAGTTGATATTTAATTTCTTTGTTAATTAAACATGTGTTGTAACTGTGTTATCCACAATTCCATGGGTCTCTTTGTTACAATTTATCAGCCAAGGTTGTGATTAACGGATTGCAACGCTTTGTGCTATAGAGCAACGAGAGTTAGACCAGGTCTATAGTCTTGACAACTCGGTCTCGAGACCATCTCAGGAGGCATTTTTACAAGTCTTGGTATCGTCGCATCAAAGCCATTTGTCCAAAGGTCTCGGTCTTTTGTCATCTCGGTGCTGCACCAGAGGCTCGGTCCATGACAAGGTCTCCTCTGCTAATGCAAGTGAGCAGCGACCATTGGGAATAGATAATGGCTCTAGAGAAATATAAGTTAACATAAATAAACATAAATAAACCACTGATACCATTTGTCACCTGGTGGATAATTCATTGCTTCTGGTCAGGCTGTATGAGTCTCAATATCTCTGAAGTCAAATCCCAAATGTGCTGCCAATTTTAGATATCGGCTCCCTTTTTAACCTTGAGGTTACTGTGGAGAGAACTTTGATTTCTTTTCATAGGCCGTGAAATGGCCAGGGGTAAGTCCAGAAGTCCTGGAAAGCTTTTTGGTGCATTGGAGAACTTGGTACCTAATGCACAAGTAATGAATTTAGGAAATGGTGTTAGTGTTTTGACTAGGGTGTACTGTAAATGCTCGAGTATAAGTTGCAGAATTTTTGACTTTTTAAAATTTGAAATTGGGGTACAACTCATTAACAGGTATAGGCCAGATAACTTGTATTCACACTGACGGATGTCAAGTCTACAGCTGATATCATTGTTAACAAACATTTTCCCAACAACAGTATTAATAATATTAGGAAAAATGGAAAAGTGCTGTTAGGTATCTTAAGATATATTAATGTTGAAGAAATAAAAGGTTCTTGATAAAATAAAACATTTCATAATGAAATATCTTGTCGATCCCAGTCATTTTTGCACTTCTTTAATACCAGCTGCACTAGATAGTTCGAAAATGTTATAGCTCATTTAAGAATTTGTTGTATTGTGCACAGAAATTGGAATTTCTTTTCATTACATGATTTAATTTGAGTGTTTGTTGAGTTGGTAGGCTTCATCACAAATGATTAGAACTAGCTTTAAGATTTGTTTATTGTATTGCGTCTGTTTTGCAACTCTTAATGGCTAAAAATAACAGGGCATCAGTGTTCCAAGTCCCAAGTAGCTGCTCAATGGCCTTGTCCAAAACTGTTGGATGGCACGGATGACTTTGCGGCTCTGCCATGGAAAAAACTGACAATAGACTCAATGAAGTTAGAGGCCCATGTAGTTACTTAAAGCTTAAAAGAGTTGATTTATTTCTACATATCATACTATTGAAAAGCATCAGGGTACTTCCCAACTATTATAGTTCTGCATCTTGGCTGTCATGGTAATGACTGTTCTAAGTATAGTTGCCCACGAGAAATGATCTTTACAAAATAATGGGTACAATTTTGAGCCATTTTTTGACATTAATGAAGAATAAACTTAGACATATTGGTGCATATAAAAAGTAGGCTTAAATTGAAGCTTTGCTACATTCATCCATGCAGAGTTACATTATTACATGACAGTTAAGTATTCATTATAATAGTGCTATAACATTAAGTTATAATGCAATGTAATGAGCATAATTTCTATAGCATCATCAGTAGCCAGCTACTTCTCAGGTGCTTTACAATGTCATAAGTCAGTGCAAGTACCGAGAATTACATAGTAAATAGAATGTAATTGGTCTTTCAGAATGTGTACACTTGGCCTCCTGAATAGCTGCCAGTAGGCTATTCCATACGCGTGGGCCATTGAGCCCAAATGGCTCGATCACCTGTTACAGTCTTATTTGCTGGCATGAAGACATATGGAAGATGTTTGATGATCGCAGCCATAGGTTATTAGGGTCATCAGACAGTGGCTTGATGCAGTCTGTAAGATAGTGTGATGTGCAGTTGTGCAGATTTATACTAGAAGGCAAAGTTTGAAATTGATGTGCATGCCGATCCTAAGACACTGAAGCTGGTCTTGTAGTATTAATGTGATGTGGTCAAACGTTTTTCGTTTGGCCAGCCGAGCAGTGACGTTAATGAACACCTGAATGGATATAATGCTCCACTGTGGCAAGCCAGTAAAGACGACACTGAAGTAATTGATTCGGCTCAGGAGCAATCTTTGCATGACTTTGCAGGTTACATCCTTTGCGAGAGACCGGGAGACAGTCTGTCTCAGGATTGTAAAACTGGTCTTCGCAAGTCTAGTAATATGTGACTTCACTGAAAGTTCTCTGTTTACCAAGATCACGCACTTTGTTTTTTGGCTCAACAGCATCTATACCAATGATGAAAGGGGTGCAATTTAATTTGTCCACCCTAAGTGAGGATGAGCACCAGAGAAATTCTGACTTCAAGGAACTGAGCTGAAGTCGATTATGCTTCATCCAGTCAGCAATGTCACTAGTACTACTCGTTGGCAGCTTTACACAATTATTATTAAGGCTTTGTGTTCTTGATCCCTTATCCTGATACACAGCTCTGTGCAATTATGTCTATGACTTCATGTTTCTGGTCCCTTATCCTGATCAGTTTTGCCCAGCTTTGCTGTGTTAGTGTTGACCTTTGGCTCTAGTGTGGGCTTGTGACAGAGAGCTCTTGCAGGTGGAATATATCTTAGGGTAAATGGAACAAATATTGGAGACAAATCTTTGCCTGTTGGGAGTTGAAATTCTGGTAACTTGTAAAGTAGTGGTGTCTAATAGTATTGGATATCAGTTCATACCATTAACAAGGAGGGCAGAAACTTCACTGAACTGTAGCATTAACAGTTTCACTTTGTAATTTGATTAACTACGAAAAGTAAAAATTGTACTAAAGTTACAATAAATTTTGTAGCATTAAGTGAGTATTAAGGTTTTATAATACGTAATAGTGTAGAAGGCGTTTCACTTTGTAATTTGATAATAATTGTAATACAGTGCTAGTCACACTTGGGCTCCTGGTGTGTTAGATGGAGCACGTTTTTCAGTAGTGACTTGTACGTGGATAATACATTTGCTCACTTTCTGTGAGCCAAGAACTTATGGGGCAAATTATACTCAAAAGCGATTTGTACTCAAGTATATACAGTAATTTGGAAATAGAAATTTGGAATTTATGTATGCACTGGAAACTCATTATAATGCTGTCTCTGACAGCCATATCAAGAACTGCATTATAATGGGGTTGTCATAATAAGTTAATTTTTTAAAGCTGAACGAAATTTGGGATCCATTTCTATGACTGCTGTATGTCAGAATTCGTGTTATAATGAGATGTGATGTGTTGACAGAGAGCTCTTGCAGGTGGAATATATCTTACGGTAAATGGAACAAATCTTGAGACAAATCTTTGCCTGTTGGGAGTTGAAATTCTGGTAACTTGTAAAGTAGTGATGTCTAATAGTATTGGATATCAGTTCATAGCATTAATTAAGAAAGCCTTGACACATTAGTGCAAGTCCCAAATTCTGCAGAAGACTAGTTAATTGCAAGAGCTTGGTACTTCTGTTGGCAATGACATTCTTAACCAGGTCAAAGAATGACAAACAGTACCTGCAAAGAAATTCATCCATCCAAATGACTGCATTTATTTACCCTGGTGGGAATATTCTTTCACCTGGATGGACTTTCGCAGATTTCTTTAACATGTCCTTATTACCCCTGAAGCAGTTGCAACTTGCTTCATTTGGTTGTTGTTTTCTGTCAGATAGGTTTTTTGTCGGTGTAGCTATCGACAGACACCCATTGTGTGATGTGAAATTATGCAACATTTACCAATGCATTTATTTATTGTAATGTGTGGTTGTGTTTGCTTTCCTTTTGCAGTGAGCCAAGTGTTGGACATGAATCGACTCCAGCAAGGAGGGCAGAAACTTCACTGAACTGTAGCATTAACAGTTTATAAAACTAGTATTATGTGCATAGAACAAAGGTGACAACACCTCTAACCTTAAGCTCTGACCAAAAGAATATCAAAAAGCACTTCAGTTTTAAGGCTTCTTTGGCAATGTTCAGTCTGCCCTAATCCATTCTAGTAATAGTAATCATATCATATTTTTAGTGGTGTGTCGCATGTATGCGACAATTGCGTCGTCGTGGCTGCTCGAACGTTTAATCATTGTGTGTAAATAGTTAAGGCTGTTTTACTCGTAGTTGCGGAGAGGAAAATCCTGATTGGACAACATCAGGAATGCTTTTTTCGCCAAGTAGTGACTAACAACGTTAAGGTAGAATGTTAATAAGTTAACTGCATTTAGTTATCAGTTTAAGGTTAATCAAAGCGACTGTTTCTATGTTCATATTGGATGATGTATGTCAGTAAAGACAACTGAAGGATTAATTTTTACTGTATAAATTTTTTAAACCAGGAGATATCCAGAGGGTGGTGACAAAGCCATGTGGTGCAATGAAGATTCTTGTTATTATTAGTACTATTATTTTTTTAACGTTTTGTATCATAGGTAGCAATAGTCCCTTGCAAGATGCACTGTAAATGTATATACCTGGGTAATTTCAAGCAGGTGAGTCTTTGTCACAGGCAGATGCCACTTGTCGGTAACTAAATTTTGCCAGAGACCCAGCTCCTGTGGTTATAAATAAGCCTAGTGCCTAGGGTTATGGGTGAAGACCTCAACGGCCAAGGGAATGGAGGATCTCCGTCGAGGCAACAATCATGAGGGTGAACAAGGGCACAGCGAGTCAATACATTCTCGGGTAGCTCCAAGTTATTTCTGTGTGATCTGACCATCTGACTACCTTATGTTTACCTGGTGAGTTACCAAGGGAAGTTCTGTGCCAAAGAGTTTTTGCATGGCTAGTTTGAAATCATTTTCCATGCCACATTGCTACTGTGTGGGTTAACAAGAAGCCTGCCTGCCAGGTTTGTTAAGCAGACTACAGTGGAGGGACCAAACTGAACAACTGAGCTTTGCCGACTGCTTCAGGTTGGCACTTGAAATGTCTGATCTCTGTCGGGCCCCTAATGCATACATACTAGCTCATGACACATGAGCTCGCACGTGTTGGAGTGAACAATAAGGGATCACTCAGACGACCAAGATACACATGGACCTGTACGATGGAGACAGATTGTCACCCAGTAAACATTGGCTTCACATGGCATGGAGACAAGACCGGGACAGTTGGCAGAGTTGTAGAAACAGCAGTGCACAGAGAGGGGTAAGCCACGGTTGTTGATGAATGGCCCCCCTCTTGGGATTTTAAAAATTTTCTGGAGATGAGAAGTGACATTATTTATATTATTTTTTATTATTCTTATTAATTATTATTATGTATGACACCTTTGAGAAGGTCTGAGAAGTCATGATATAAATATCAAGATACATTTTTATTATGTACTTTCTTTTATTATAAAAATCATTTTGTAAGCATTATTGGAATATAAATATTGTTTTTATCTCTAAATCTGAAGGCACTCTGACACAATGCAAAACACCCTGGATATCAGAGCTTCTTATTTCCTTTATTTTGATTTTACATAAGTTCAAGTGTTTTTACCCAACAGTCAGATTATTATTTTTATCTGAACTTGAAAGCTTCTGATTTGACAGTTGACTGTTACGATGTGGTTAATGATTTTGATGCACAGAAAGGATATATCGTAAAACAAGTGTAAAGCTTGAGATGAATCGGTGCCTTTGATGCAGTCTTTACACTGAATCAATCGTTCTTGTATACATGTATGTGATTAGCGACACTGAGTATTTTTGGACATTGCAGTTCGTTTAAGTTTTGTCTGACAGTTGGCAAGTTTACAAATGCTCTCATGATTCAGATTTCCCTTTGTATAGTTGCACTTGGGCTGAGATGCATTTTCTACCCTATTTTAGTGAAGTTTTGTCTTCTCAGGCGTCTGTCATGTTTTTTGGGCTTGGTTCATTTAGCTGTTACTAACAAAGCTTTAGAATGCATGTAATTTATATGCTGGAATTCTGTGGGAGAAATTTGTGGCATTAGATCTGGATGTATGCAGTTTGTATGCAGGTGACATCTAATAATTACCAAAACCTTATATTGAAAGTGCTATGATTTTTGCAATTTAAGTGATATAATGATCAATCAACCTTTCAAATATAAATAGTTAATCTTCATTATTTGGTCAGTTGACCATTCAGTTCACTAATCACCATTTTTCTTATTAATCTATGATCCATTTATTATGATTTAACTGTTTATTTGATTGATCATTTGGGCATTATTTTGCTTCATCTGTGAATGGTCAGAGTCTTGTAATTGAGCAGTTAGATTACGAAATATTTTCGTCAAAAACTATCAGAAATGCCAAAATGTGAGCTGTGTTATATACCAGTGGTTCTCAAACTTTTTCAGACTGTGGCACACTTGGCAATGCAAATTTCTGCCACGGCACACCTGTGTTCTTAATGTTGGACTTTTATGCAATTAACCGCAAATTTATAGTAGGCCTATTTTACTGTTTACACTACACTGACTATATTCACAGTCTATTACGATATAACCAATGTTACATAAGTGTTAGGCTGACAAAAATTTTTATACAAATGTAATTGTATAAAAAGGCAAAAGCACACTGTAATTTAGACGAAAATATTTTTTACTATCAGAATTCGGTGGCACTCCTGGCTGTCTTGGGGCCACTGGTGTGCTGTGGCACACAGTTTGAGAAACTCTGTTATATACAGTGGCACATTAATATTTTTTTTAGATGGTGGCTGATTGGTGGATTGAACACTTTGTTTGTGGAGAATGTTAAATCTTCTTGTGTGAGGCTGTCTCTGTGTTAGGACCTTGGGCAAGTCCTTTACACATCATTGCTGGGTACTGCTGTCAGTTGTTGCTTCTCATCGGACATTGCTGCTGTATAAATGCAGAAATGTATATTAAATTGCACTCTCTACTGTCAGATTACATTACATACATTTGCAATCGATATGTGATATGTTTAGTTTCGATATTAGGTGTGCCTGCATATCGCAACATGTGCCCCAATACTGTGTTGTCTGTGACAGACTTGTGAAAGTGTATATATTTTTGTAGTAAGGAACCTCTTTATGTACTCCTCTGACTGGCTGATTGATATAGCTCTGATTCACTGCACAATGGATACGTTTGAATTCTGATTCGTGTGAAGTTGTCAGTCTCTCTGCAAGCAGTTGTAACCCTCATGTTTTCATGTTAATTGTCCTGCATGTGCTTCAGCTTAAATATTTTACAGCAGTCACAAACTGACACTGTGGCCCACTTATCTCATACCTCAGATCCAGATTTACTGAACTTGCAGGCATGAGAATGGGACAAATACATAAGCAAATAAATTTGAACACAGACTGCTGAGGTGAAAGGACAACATGTTAACCTATCAGCCACAATACCACGTATAATTTGTGTAATATATGTCTCTAGATACTAATGTAATGTAGCGCCTCTTCTTGTGGCCAACTAGGGCCTTTCCCGTCTCTGCATCATGTTGGAATCTTGGCACATGATGTGAAGTTGATAATTCCCTCATTTTCAAACCATATTGTCCATTAGAAAGATTAAAGATCACTTGGGCATGGACTGGTAGGCAATGACAGTTCTAAACCTTTACTTAGTTTTATTAGATTGCACATAGTAGAAGTAAGTAAATTATCAATCAACTCCTGGTTTAGAATAAAAATGTCCTTGCATCCATGGTTGACTTGTTGGGGATTTAAGTTGATCAAGATGCCAAAAAGACAATTTTTCTATCATTTACCAATGTCATTGGTGAATTGATTGGTGTCCACACCTGGGCTAAAGGTGAACCTGGTTATTACTCTTGTGCTTGTTCATCGAGATACTTCTACTTGTATAAAGAAATGTGATATAGCTGAACATTTCATAGCCCTTCCAAGTATATCTCTTGAAGGCACTCCTCCCTGACCATAATTCTGCTTGAGTTCATTACAAACAACAACTTCTGTAAGCAAATAATGCTCAAATAGCTGGAAAGGCTGCCACTGCTTGCTTGTTGCACGCAAGTTGGCTTGATTTTCAGAGTTCTTGGTCTGTGTTGCACTGGGGTTCATGTCACTGAAGCCCAGGGTCCTGTCTGTGGTTGGAAGCGGTGAGGGCTTTGCCTCTGGGCATAAGTCTGAGGACTGGAGAAGAATGCTTCCCAGTGGGTGATGGTCTGACCCAGCATGGGGAAGTTTGTCCCTTTCTGGTACAGATCACATCCTGCTGAAGTGGCCTGTAAGAATGTAATATAATGGATTATAGGATGTAATATAATGGATTCTATGTAGCACCCTTGCAAAGCATTAGAGTGCTGTGAATTGGGAATTATCTGGCCTTGTCTTACCACTTTCAAGATTCCTATTCAGGAGTTCTGGGGCCTAGCTGTAGTGACATGGAAAATTACATTACATGCTAGATAGATGCTAGATTTATGTTTATAAAGTTATGTTTGTATTATATAAAGTACACAGTATAGGTAGTGAATATATTTTAAACATACAGTCTGGTGTAAAAATATACATAGTATATGAAGAAGAAGAGCAATCCCTTAAGCTAGCCCTGAAGCAGCCATAAGTAGGAAGTGTTAGCGAGTTAATTTTTTTACCTTCAGCTTATGAAGCCCTCTCCCTTGCTGCCTGATCTTCCCACTGACCATGTACAGTCAATGTAATTGTAGCTGTGTTGGCTAGGAGGTGCAAGTGGAGTCGAAATCTCAAAACAAATTTATGCCCCATGCATATACGGTATGTGTGGGGCTGGTGGGTGTCATGAGTACAGAGGGCTTCGTGGGATATCTGTCTGGTAAATTGTCTTACGAATGTTTTGTGATGGACAAAGTGGTAACACTTTGATCTTCACCACTGCTTCTTGGGTTAGATTCTTCATTAATATGTCATCTGAAGTTGACAGTGCACTGTCTGTCAGGCTGCGTTTATTGGGCCCATTAGCTGTGGCCCAAGTTTGGGGCAACTTTTGCAGTCAAACTTCAAAGAAGACTGTTTTGATGTGCAGTTGCTGTGTCGCTAACCTGATAGAGGAAATTTGGCTGTGATTTTAGCTTGTTATGTTTCCTTACTGTTCTGAATTGGCAAAGACGCTGTTAAGAGGAATACCTTGTGAATTTCACTGATCTTAAAGTGCCCTGATCTTCTAGTTAGCTTGCTCTTCAATTGCAAATCCTGCATTCCAAGCCCAATGTCTTAAGTGAAATTTGAAATTCATTGTGTATTGAAAAAGTTGAAAATTTGTCATGCTTGCATTTCAGCCACATGATCAAATTATGCAAGCTCAGACCTAACGGGTGTGGTATTGTTGAAAGAGGAAGTTAAAAAGTGGATCATCAGGTTCCTTGGACAATCAGAATGTTGCATCAGAATGTTGCACTGTAGTTAAGTTGTTTAGAGATCTTCTTATCAATGACTTGTGTGGTGAAAGAATGTGTTTTCTTCCAGTTTATGCATGACATTTAAGTATGATGTTCCTTTGCTATGTAATTTTATATGTTTCATGACAAGAAAGCAATCTCTTTAATCTGCTGCGTTTCATGGAAATAACACATCCTAATTCTTTTTAAAACACTCAAAACCAGAAAAAGACTTATCCACCAAATATGTAATATCAGTGGTATATTGTGGGGCACGGTAGCATATTGGAGAGAGCGCTCGGCTTGTAATGCGGAGAGTACGGGTTCAAGTCTCCTCCGAGACGGTTACTGTGTAGGGACCTTGAGCAAGTCCTTAACTCACAATTTCTCGTCGCCATCGATTGATGCTAAGTCTTTAGATAGTGGCGCCTAATAAATGCAGAACTAATAATATATTCTTGTTTAGAATAATTTGTTTCTTAAGGGTGATCATTTGTTCCAAATGATCACTGCTAACTTTTGTTATCAGAGGAGAGTTGAAGAAGGCCTGAGCATTTGTCAAATTGACAAGGTAGTGTTTGAGTCGTTTAAATCATTCAAATACCAGACTATCATGTTTCATTTTTTCTACTAAGAAGTAAAACATTCTTGGATTTCTCGGAATTGTCTCGGTCGAATGAACATGACACAGACCAATTTCCTTTTTTCTCTCAAAAATAAGGAATTTTCATTTTTTTATTTTCTGGAACAGTGTGCAAGTACTGCACATAACACCACAGAAGACTTTTGCATTCACCACGTTTTATTAATCTCTAAAGACTGGTGACAAAATATTAACAGCTAAGAGTTTTTATGCATAGCCATTTTCAGTTTTGTAGTCAGTGCTTCAGCTAGATCACCTCAGCTTCATCCATTTGTTTGACATATCAATGGATTAATGTTCTTAAGATCTGGTCTATAAATAAAAGATTCCACTTGCATTCTTCTTGGAACTAGTGTAGCTGGCCAGTCAGACATACAAGTTTAACCTTATAAACCAATTTTGGTGAAAGCATACAGTACATGAATCATTCATTACCTTTCGTAACAATTCCGGTAACAGCACATAGTCAGCACTCCTTCAGACGTAACAATTATTCTAATAACTGTACCTGAGTCATTACTCCACCGTACCTAACAATAGTTTTACTAACAATAAGTAAGTAAGTTTAAGACATTTGTTAACCTGCCATATGTCCATCGGCTGAGCAAGGAATCGTAGGCGTGGAATTAAGAAATCATTACTTTTAATAGTGGTATGTTTTAGCAAAAATCATTACCTCACTTAGTATTACTGAAAATGTGCACAGTAAATGTATTGTAATTGTTGTCTTACATCAGATGCAGGTAACTACATAAAGTAGATTATGATTATCAGAATACCTAACAATAATAATTCTGGTGCTAATACTGTAGATTAATTAATACCTTATCTAACGATACTTCTGTCTACTCACTGCCAAGTCTATAATTCTTGCCATTCAATCTTCTAGATTTTGTCATCATGAATTTAACAGCCGTAATGTAATGTTGTGTAACTACATGATCACTTCAATGAAGTAGTGTAATGTAACAGTATTTTTATGGAACTCCTATAAAAGATCTACACAGATTTGCTTGTACGTGTCATGCTGGTCAATATTTGTTCCATCAACTGTGAAATCGAGTTGATATTTATTTCCTAAAATGCCAAGAGCATTTTGCAGAATACTGTTTCTGACACGGACTTGTTTCTGTACATAGTTGTGTGAAATGTCTTGATTTTTGTAAATGTCTTTTGGGAAAGTGGTTTTGTGAAGAGACCTTTGTCATACTCGACTAGACTGCTGTGCTTAATTAACCCTTTGGTTCTTGTGATATTTTGTTGTGATATGTAGCTTTGTTTTGTGCACTGTGAAATCAATTTAAGTACGGTTCAATTTATCCAGCTATAATACACCAGAAACTCCTAACAGAGGTCATCATTACATGTGAATTTTGTTATAACATGGTCAGATACCAAAAATAGAATTCTTCTTTAGAATAGCACCTTGCTATAAACAGTCTGTCGTACAACCAAGGGCTTATAATTCAGTTTAAATTGCAATCTATAGCAGTTCTTTATATTGATAGAGGCATGAAATAATTACCTTATTTTACCTTATGTTATTGGTTAGAACACAGTTCATGTCATTGGTTATTTTGGTTGTGTGTTGGTGGGTTTACTGCATTTAGGATCTCTAAATATTTTCTAGAAAAAAATCAAATGTTCAGATTTCAGCATTGTATGTCTTTTCTTCTGTATTTGGTTAAATAGCTTAACTATTCCTTCTGTTAGTCTTGTTTTTATTATTATTATTTGTTCCCTAAAATGTCAAGCACCCACAGTGATGCAAAAGCAATCCGTAGAGATAGTAACAATGATTTTTTTTTAAATTATGATTATTTCTATTAAATTTTATTATTATTATTATTACTACTACTACTTTTAGTACTCCTCCTCCTCCTTCTTGTCCTTCTCATACTACTAATACTACTAATACTTCTACTACTATTACTACTACCACACTACTACTACTACATTACCCATCAGATAGGCAGTGTTCCTAAAATCAAGAGTCTATCTTGAAATGATGTTTGTACTTTCTGCCTGGTATGATTCCAGTCAGTGTCGATTGCGAACTGGTATTTTTCGGCAATTCCAGCCAGCATTTCTGTAAATTTTTCAGTATTCTAATTAAACCATTAAAGTTATTAACTCGTGTTGTTGGCTGTGGCCAAGTTGTGTTAGTTTTGTTGCTATGCCCTAGGGTAAAATCCCTGCAGGGTCATCAAAAATTAGCAACTGGTTGTCAGGTAATTAGTCCATTTAGGGTGCTTGTTTGTTGGCCCCCATGTTGTTCATTACAGCTGTGCCTGTTAGCCTACCCACCACTACCTGCGTTTCATTATGCTCAGTTCCCTTACTGCTATCTGCCGCTTTGTCATGCGTCTGTCTGTCTTCTGCATTTGTTTCTGTCTGCCACTCTTCTCCTTGCATCTTTGCCTGCCTGTCTGCCTTTCCGCTCCTTTATGCTTTTGTGCCCACTTGTTTACTTCCCTGATTACATGTATTTTCTGTTTCAGGTCACAGTGTGACTTGTATTTCTGTGTCACAAAAACATTTATACCAACACATAAGCAGTGTTTCAGCTTTGCATGTAAACCAGGAATTGTGTTTGGTCAATGCAACAGTTCTGTGGAAGGATGCCATGTGAACTTTATGATTACAATGTTTGTATGAATAACTGAAAGACTGCAAGTGAAAGAAAATGTACATGTACATCACATACTGTATTACATTTCCTGTACATTTATTATACATTTAATATACCTAATCTAATTTAATATGTAAAAATCTCTATGGTGCCGTTATTACATTGCACAAAACTTCAGTCGTTGCTTCCAAGCGAAACTGCTTTCTGAATCACAGTTAGTTGGACAGAGCATTATACTTGTGTGTAGAGGTCATGCAGCATATCTGGACTTTTCTACTGCACTGTTTAAGAACCCTTCAACAGCACTTGTTTTTAAAACACTACCTGAAGATAATCGGTGATGAGTAAAATACATCTGAAAATTATTTAAAGTATATGTAGTATTTAAAAAAGTATTTCAAATACAAATTTAATAGTTACATTTTGTAAGTATTTTACCCATCACTGACAATAATGACCAGTATAACTATATATGAACTGGTTTGAGACCATGGATTTTATCAGTACTAACATGGAACTGCCGAAATGCAATAAGTGAAATAATGACATGTATCGTTGGTTAGGGTTTCACTGGCATACCGTTTAACTGAAATTAAGTGAAACCATGGCTTGTTTCAGCACAAAGTTTATAGTGTGGTAACAATGAAATGGAATGCCATGAAAACACATTTTGCATTAGAACTGTGCGATGTCCTCTCTTACATTACTTTTCACTAAGTTACATTAGAAACCCAACCCACCCATCTTTGTGAGTTATTTACAATCCAAACACTCCGTTCAGCCTGCTCCTCTTCTGCCGTAACACTTCTCTGCCGTCCGTCACCTATCCTTAAAATTTGGTAATCACTTCATAGCCATAGTTGCCCCACCACTCTGGAATAAAATCCCCTCTGAACTGCAACAGTTAGCTGCCCCATCATACAACCTCATCTGTGCTCCACCACTTGCAATTTCTGCACTGGCCTTTCACTCAAAACTGAAAGCATTCCTCTGTTACAGATCCTATCCTGACTCCCCGTCTTCCTGTTATCCCTCTTTCTGCTCCAATCCCAAACATCACCCACCGTAGTTGCCATGCTGTCTCTCTGCCAGACTCTTGGACCTTGACCTGGAACCAAACACTTTTGCCTATCGATTTTGTTTTGACTGAGCACCTGTGAATAAGCTGTTCCCTGTGATGTGGCTTTCGTTGGGCATTGTAGAAATCTCTGGATTACGATTACAATACCATACAACATGCAAGTCTATGAAAAATGTGAACTTCTGAATTGCTGAAATTGTCATCAGAACTAGAGCTGAAAGATCCTAAACTACAAGACAATGCCAGAGAAAATAGATTATTACATGTACTAAAGGTGCAATTGAGACATTGTGATTTCCTTGTTGTAATTTATTTATCTTCATTTCTCATATTCATTTTGTTTGGTTTATATTAAATAAATATATGCTTAATCAGACTTCCGTTCATGGTTCATTGTTGTGTTTCTGTACTTTGAACAGCTCAGATTTTTGTGTGCTTGAGGGGGTGTGATTTGGGTTTCAGGGTTGCATTTTTTATCACTTTCTGGTGAAGCATTCTTTCAGCATCAAAGCAAAAATTTCATTTAGTTTTTTCTATTTCACTCGATTACCAGTTGTGTGTTATTACTCAGATAAAGTTTGTGAAAAACAAGGTTGTTTTGTTTCCTCAGCTATTGCCTAGCTTCAGCTATCAACTTGCTGTTTTTGAAGAAAAAGAAGAAAATGAACGGATGGTGCCGTTGAAAATGTATGCAAGTTTAGCATTTTCTAAGCATCTTAATAGAGTCTGTTGTAATAAAATGGTAGCTGTGCATGTGTATATAGAGGCATGTGAAGCATCGTAAAATGTGAAAGGTCATGATTGGTAAAGAACATGCTCAATAGTTAAGGTACACAGTTATAAAGATAACGTTTTAATTTTTATTGGGCTTTGTAATAGAAGCATAATTAACTTTACCGGACCAGATTTGGGTTTCTGAGCTAATTGTAAACTAACAGGCTTTTACGAATTCATTACTGAAGCCGAGTTTTTTTAAACTGTTATAGAAGAATAATTTGTTTTGATGTCCAATGTTCTGTTCAGTTGTTAGAGCAAGATTGATGTTTCAGGGCTTAACCCATAAAGGTATTCTGGGCTGTTCAGGCAGAAAAAGTTTCTTGTGTAAACATACACCAATTGGTGAATTATCGTCTTGCATGTAGGTGTAAGAACGTATGACAGTATTATTCAGAAACCTCTGAAAGTGGAACTATTTCCAAAATTAATCGAGTGGTGGCTAATTAAAATAGCTGATATGTGCTGGAACTCACAAATTCTGGGTCCCCTCAGTTGTTTTAACTCGCTTTAATGATCCATGGATTCTGGTATATAAATGAGCAGAGAATCCGTCTGAGGAGCGATGCTGATGCTATATTTGCTGTTTGTTGAACTGACAGTGGATACAGAAATGCTGCAATCCAACAATGATGCTCCACTTCACTTGTATGTACAATAATCATTAAGAGAATGTTAAGAGGGAATGTATACAAAACTTTAAACAATGTATCTTCCACCAGTATGCTTAACAAGAGAGAATGATAAGAGGCACTACTTGTGTAATGTAGACCCTATGTTCGATTACACTGGCTTTGCTCTGTACACTAAAGCGTTTACTGAACTTCTGTTTAACTGGTTACCTGTATTTGCTGTTTTTGAATAGCACTTTTACAGGTGTTTTTTGTTTATCACATTCTGTACAAAACTCTGTTCTGACAATAAATTTTTTAGAATGTGACAATAGTTGCTGTTCCTTTATTTGGACCAGAGCAAAACCGTGACAGTTATTCCAAACAACTGAAATTAAGTATGGACTGAAATTGTAACTCACAGACTAAGCTGACTTGTTGATGGGTATTAAAAGTAAGCAGAGCTATCAAACGTGCAGGTGATGGTTAATGTTTGTGTGGAACACGTCATCTCCATAGCCCTCCACTATTTATCCCAAATGTGAAAACTCAGTTTTTCTGGTGATTATGTTATGTTTGTTTCATATTCTCTGTTTTCTTATAATCTGCTTTATGGTTATATTGCATGCCATGCACTTTCATATAAACTAAGAGCCCCAGTTACAGTGAACTACTTCTGTCTTCCATTTTTACTCTACAGATAAACACAATTTCATGACTACTTTAGCTGTGCTTGTTCCACATAGCACATCAAAGCAGGGTATACATGCATTTTGATCAAGCTCAAACCAAGTTCCGGGCAGTAGTGAACTTGTGAGACAGCAACAGAGTCTGTGTGGCAGTTGAAGTTTAGATATAACTTCACGGGGTGGGGCGACACCAGCCAAGTTCTGTGCTCAGATCCACACGCATCACTGCCTCTTCTGCTCTCACTGTAGTATGGCGATTCCGTACTATCTCTGCTCGTAGTTTCTGTTCTCTCCCAGGAAGTTCAGGATTGGCTGGTTCCTTAAAGAAGGCAATGCTGTAAAACTCTGTCTCTAGATCCGACTCCCGCCTTTTCCGCGGTCGCCCGATGGCCAGCATCCTGAGGATGGCCTTTACTCAGAACAGGGTTCGTTCCTTACCAGCACTAGTCGGTCCCTTTTCATATACCATTTTAACTACGTCGAGCTTCCTCTTCACCACCATGCTACAGCAGCTCTTGTAACTCTGGAATACCGCCATTATTATGAACAACTGCCATTAATCAGAGACATTAGTTGTTCTTTTAGTTCCTAGGACAGAGGAGTCTTGTGACAAATCTCACCGTCTTTCCACCCTAGGCAGATACATGTAGGCCTATAGCAGAAAACGCATCTTCCAACTATCACAGTTTCTCACTCCATTTCCGTGTGTAAGACTTCCACTCAAAACTGAAAACAATCCTCTGCCGCATATCGTGTCCTGATTCCTCTTCTTCCCCTTATCCATCATGCAGATCCAATTCCAAACACCACCCACAATAGCCATCTGACTACCTGTCTGCCTAACTCTTGGATCTCGACTTGGAACCAAACAGTTCTTGCCTATCGATTTTGTTTGGACTGCGCGCCTGTGACAGCTGGTTCCCACAACTTTGCTTTCATTGGGCGCTGTAAAAATCTCGAGTTTACGATTACGATTCTACATATGTGTCATGTACCACAACTAACAAAGTAAATGGTACCCACTGAAATAGGCAGCTGTGGTGAAGGATTCTCACCCGATAAATTCATTGGAAAATGAACAGGGTCAAGGCCATATGCTCACTGTAAAAAGTGTATGCCTACATTTACATTTATCAGCCCTATGCTTGACTTCAAAACCACATCTACCATCGCCGCATCCATTAAAACTAGTCTACTAAATTCACTTTTTCCGAATATAGACACCACCCAAATAAACCACATTCAGTCCATCCAGAACGCTTTCCCTTGTACTGTCACCAAAACCCCCAAACACCAGCACATCACTCTTCTTCGCATTGTGCCATGACTGGCTCATAGCATCGGCCGCAGCTAAAAGAAACTGAGACACTTCGACAGCGCGCCTAGGGGCAGTTACGAAAACCAGACTCATGAACACTAGAGATAGAGCAACGCACTTCTGTAATCACACTTAGAGTAGTTATAATTATGATTATAATCGTCAAGGTGTTGCGTTTATTAAGGTCGATAGCATACCTTTATACTCATATCACTTCACTGGCTTAAAGTACCTGAATGAATTGAGTACAAATTCCTATCACACCAACACCACACTCCAAACCTCCAAACACTCCATATCTTCGTCGGTTATTTATAATCCAACCGTCCCTCTTACCCTAATCGTCTTCCATCCTAATACATCTGCCCCATCGGTCACGTCATCTTTAAAATTTGAAAATCGCTTCATAGCCATAGCTGCTCCACCCCTCTGGAATAAACTCCTGCCAGAATTACGACAGTTATCTGACCCATCATACGAACTCACTAACACTTCACTCCTTGCAATCTCTACGCAGGTCTCTCACTCAAAACTAAAGACACTCCTCTTCCACAGATCCTATCCTGATTCCTCTTGTTCCCCTTATCTGTCTTGCCGCTCACTTTCCAAACGCCTGCCTGCCTGCCTGCCTGCCTGCCTGCCTGCCTGCCTGCCTGCCTGCCTGCCTGCCTGCCTGCCTGCCTGCCTGCCTGCCTGCCTGCCTGCCTGCCTGCCTGCCTGCCTGCCTGCCTGCCTGCCTGCCTGTCTGCCTGCCTGCCTGCCTGCCTGCCTGCCTGCCTGCCTGCTTATTGGATCTTGACCTGGGGCCGTTTTTGACCCTCATGCCTAACGATTTTATTTTTGATTGAACGTCTGTGAATAAGTGGGTTGCCGGTACTTAGTTTTCTTTGGGCACCTGAAAAAACCTCGAGTTTACGATTACGATTACTATTCAGTGGCGTATCCAGGATTGCTTGCGTGGGGCGGAGGGCATTTCCAGAGGGACACCACATTCTGCCAGTCCACCATGCACGGGTCTGGTCTGAAGGGTGCCGGCATATAACCAAAAGGTGCGGGGGCGAACCGCCCGACCTAAATCCGTCACTGTTCCAATTGGGCCTACTGTACAATGACAAAGTTCAGAAGCGGACACTGAAGCCGGGAAACAGAAGACATTAAGAGCCATAAACAGACTGGAAGAGGTACACGAAAGTTTATAGTCTAGATTGAAAATTGTAAATTGTACACGTTTTTCTATAGCGGCCATATGGCCTCCACCCGCGCACGGGTGAGATCCTTCACCACCGCTACACGCCATTTAAGGTCCCCGCGCACGGACCGTACTAGCCCGAGATTCAAATCTTTGAAATAAGCCACGACTGGGACGCGAACCTGGGATCCTCACGCACCGAGGCTTCCTTGGCGTACGCGCTTACTGATGTAGCTAACTAGGCTAACTAGATTGAACAAGTTCGACTTGGACTTCATATAGATTTAATGTTAAGTTGTGCTACAGAAGTAATTCGATTTGGTTGTCAGAAGCATAAAAAACTCGCCGTTACCGATTTCCCTGTTTGAGCACGGCCTTCTAAATAGATGGCCGTGGTTTGAGTGAGCTGCAATTGTTGGGCTATTATTTTTCGCTGGTTATTTGTGCAACTTGCTTAATAACACGTTTCTGTCACGTGATCGTAAGATCGTCGACACATCGGATGTTTTGTTGTGTTTTAGTTCGAACGAAAATTTTATTAAATTTATCAGAAAGCGATTTCTTACTGAAGATGTCATCATCGTCAAATAGTGAAAGTAGACAAGAGAGCTTAAGTGGTACGAGACGATATGCAAATTACAATTAAAATCACTTGCTAAGTCTTGAAGACTTTTATTCGAATCATATGTTACTTAATGCAGTTGGCCTTGGGGCAATTTAAGTGCATGGAGTAGGTGTGATCGGTATTGTTAGGAACAAAGCAGTGAGGCAACGAAGTTATCGATTCGTTGTCGACATGAATTGGACAGTGAAATTTATCAGCGTAGAAGAAATCTTGTGACGAAACGGTCTCTTCAACTTTATGCTTTTATGATTGGCCTTAAACTGTCGTAGTGTACTTAGGTGAGTAAGCGGTTACGATTTTATGTTCGACGAATAACAGAATGTTATTGTGATGTTGCGATAAACGGATTTGATATGTTTGTGTGAAAAGTGGGTAGGAGACAGAAAGTCTTCCATATTGCGTTCAGCTTATGTTTATCTTGCTTAAGAAGAAATCTGGAGTCATTTAGGTAAAATTGGACTAGGTCGTCTGCGGCCAATAATGTATAAACAATGAATAAACCTTTTCTAGACAGAAAAATATTACTTATGCAGCGGAAATCTCATTCAAAACTTACGCGCATGCGTAATCAAAACTGCGTACAATACATTTTACAAAGTTAAAATGGCAGAATTAATCTTAGGACAAACTTTTGATAGCCAGCAAGAAGCTGAACTGTTTGTGACTTCGTATTGTGCTCAAAATTATCACCTAGTGCCATAAAGGCTCAATGTAACACGGAGGCTTTTGCCGCACAAGTAATTTCTGCATATGTTGGGTGGTGGAATCTTCCGCCGCAGAAGCACTACACATAAACAATATAGCCACCCCAGACTGGGAGAGAATAGAGTGCTTTGACCTCCACACAGTGAATTTTTTATTAAGTAAGTACTCGGTAAGTATGGCACATGATAGCCCACATTTGCGAAAGAACTTTATAAATGCAACACCTTGACGATGAGGTAAATGCAACACCTTGACGATGTGATACATGCACAAAATGTGGAGTACTTGTGGATATGTGTGAAAAGAAACTGAAAGGATAATTTGGCACAAGTTGTGTTGTGATTTGTGTTCAGTGTATCTTCAGGAGTTCGTCTAGGGAGGCGCATTTTGGTGTGAAAACATTTTCATTAACATTCTTATATGTATTTCAGAAATGTAGCTCATTAAATAATTTTTTTCTACTAAATAAAAGTTCTTTTGCAAACGTGTTGTCATGTTCATTACTCATTGGTTACTTACTTATTTGAGGGAAATTCTCTGTATGAAGGTCATGGCACTCTATTCTGTCCTAGTCTTAGGCAGCAAAAGATAATAGACTTAATGTTTGCATTCTGTTATTTGTAGAATCTTGGATTGATTTCACTCGAACTCGGGCTGCTGCACAAACAGAGGTTCCAAGTGGGGAAATGGCCACTTCAGTTAAAACGACTCCAGTCAATGGCAAGGCACTAGAGAAGTTGCTTTTGGAGGCACAGAGGGAGTCATCCTATGCTTCATCACGAATTGATAGTGTGGCGTCTAGTCGAGCCAGGTGAATCAATTTTATCCTGCTTAATGGACTGAAATGGGTGCGTGATAGTCTTGTGGTCAGGGTGATGAACTGTCAGCCCCTCGCGAACTTACCTATAAAACAAGTACAACAAAAACGTGGAATAACTAGATGATGAGAGGACCATTGGATTACTTCTACATTGTGCTTTAGTCAAATGATCTTCCGACCGTCAGATGACTGCAGTTGATAGCGTCTTGTAACATATTGCGGATTACCTTAACTTGCATTTGTTAACGAATCATGCCATGCTGAGTGAGTTTCTTAATATTCAGCGAGGAACTGCTGCTTTAGAATTGGATTCCTATGAATGATTAGTTCTTAATGATGCAGACTGTAGTTCCTACATGAGTTAGTTACTCTAGAGTACATCAGTCCAGCCATGCAACAAACGTTCATTGCTATAAAAGTGTACTGTACGATAATAGGAACTTGTTATAACAATGAGCTACTGGCATGCCATACCTAACTTATTTTACTTTATCTTACTTTTGTTTGGCTTTGCTGTTTTTAGTCCGCATAGTCAACACAGTCCAGTTAATGACCAGCCAACAAATTCATTACAGGTTGGTCACTTGTGCTTGTTAGTAATACAGTTAGTTTACATTTTTATTATTATTTGAGTTGAAATACAAATATTAGGATTATTATTAAATTTTCAGCAAAGCTGCTTGCATTGCTTAGACTTATCTTTTGGATTTTGTGACAGTGGGTAATTTGATCGAGTGTAGAACTCTGGGTAATTACATTTCAGTGTGCAGGTTCAAAATTTGTACAGCATGAGACCTTTATCAAGGTCTTAATGCACAACTGCTTTACACTATCGATTGTTGGTTTCTCATTATGTAATGATGCTATACAAATCTTTTGCAGCATGATAATTAAGCAATGAGTTGCTGATGTTGGGTCATTTACTGTTGTATTCAGCTAGATGATCCCAGGCTGCCTCACGAGATCGAGGAAGAGGTTGAAGAGGTTGCTGGAAAATGGATCTGGGACTGGTCCAGTCGACCGGAAGCCTTGCCACCAAGGTAGGCAGACTTACTGCATTCTTCTATCATTACCTGGATGTAATGTTGAGTTTGAGAAACCAAGGCTTGGTCTTCCACAGTTGGAACGCAAAAATATGTACGAGCCTTGCAGCTTGCTAAAAATTCCAAGTTAAATAACTAATGTAGTAAGGAATGGTAGACCTGTTGTATAGTTGCTGTTGTGTTTATAGTTCACTGATTAGAAGGTCTTAAAGCGAACTGCCAGTTTCCCTTGACATCAGGATTTGAAGCTTTGCTGCCTACAGCATTAAAAGACACCAGCAATCTGCCAAATTGCTGTATAATAGCTTCATAAGCATAACCACATTTGTAATCATAAATGTAAACTTAAGATTCCTACAGTGCCCAAAAAACCTGCTTATTCACAGGCTCTCGGTCAAAGCAAAATTGATAAGGAGGTAGGGTCAGGTTTGTTTCTAGGTCAAGATCCAAGATCACACAGAAAGGCAATTCAGTGTAGGCAGAGGAGGAGGAGGAGGAGGGGAGCTGATATATAAATGTGATGTTGCTAAAAATGGCAGATAGGTACAGAGACAAGGAGTTAGAATAAAGGGGACAGACTGTAGGCATAAATTAAGCATTAAGACGACAAAAAAAGATTTAAAAGATATGGAATGAACTCACTTAGTCTGAAGATAAATCCCGGTAAGAAACTCACATTACTGTGTCAGAAGAGACCCAAAAACTTGAAAAAAATGGAGATGATGAAAGAGCTTGTATCGTACATTGTATTATTTCAGTGTCGTACATTGTATTATTTCAGTGTGCTTTAACTGTAACTAAGCGAGTGTGCGATAGTCTAAGGAGGGTATGTGATAACCTAGTGGTTAGCATGCTGACTGTCAATCCAGAGGGGGTTCTGCTGGGACACATAGATCAAAATTTCTGCTCCAGTTACACCCCCTAGTGAACTCGGGTATAAAATGAGTACACTGACCATACATTGCCAGTTGGAAGATCGGGTGGAGAAGGAGAGGACAAGTGCCTTCATGTATCAGTGCTGAGAAAGATGAAGTTGTCAACACTTAAATATCCATGGATGGCTCTTGTGGTTAGCTTTAAGGACTGCTCGTCTTCTTCAACTTTTGCTTCTCCTCAACTTTCTCCTCTGTCTCCTTCTCGGAATCTGAATCCTCCTTTTTCTTTAAACCCTGATACTTGCTAGAATTTTATTGATGCTGATATGATAGTTGACATGGTGACTGTGAGTTTGTCTTGTGTTGTTTCAGTTACGGCAGTCTTCAGTTTAAGCATCCAGTGACAAAGAAACACAGCCTCAGTATCCGCAACACTCGCATCATGCGAGGCATCGTATTTTCGTTGGAGAATCTCCCTTTGCTCATCTTTACTCATGCCTGCACCTTCCTGCTTGGCGCCGCCTCGTAAGTAACCCTATGTGTTAGACGAATGCCAACTTTCTTGCCAGTATTGTAGCACACATTGTATGTTTGTCTGGCATTTCTATAGCGCCTTTTAAGATCCTCTCATGAGCACTGCAGAACATGTTCCATGGTGGTTTTAAACTGCCAGATTTAAATTGTTGTTACACATGTAAAAGCAGCTGTGGCAATAGCTCAACACTGTAGAAAACTGGTGCCAAACAGACATCCACAACATGACTGTGCAGAGCGCAACTGAGACTTGTGGATAGAAACAATTAAATGTACAGCGGACACCCATGGGATGGTAAAAGATGTGTATAGAAGAACGCTCTTAAGCTAGCCCTGTGATAGTTTGCATTTGTGTGTTACCAAATGGTAATGGTATTGCAGAAACTTGTTTGTACAGCTTCTGAGGTAACAATATCGAGATAGTTTTGTTGATTTTCATTGCAGCATGGTGTTCTACCTGAAGAAGGTCAACCACTGGTCTGCTGCTGGTTCAACCCTGATGAGCAGTTAAGATGCCACTAAGAAAGTATTCTTGATCGGCAGCTTTCTCCTGTCTAAGTCCTCGGGCTACAACCATGTATCGTGTACCATATGCACATCTTAGGAACTTTGCCTTCCCTGACTGTTGCTCTGTTTTTATGCTATGGATGTGTGTTATAAATTGTTTCCAATCTCGTCGATCATGGTTTGTTTAAGTGAAAGACATTTGGTGATATTGAAGACTCAGGCTGCACTTCTTTGGTGAATGAACTTGTATTTACCTGTTACCATGTTGTTTGTGAAGTAATGTTCATCTTGAACTTAAAGAAATTCTAATAATTTGAATTTACAAGTTTAAAGTTGTAAACAACACAGAATTTGAAGATAATTGTCTCTGAAAAATGCACAAGAAGTCGAAAGCAAATTTAATGTTTCTATAATTTCGTATCCAGTGTGCCAGATGTACTTAAAGATTTATTGTTTACAGTTTCATCACTGACCATTAACAAGAAAATTAGTGCATTCGGCTTCTTTATCTTCTGGTCTTTTTTACAGCTTGGATAGATGTGAGTTCATTGCCCAAAAAGAGTGCAGTATCTGTTATAGCATAATCAGATTGAGCAACACTTGTAAATATGTTTCGAATATATGTTTGTTTCTTTGTGTGTCAGAATGTTCTGGGCTGCGTTCTGGAAGTGCATATCATTAGGTTTGAAACCAGTCATTATGTGGTTCATGCAGAAATTGGCCTTAACAGATTTTAACAGTGATTATGTATAGAAAGCATTCTCAGACTTGTAATTTGGTGGCAGAGTTGTTTGCTGTTATTGAAAAGGGCAGTTATTTGATGTCACAACTTGATATTTTCCTTTTAAAATGCAGCCTATGAGATGTAATGCAGTTGTATGTTCTGAACTTCAAATGTTTTGAGGATTTAAGTTTGAGTGTCGCTTACTTGTCTAGACAACAGCATTATGAATGTCATGAGATCAACGTGAGTTTTGAACCATCAGGTTTCTGTGATCAACTCTTTGATTTGATTTTTCCCAGCATATTCAAATGGTCACGAAATTTTCTTATATATGTAAAGTTAAATGAAACATTTGATCTTAACAGTTCCTCATCCGCTAGGGCTTGGACTCGTTATTTTCCAGTAGGAGCCAAAGCATGGTTATCTAACTGAATTGAAAGAAGGGCGACTTAAGATAGATACATATTATATGGTGTCTTGCTCTATTTCATATCTCTGTTGTGTTTAACTGCTCACAAGTGTTATTTGTGAACAAAACTATTTCAAAGTTCTGATTGGAAATTTTGAATCTGTTAAAGCTCCTTGATGTGTCAACACTGACTTTTTAGAGCTCTTGTTAACCTATTTTCTTGGGGTTCTCACAATGGGAGTGCTTCTGAATAGTTTTATTTTGTACTAATGCAATACAGTACAAAACTTTGAGGAGTGCTGTTATCTATTGCATTTGATTAACATTACTTTCCTGGAGTTGTGAATCCTTATGTTGTGAATCATAAGTACCCAGTTAATGCTGCACTTTTCGAGAGGTGTGCATTGCAGATGAATTGCTACCTAATCGCAACTGGCTTTCTTGTCTCCCTTGCTTTTGATTGTTTTCAGTTTAAAAGTGTTTACATAACTGATGAACGAACAAAAGCAGCATGCACTGTTCAGATTATTGTTGTGATACGGTAGCAGACTGTTTGCGTTATTTTTTAACCTGGACTGTGGAGGTTCAAGTGAAAGGTGATGCAACTAAGGCTGTTTGCACAGCGCAGTTTAATAGCAGATTCATGAAACTGAGGCGTATGTCAGTCACCATACAGTTTATGAAAATACAGAGTCTCCATGATGAAACCCTTCAATATGGTCATTTTACAGGTGGCAATAGCATGCTGAGCTGTCAGCCAAAAGGTCAGGTTCAAGTTCTTGCCAGGGCGGAAATACATGCACAGAATGTCTGTTTTGACATATGCCGTCTCATTGGTCATACCAGTTGTGACCTACAGTTTGAACTTTTACGCTGTCAGACAAACTTGCTTTGCTTTGGGGTTCTGCTATCCTTTAGTACATGCATAACCACCTTAAACGCTGCAGTAGGCAGCTACAGTGAAAACTGCATTATAAACAGGTAGCATTCTAAATGTTCCTGTCTCTGTTTATCAGAAGTTTCACATTATAAGGTGCAGCAGACAATTATTACACTTGAGCATTTTTGCCACAGCATTGTCTGCTACTTGCAGACGTTATTTTTAAGAGTGCCAAATAATAAAGTAACAGGTAGGCCTATATATAGACATCATAGGAACTGAATTAAAATGTGATATATGCAGTATTATTTTTTAAATGTATCACAGCTGTTTGTGATGCCTAAGAGTTCTTGATGCAGTTTGTAAAAAGGTGGTTTGTAAATTAACAATGTTTTTGCCATAGAGTTTACCTAATTGAGGGGTGAGGGTGCAATAGTCTGTTGATTGGCATGCTGGACCATCAGCCAAGACGTCAGGTTTCAAATTCCTACCAGGACAAAGATGTTTCAAGATTTCTGTTTTACTACAGCCCCTAGTGAACTTGGTTGTAACATGAGTACATTGACTGTACACTGTTGGCCAGAAGATCAGATGAGCATGTCGAGGCTGAAAAAAATTAAGTCGCTAACAGCCTGACACTTCATAGGTGCAGGTTTGGTTTTGGGGTCTGTTACCGAGTTTCATCAGATTTTACCTGATGATAGCTAAGAACATATTGGAATCAATGACACACTTATCACACTATTAATTTAATCTCATATTATCTGTATATACTGTAAAAATTTTATTTCATTATATTAATGATTATGATCATGAATTACATATTATGACAAAAGGATTTACATTGACAGTGTGTTAATAATTGTGCTACAAAAGTTCGTCGTCGTTGAGCTGAACGTCCCGGCAGATTTCTGCATATGGCCAATTCAGGTATTTGGGTAACATACAAGACGTTCGACCGTTTTCTACTGAGTAAAGTTGAAACTGAAAATTCATAGAAATTGCGGATTGTTTCCCGAAGGAGGGAGTAGGTGCATTCGGCTACTTGTGCTCACAGTTACCATCAAGTAACATTTGGTGGGATTCAGTAGCAGTCACCAAAACCGATGGCAAACTCGCATACAACAGGAAAATGGTTTTTTTTTCTTTGACTACTGCGTGTCGCGCGTGCGCATTGACGTATCTAGCATCTCGCGGTCGGCAAAATGAGGGCAGGCCATGCGGGGTCCTCAGACCCAGTAGTTTCCAACAATGATACAACGCAGACTACAATGTGGGCCCATAGAACTTCTACCTCGGCGATTACGCAAGATTC
This sequence comes from Norana najaformis, assembly GCA_964023275.1. Lineage (NCBI taxonomy): Eukaryota > Metazoa > Annelida > Clitellata > Crassiclitellata > Hormogastridae > Norana > Norana najaformis. The sequence continues at coordinate 27,406,887 of OZ029913.1, read as the reverse complement.
ACTTACCGGCTAGTTGAGTTCTGACAATTGATATCGGACGTCGCCGCTAGATGTCCCTCAGGGAGACGCAGGCTCAGTTGGGTTGTCTTGTCTGGGATATTATATCGTAATCTCGAGATTTCTACAGCGCCCAACGAAAGCTAAGTCACGGGAACCAGCTTATTCACAGGCGCTCAGTCAAAACAAAATCGATAGGCAAAAGGGTTCGGTTCCAGGTCAAGATCCAGGAGTCGGACGGCTACGGTGGAAGATGTTTGAAATTGAAGCGAGATAAGAAGAGTGATAAGGAGAAGAGGAAGAATCAGGTTAAGATTTTTGGAAAGAAGTGTTTTCAGTCTTGAGTGAAAGACTTGCACAGAAACTGAAAAAAGTGAAGTGTTGGTGAGTCCGTATGATGGACCAGATAATTGTCGTAATTCTGGCGGGAGTTTATTCCAGAGGAGTGGGGCAGCTATGGCTATGGAGCGATTTCCAAATTTTAAGGATGAGGTGACGGTGGGGCGAAGAAGTGTCAGGACAGATGAGGAGCGGGTTGAGCGGCTATCCTCCTCTTCCCTTTATCTATCTTGCCGCTCCAGTTGCAAGCACCATCCACCGTAGCCATCTGATTACCAGCCTTACCCTTGGATCTTAACCTTGAGCTGAATCTGACCCTTCCTGCGTATCAGTTTCGTTTTAATGAGTGCATATGATTAAGCTGGTTCCAACGACTTAGCTTTCTTTGGGCGCTGTAGAAATCTCGAGGTGCTGAAAGTTTCAAGATACTGTACAATACATATATTCGATCACATCTAGAATATTGTATCCAAGTTTTTCAGTCTCTATTACAAAAAAGACCGAATAGATGGAAAAAGAACAAAAAGAGCTACTTAACTCGTCAGAAGTCTGGCTAGGATGCCATATGAACAAATCTTTCAAAAGCTGGGTCTATTTTCCTTAGAAAAAGAGGTGACCTTATTGAGACTTACAGAATTTTTCATGGAGTGAAGAATATAGATGAACAAACATTCTTCCAGAGGACAACCATGGGACATTTAAGAGGACAAAGTCTGAAACTTTATCGTAAGAAAACTCTTCACCCGTTGAGTACTGGAATCGGCTACCAGAAGAAGTGTTACCTGTACCAGGCTTGAACAGTTTTAAAAACTTGACAGTTGGCTAAAAGTCAATACAGATTCCTTAGCCTTTTAACTGTAACAATTACTAGTCCCTCTCTATGGTCTCCTGGCAAATGGATCTAGTTTTTCACACAGTAGGCTGTCTCTGGACTACCTTTGGGATTCGACGCAATTACGCTAACGCGTTTTGATAAAAATGCGCTAGACAATGATTTTATATCTAGTCTTTGACGGTATTTTTAAAAATCGTGTTTCGTTAAATTAGCGAGTTTATAAGTTTCATATTCTAGGATATAATTATTGCTCATCGGATACAGGAGTACTGACGAAAAATTACAGTATAAGAGCGTTTCGCCTTAATTTTGAGCGATAACAAAGGCGTTTCAGGTGAGATAATCGTAATTCCGAGATTTCTACAGCGCCCAACGAAAGCTAAGTCACGGGAACCAGCTTATTCACAGACGCTCAGTCAAAACAAAATCGATAGGCAAAAGGGTTCGGTTCCAGGTCAAGATCCAAAAGTCAGACGTCCGGAGAGACAGTGTGGCAGCTATGGAGGGTTGTGTTTGGGGTTGGAGAGGAGAGTAAGATAAGAGGAAGAAGGGGATCTGTGAAAGAGGAATGTTTTGAATTTTGAGTGAAAGGCCGAAGCAGAAATTGCAAGCGGTGGAGCATCGATGAGTTTGTATGATGGGTCAGAAAACGAGACGGTCTAATCTTACTTCGACTGCTAATATTTAGCTAGTGATTCTTTTAGATAATTCGTTATCATTTAAAATTTACTAAATTACACGATGCACAAAATAGTCCGAAAAACATCTTAATCGTAAGCTCAAAATTACTAAAGCGCTACTTAAATGCTAAGCGCAGTGCACCATCTTATTCACGAGCGCAACGTCAAGTCAGAGGTTGTCCAGAGATGCCTTGGAGAGAGAGAGAGAGAGAGAGAGAGAGAGAGAGAGAGAGAGAGAGAGAGAGAGAGAGAGAGAGGGAGAGAGAGACAGGGAGAGAGAGACAGGGAGAGACAGACAGACAGAGAGAGAGAGAGAGAGAGAAGCTGTTAGGATAGATTGTGTTTAAGCTGAGAGACATGGGAAGACAGCGGATTCAATGGATTAGGGTAGATGTCTTGAAAAGGTATGACTTCAGTTTTGAATGAATTACCTGAGGAGTAATAGGTAGAGGGGCATGAGACGAGTGATGATGGGCGAACGATGGAAAGGATAGAGGAACATGACAGTTACCTTGTGTCTTGTCTTGTCTTCAACCATCCTAGCTGAGGATTGGCTGCACCATGGACAATTTTGTGCCATCTGCTTCTGTCCTTTGTCTCCTGTAATAGCTAAACCTTCTTACCACAATCAGGTCTAACTATGATGATGAATGAAGAAAAGTATTTTGCCATTTCAGTGTTTTGCAGAGCTTGAAACAAGCGAACAATGTCGCTAGCAGAAGAATTACAGGCCGATTTGGAGGATGCTTTGGGCGAAGAGGAGATGGATGAGTCGGTTTCAGTTAAACCAGCTGCAGTGGATGACGTGATGGAAGTCCAGACGGATCCACGAAACAATTCCATTCACAACATTGCAAAACTTCGTGACGGTGCAGAGGTAACCAACTGCTTTGTCATTTTATTACAAATTCTTTAAAACTGTGTTAACGAATAGCTTATTTTTATTTGCTATCTGTTCTTAAATTTATTTGTTATAATTAGTAATCAGTTAGTATATGTCTTGCTGGTTAATGAGTTCACCTAAAAACTGAAGGTAGTTGGATAAAAGTGTCATCAACTGTTTGCAAAATGAGATAAGAGAAAGCAAAGAGGCTCACAAAAGTTTTGAAGCATGAGTTTCTTGGAAATGGTCTAGTGTACTGGAAAAACACTTGTCTGTCAACCAAAAACTTCTTTGTCTTTAGGCAGAATTGGACGAACAAGCGGCCATTGTAAACAGATCGTAAGTTCAATCTGTGATAGGAACTTGGGAACTGTGGCTGCCTAGATTGTCATTGTTTTATGAGAATGTTATGTGATTGTGTTAATGTAGCTGCAAGAGATTTTGAAGAACATTGACTTCTACTCAAAGGATGCATCGTCTGAAGGTAGGTGACTTGGGATTTGCTTTAAAATAAGAAATGTATTGCATATCAAAAGTAACATAACTTAATCAGAGATGTGCATGACTCCATTTACGAGGCTCTTAAAAGTAATGTTGACTCTAATCATAAAAATGCACAGAGCACTGTTTTTCTAAGTAAATAAGTAATTAAGTAAGTAAATAAGTAACCTCTGTTTCAGGGGTCCACAGCTTCTTTTGGCCAAGGACCAGTCTGCTTTTTCTAAAACCACTCCAGGGCCCCAAGTATGGCGTTATGTTACCTTTAGCTCATCGTGCCTTCTCACTCATGTCTTCGACCTTCTTGGAACAGTCTCCTGCTGGACATGTGGGATGTTGCATTTAACTCTGCAAAGCAAATATCTTCAAACTGACTTAAAACACACTTGTTTAGATCAATTAGATAGTCATGTGCACCACCTATGTGAGGTACTTAAAACATACTATTATGTGTCTTTACATACTTACATGTGCACTTCATACATATATATTTGTATCTGTGTTACTTTCTGGCTGGAGCAGCTGCCAGATCTCCCTAGGCATTGATTGCAGCAGTTGCCATCATCTGCAATTATGGCTATAGATTTGCCTCAGATAGATTTGACTTACACAGTAAATTATTGCAGTAGTAATTATATTGATAATACTGAATATTCAGTAAAATAATAATAGGCATAATAAAAAGTATAGTAATAATGTTAGTGTTTATTTTCCAGGGCCTTCCACAGAAGCCGAATATAAGTTGATTGTGGCAGCAAATAACATTACGGTGGAGATAGATAATGAAATCAGTAAGTTCAGAACGACATAAAACACTAATTTATCTGCGTATTTCTTTATTTGTATCTAATGAAAAAAGGTGATGGTGCTATGCAATTGTGTTTGCTGAAGACCGGCTGAAGTTCCTGCATCTCAGAGGAAGTTCATACCTGCACTCAGTGTCACAATTTGAACTTTTAACCAGTGTGCAACTGGGTTGCAAATGATTGCTACTTATCCTATATCTTGGGTGTTCTGCGGGAGTTACGTCGACTTTCGTCATGTCCATCAGTTCGGCATGATTTAGCTGCATGTCACTGTCATCCCCATCAGCTGTCATTAAGGCACTGGTTTAAGCCGTTTGTCTTAGCATCGCATCTTTGCTATGGTGCTAAGCATATTTAGGAAATCTTTTCTTCCACTTTAATGGTTATGATCTGTTTAAACGAGGGTCTTTTCTGAGGGATGGCCATTTTGGCTCTTGAAAGAGTTGTAGTTGATTTTCAGTTGGTTTTCTGCTTAGTCTCTTGAGCATTTTGATGCATGTCTGATTGCAGAATGCCTAACAAGAATAATGGAGCTGTTAGAGGCACTAGCAGAGGAAAGTGGAAAACTTGGACTGAAAATTAACTATAACAAAACTAAAATAATGCCAATAACAAAAAAGGAATACAACGGGCCGATAGTTAAGCTTAAGGAACAAGAAATTGAGGTAATAAATAAGTTTGTCTATCTGGGAAGTGAAATGAAAGCAGGGGGAGGATCTGAAACAGAAATCAAAAGGAGAATAGCACTTGCAGGGTCAACCTTTAACAGGTTGCAAAAGGTCTTCAAACGACATGATATAAAACTGGAGATAAAGCTAAAAATCCTCAACACATGCGTGATCCCAGTACTAATCTATGGATGTGAGTCATGGAGTATCACAAGAACAATGGAGAATAAACTGAATGCAGCAGAAAACAAATGGCTCAGAAGAATACTAAGAGTTAGCTATAAGGACCATGTAACGAATGAAAGTATTAGACAACGAACACAACAACCATTGATAAACAATGTGATTAAGAAAAGAAGAATGAAGTGGGCAGGACATATCCTGAGGATGGAGGAGAACCGTAATCCAAAGAAAATCTTTAAATACAAACCGGACGGAAAGAGGGCAGTGGGAAGACCGAAAAGAAGATGGATAGACTGCCTTGAAGAGGATCTGAAAGGTGCCGGAGTTACTATCTATGGGAAAACGGAGGGCAGACGGAGAATGACCCTTGAGGAGATGGCCGGGAAACGAGATTTGTGGAGGGATGTCATAGAGAAATCAACGACTGGATCCAGTCCAGAGATGATTACATGACATGACATGACAATGATGATCTTATGATGAATGAAGTCACTAGTAGATCACCAATTACCTCACATAATTGACTTTGGAAATTTACTGAAAATCTAGAAATGAAATATGATTAGGCTGCGTTTTTTAAAATATATAATTTAATTACCTCTTGTTTTGTTGCCCTGTCAGACTTGACTCATAAGTTTGTGCGTGACATCTACAACAAACGTTTTCCTGAACTGGAGTTTCTTGTACCTCTACCACTTGAATACGTTCAGACTGTCAAGGTATGTTTCTGTAGCTGAGCTTTCAGCCAGATCAAGATGTAAGGAAATCAGTTGAAAATGCACTGGTACTACACAAGCTGAACTCATTGGACAAATGAGAAAATGGTACCAGGAACTAAATCTAGATTTTTTTGCTCACTAATCAAAGTCTTCTGTGTCATCAGTTATGATGTTCTTCCATTGTATACAGATGATTATAGGTGATGGTTGCTCCTAATATGTAATGTAGTGCTTGGTAAGGAAAATTTACAGCTTTTTAAAACTGCCTAAAATTGATTAGTCCAGGGTCTAATTTGATTCACAGACAATATGTGTTGAAGCAGATATCGAAGATGTCACTGGTTGTTGTTTGCTGATGAAATATTTTGTGAAGCAACTGACTGACTGAATGTGGTTTGCCTTTGATGACAGGAGCTTGGAAATGCTATTGACAAAGCAAAAACCAATAAAGTTCTTCAGGAAATCCTGAAACCAGCCACTATCATGGTTGTCAGTGTCACAGCATCTACGACACAAGGGTAAGTCAGCTGCCACTAATTAGTTTCTATACAGACTGCATTTCTCATGTGTCACTCACCTGCTATCAATGGTGTTAATTAGGTCAAGAAAAAGGCTGCCAAATTTGGCCTCAAGGCCAAGGTATTTTATGCCCTGTTGCGTCTCTGAGATGGTCATTCTTAGCACCACTGAGAGGTCCTTAAAAAATTCTATATCAGTGACCTGATTGTCAGGACCAGGGGGTGGGCAGGTCCCACTTACTTACGTAATTGATTATATATGGGGCAGGATGACAGTCTGAAGAAGAGTCGAAGTTATGGTGGTATGAAAAGACTGTTTAAAACACCCAATGAGAGAAGAAACTTGTGAAATCTGATTTATGGCTTGTTTCTGAGCATGCTCTAAGCGACTAGCTCATAATACTGATACCCACAGATGTGCATGTAAACCTGTATAGAAGCAAAAAGGGAAAATCCATGTAACATGTAAGCATGATACTCATTTGACATGTGCCCAGATAGGAGGCCACAATTATAAGTCTTTTGATCAGTATTTCTGCTGCCAGAATGGGCAGAGTTATGGTTTCAACGAAGCTGTGATCAATGATTGCTGCCTCTGAGATGCTTGGTTAACCCGACTGAGTAAGCAGTCTTCAAGTCAAGTTAAGCTGAACAGCGCTTTTGAGAGGTTCTTTAAAGGCACTGTAAATGTTCTTATACATACGTACACTCTTGCCTTCATACATGCATACACGAGTAATGTTTGGGATTTGCTATGCAAGTGGGCAATATGTGTAGCAGTTCGGCTAATATTTTCATCCATGCTTTTACATGCTCAAGTTGCCTCTAGTCTACAAGGTGGGCGTCTTCATGCATTGGAGGTCCTGATTCAGCTGGGCATCTGCTGTCGTGACAGTATATGTAAGCAACATGTAAAATTTATGGGCGTAACTTCTGATTGCCTCATGTTTTGATTTTCTGTGACTGGCAGCCAGGAACTGAGCAGCGAAGATCTTGAGAGAGTAGTTGAAGCTTGTGATATGGTAACTACATCTCTGCTATTGATGCTTTATTTATTCTATCAGTTATCTGATGTTTTTATCTAAAGAGCTTTAAGTTTTTTATTTCATGTAAAACAGATTAAACTTGTATGGATTTCATTGCAAAAGGATAATTTTTACAATACTGTTTTATTAAATTATCGGCAGTTGTAATTTTTATTATGATGGGCCATGGAAACTTACACCACAGATGATGTATTGCAGTGAGTGAGTTCACAGCAATTATAAAAACTGGACACTTCTGATTTTTAATATAGTCTGAGTGTGTTGTTTGCTAAGCGTTGTGTTGTTTGGATGTTTGTCATTTACTGAATTGTGGTGGTTTTCTCACTTCAGGCAATCGACCTAACAAATTACAAGCAGTTAATCTTCACTTATGTGGAGTCACGCATGACGTTCATTGCACCAAACCTGTCACGCATCGTTGGAGCATCAACGGCTGCTAAGCTGATGGGAGTTGCCGGTGGATTGTCGAATCTGTCGTCAATGCCAGCATGCAATGTTCTTCTGGTTGGTGCTCAAAAGAGAACATTGGCCGGCTTCTCTACGAAGACCATTGAACCACATCTTGGGTTCATCAAAGACTGTGAAATTGTACAGAAGACACCACAGGTAAGTTTTGACATTATTTGTTGCAGGAGGTAATATTGTAAAGTGTTTTTGACAGGAAATATTTACTTTTTATACTGCTGTTGTCCGATGGTTCTGTGCTTTTGCTAGAAACTATTTTAGTTTGCAATAGTTAGGTGCCCTTGTGCTTTCAACAGAATCCAATGGAGTGTGATTACCAAATTCGGTTTCTGTAAATCACACTTGATGACCCAGCTTATTCATTCATTCAATCACTCAGAGCATTTATGTTGTGCCCTTCAAGAATTTACCCAGAAGCGTTCTCAGCCCAATCCCAGCAAAAGAAAACAATTTTCAGCAGTTGGCAAAAGGTGTATGTAGCATCCATAGCCAGAAGAACGTGCAGATTGAGAGGGAGGCTGATCCATGTAGATGGCCCAACCACTAAAAAGAGTGCATGCAAAAGGAACAAGAAGTTTACCTCTGATTGTGGATTAAAGATTTCTGTGCCCTGCCAAACCTGAAACAGGCAACAGAACACGCAAGTAGGCAAGTATACTTTAAAATAGCAATTAATTTCAAGTATATCCCTTCAAACTGGAAGAAACATATTCTGAATTAATTGTTCTGTTGCACAGTGATTAATTTCAAGTATGTTTCATCCTTCTGGAATGATCTTTCATCTGTTTCCGATTCTGTTGATATGTTTCGTCTGATTTGGATGAATTGTTTGTCACATGTTTTGATTGTTCTGTTTGTGGTGCAGGATCTGAAGCGTAAGGCAGCACGTCTCGTGGCTGCCAAATGCAGCCTGGCTGCTCGTGTGGACAGTTGCCAGGAGGCTCCAGATGGTGCATATGGTGATGAGCTAAAGGCAGAGATTGAACAGAAGCTAGACAAACTACAAGAACCACCTCCAGTCAAACAGATCAAACCACTTCCAGCACCAATTGATGCACCAAGGAAGAAAAGAGGAGGACGCCGGTAAGTGGTCTTGCCATTCTTTTCTGCATTTGCATTTCCTTAATATATGATTCTGATTTTTCAATTGCATATGATTCTCATTGATTCAGTTCAAGAACAGAGGAAGATGAAGAAATTGAAATCTAAGTAAACTGACCCATTCTAGAGATTATTTCACAATGTAATGCTATGAAATTGACTCCATTATAAACTCGCGAATGCAGGAAATACTGCCACAAATGAAATAAAAGTATAGCATGAACAAGAAGAGACCCCATCACCATTTTTGGTGAACATACAGTCTCTGAACTGCTCTTTCCAATGATGCAAGTTGCATTGCTCCATGACCTGTCCCACATGATGATCTTTGGCTTTGGAAATGGTCTTCAGAATACAATTTTCCATTTTTGGAAGGCCATATGGTTTCAGATGCATCTGGAAAAGAACATTTCTGCATATTTTTGTAGAGAAAGTATATTAGCATTATGAGTTGTGAAAACATTCTTTAATACTACATCAGTTTGGCCATGTCGGGGCTGCAAAGTATGATCATCGGACGTGCACAAGTTTTTTTAAAGCCATTTTCAGATGGGTCGTAATATCACAGTTTTCAACACTCATCATTCTTTTTTTCAGCATTTCATCTAAACAACAAAGACTAAATATCCTGAAAATTTCATCAAATTATCTGCTATATTAATAAAGTTACGAGCTTCTGAACAAATTTAGATGCGAGTTCCGTAACGGCAAAAACGAGGTCACCCCATACATCTTTGAGACTCCGTATCTTCAAGACTACTTACCATATTGATCTAAAATTTTGCATTACTTCCTCTAATACCATAACATTCTGTGAAATTTTCATTGAAATCCGAGATGGTCGAGCTGGAAATTCCTGAAAAATTTGTTGAATTGAAATGGAATGACCCTTATTAACTGGAACAGTGGAATTTTTTTACCCGTGGAAAGAGCATTAGATATTCTAGTTTTGTTTCTGTGCACTTAGGTATCGTAAGATGAAGGAGCGTTTAGGAATGACAGACATGAGGAAGGCTGCTAACAGAATGAACTTTGGTGAAGTAAGCAAGACTTTAAAATTATATTTTCTTAAATATTTTTATGGTTAGTTTGGTTTATCAGAACTCACAGTTGTGTTTTGTTGATTGAGGTCACAAATCCCAAAGGTTTTTGTTTGACCCAAATCAATATATTTTTATGTTCATTCATTAACCTTGCCTTGATCTCAAAGGAGAATCATAGCCCTGAGAGGGATGTATCATTCCATTGCTTCTAATTTTCTTACATAATCTTGAATACAACTGAATTTTCCATATTAGTACTGTCAGCTTTTGGAATTTCTTATTTTAATTGTTAATATGAAGCACTTTTGTTAAGTGGTAAGACTTGGCAAAAGGTGTATGTAGCGTCCATAGCCAGAAGAACATGTTGAACCAACAATTCTGTTTGAAATTTACGACCTCATTCTCTTGTCACCGCAGCCCTTGCCTTCAATCTTCTCAAATCATTGAACTGACCCCAGCACCTGCTTTCCTGATATGCTGCACAAAGGTGACAAAGGTTACACACTTGTCGATTTGCCTCTAGAAATTGTTTTTAAACAATTGCATTGTTTTGGCAAAAGCTTGCATTTTGGTCTTCACCTGTTCTCTTCAAGTGGAGGTTAATATGATCAGTTGATTGCCTTTGTTTTCAGATAGAGGAAGATGCCTATCAGGAGGATCTTGGTCTCTCACTCGGAGCCCTTGGGAAAGCGTCGTCTGGTCGCATCAGAGGACCCACAATGGACTCAAAGACTAAAGCCAGGGTTTCAAAAACTCTTCAGGTGAGTGAAGGAACAGCACTTCAATACATCTTAAAATGGTATTTCTCAGATCTTGCAGTTGCAAATAAATCACTGGAGTTGGTGGATGCTTAAACTCAAGGGCAGATCCAGGATTTTAGTATGGAGTGGCACTTGGTGAGCACGGAGTGTGAGCATATGTGGGTATCTGGAGCAGAGCTCCCAGTGGGTTAGACGCAAAGCTTCTGTATTCAAACCCATATTTTACAGCTTGATGCACAATGTACTGCACAACCCTAAAAGCTGACTAAATTTTATACTTGACTACAGTAGTGATAATATTTAGAAGACCTGCCAAGAGAAATCTTGGCAGAAAAAATGAAGGCTTCCATAATTAAGAGATGCATTTGCAATTATGATGTCCTAAGATTCTTCATGCCAGGTTCTTTTAAGTCTGTCACATTGCTGCTTTGCAACCCCAATCAATCATTTTCTGTTGCAATTGCTACATTTGGTTTTTGTGATAAATTTTAACTGCAGCAAAAGATTCAGAAGCAGCAAGTCTGGGGTGGAAGTACGTCTGTCAAGAAGCAGATTGCTGGCACTTCGTCAAGCGTTGCATTTACACCACTTCAGGTATTGACCTTTCCATTATTTGCTGGATTCATACATAGTCATCTCCACATTTAGATGAGCCAAAGCATGTTGTGCTGGTACATCTTCCACAAAAGCAAATGTTCTGTTCTGTCAAGGAAGACCAAAATCTTTAGTCATTTCAGTTGCCAACATCATGTCTTTGGCTTTTGCTCATTTCTTTGCTATTTTTCTAATTGTACTTGTAGTTGTAACTCTTGAGATGCATTTGCAATGTAATGGCAAAACACTGAGCCTGCAATATTTGTTTTCATTTAGACATTTATTTTTGATAACTCGTTTGTTAAAACTAACCTGTTTTACAAGGAATTGAAGCTGAAGCATTAGAGGCATATGGCTTTGCCACTCTGCTAAACTATGTCCTAATGCATGCATGACTTGGCAGTGAATAAGAGTCAACTGCAAGAAAAGATACATAGACCAACAGACAGACATCACGACAACAGCATTTAGTGAACGATTGGGGCAGATTTTAACGTGATCTGAGCAGGAATGTTTGTATGCTGTTGACTTCAGGGTCTGGAAATTGTCAATCCTCAAGCAGCTGAACGCAAAATTTCTGACCAGATGGGAAAATACTTCTCCAGTACATCTTTATTTCTTCAAATCAACCAGAAATGACTTCATTGAACTCCACTGAAAAAGAGAACTAAATGGACTGGCAAAGATGACTTAGAAATTGTTCTGTTCAGCTTTAATTTAAATGCTTCAACTGATCAGACAGTGAACAGTTTAAGACCAATCAGTTTTCAGGTCAACAAAAATAAATGGAAAAAGTAATTTGTCTGCTTTTGTAACAGTTATTATAATGCAGTGCTTAGCACACTCACAAGATAATTGGCAGATTTTTATAAAATTTTGAAAGATAATATACAGATAAATATATTTTTCCTATCTGGCTGACAAGTTACCTAACGTTAGTAGCAAAAGGAAATGTGCAATAATAGAGACTGTTGAGTTGATTCAGCCAATGAGATCTATTTCGTCTGATTTTAGTTGGTCACTAGTTGGTGGTGTTTCGTTTGCTGTCAATAATAGTCCTTTGCATGATCACGTCGTTGTGTCCTGAAACATTCTCTATGATGAAACTTGTAACTGCAGAAAGAATAACGCACCTTGAACAACAAACACACAGTTACAATGGTAAAGAGACAGAAGAACAGATACAATAACATACAGACAGATACAATACTAAACAGGCAAACACGGTATTCAATAGACAGATTACTCATAGTCCAAGTTTGCATGCCAAGCAGAGATAACCAGTGAACTATAGCAGCTCCATTCCCTGGAAGGAAACCATTGCCTGTTCTCCAAGATCCTGGTCGAAATGGCTGAAATCAATTAAATTTAATATCAAATCCACTCATTTATGTAAATGTGAACACCAGGAAGATACACGTACCAGTAAGATTCGGTTAACATGGCAATGAACTGAACCAAAAGGAAGAGTAAGAAGAAAGAAAAGTACATGTAATTTAAACCTGAGGCATTGTTGAACACTTGATCGCACAAGAAACTTTATCAGCTTTAGACTGCGATTATAGCAACAATTGCTTCCTCAATTTACTGCCAACAGTCTACTTTTGGAATGAATAGAGTCTTCTTCTGGTTCCGATGACGCCACTCTTCTTGGTGCTGAGCTTCTTCCTTCAACCTGCTGTATCCGTCCGTCATCAGCAGTGAATAGTGTCCTACATTTTAAACAAACCAAAGCTGCCCACAAGACCATTGGGACCGAGATGAGACACGAGACATCCTCCCCAAGACGAGAACGAGACGTTCATCTAGCAGACCAAGGCCTGAAGAGACTGAGATGCCCTTGAGCATGTATCAGTTTGTAAGCACTCAACAGTTTTGTTACTGCTGTGACGAAGGCCTACCATTAAAGATTACTTACTGTAATGTAATGAAATGAAAAATGTACACGGTTTCCTATAGCGACCACATGGCCTCAACCGTGCTTATTTTTCAATAAATTTATCAGGTGAGATCCTTCAACAGTGCTGTACGTTTGAATGCCCCTCATTTAAAGACCCCGTGTATGGACCGTACTAGCCCGAGATTAAAACATTTGAAATAAGCAATTATCAGTTTGCAAATCGGCATCCTCACAGAGACGTCTTGACGTACATTTTAATTAATGTAGCTAACCAGACCGCTATTATTACAAATGATACTGTTGATACTGCTGCTAACGAAAGCCAAGTGGCGGGAACCAGCTTATTCACAGGTGCTCAGTCTACTGCTACCACTACCACCACCACACCACTACTACTACTACTATTACCATCACCACCACTAACACTGCTACTGTTAGTTAGGCAATAATGCGCTATATAAAATATCCGGATATTATATATATATATATATATATATATATATATATATATATATATATATATATATATATATATATATATATATATATATATATATATATATATATATATATATATATATATATATATATATATATATATATATATATATATATATATATATATATATATATATATATATAATACACACACACACACACGCACACACACAATTACATAATGCATCCTAATTTGCTCGCTTGATGTCAGGGCAGTATTTATCATCCAGCTTTCGAGAGTTGTTTAGAATTCAACCAACGTTCATTGTTCGCCATTTTGTTCGAGGGCACAGAAGATTAAGTAAAGTTCCACAAATACCGCTCAAAATTTGGTTTCTTTATTTTAAAACGCTGTTCTGTGCCTTGTGTGAGTAATCGTGCAGTTGGAATGTCTAAATGTAGTTTTGCGCATAGCAGTAATAGAGTACGCATGATTTCTTGACTAAACAATTCAATACACATTATACACATTTAAGGTACGATTATTTAGACAAATGCACACTGTGATTTTGACTTAGAAACGAATTTAATTATACCTGACTCGCCGTTTTATTTTTATTTAGCGCCTGTGATAAGCAGATTCGTAACACTTTGGTTTTTCGATGTTGAAGAAATTCAGAGTTTACGTGTATGATTAGATAAATGTACTACTGTTCCTATGAAGGCTATAGACCTGAGAGAAATGGTATTACTGTTCAGAAGGTCCAACGTATACGTACCGGGAAAGTCATGGAGCCCAGTGGTTTGGTGTTTCTTTTTATTGATTCACCTACCGAAAGTGTTAAGCATTGTTGCAATTTGAAGTTTTCAGTAAAGTTGTGTGATTTGTTTAACAGTAATTTATTCACACTTCAGTTATTTGATCTCAAAACCATTAATTCAACATTTTTTAATGTTACAGACTTTACCATGGACATCTCTCCAATGTCTGGACAAACGAGAACAACTATCATTGTAGATGTCGAAAAGTTGTTGAGTGTTCAACAGCAGCATAATGAGCGTTGGAATTTTTTAAAACTTCTGCCACATTTAGCTGACTCACGCAGTTGCATGGAGTGGTTGGCGTGCAGAAAACTTATCAAGAATTCGATGCATTGTGAAACTTGCAATCAGCCTGCAACATTGATTAGCTACTGCCAAGGAATAGATGACACCCAGTGGAAATGTAACACCTGTGGTTTCTTTAGTAGTGTGCGTAAGGGTTCACTGTTTGAAAACAGCAATCTGTCTTTACATCAGATTATTATTATCATTTACTTCTGGGCCATTAATAGACCACAAAACTTCATTGCACAAGAAGCAGGGGTGAGTCCAGAAACCGTAGCCAACTGGCTTCGTTTTTGCCGAGGTGTGTGTGCCCGCTGGATTGATAAAAATCCATTGCAAGTTGGAGGTTTTGATGATAAAGGAGTGCCTTCTGTGGTAGAGATTGGTGAAAGTACCTACTTTCATGAAAAGTACCACAAAGATCAGAGGCTTGAAGGTTGCTGGGTCTTTGGTGGTGTTGAGAGAGGGTCAGGAAAATGTTTTCTTGTTGAATTACCCGATCGGAAAGCTGAAACATTGGAATGCAAAATATTAGAACACATCCTTCCAGGAAGTCATATCGTATCAGATGGATGGAGTGCATTTGCCAACATCGACCAGTTAGAGAATGGCATCTATTTGCAGTCCGTGCTTTTACAAGAAAACGGTAATTTAATGGAGAACATGTGGTTGCGGGTAAAACGTCTGCTGAGGAAGCAGCTTGACACTAGTTGTCCCATGTTCATGACACATCTAAAGGAGTTCGTATGGCGAAACTCATTTCACGATCAGAACCTTTTTACAAACTTTATTATATGTGTTGCTGAAAGTTTAGACATTTAAAAAATTACACTTTGAGTATGTAAAAGCAATATTGACTTGTCTGTTTTTTCTTAGGTTACTGTGTACAAATTTTCTCACCATCCAGAAAACTGTTTCAGTCCTTGTGGCTCAACTATCTGTTGGTTTGTAGTTTAGCGGGTCATGTATGGGTATAGCATGCTGATATTTAGTGGTCTTTGGCTAATGTTTGTGACCCGCTCTGACAAAATGAATCATAATCGCACCATACAGTTGACCAGAAACTAGTTTCAAGCGTTTTTTAGGTTGAAATCACGCATGCCATAACACTTCTTATAAACGCCGTTGGTGGTTATTTGTATAAATGGTTTTATCCCCGGCGGCAACTGGAGACCGGCTTTTAAATTAGGCTGGGATTTTTTTCCAGTGTTTTACCCCATGGTCAAACCTAAGGCAAATTTTGTGTAGGGGCATCGAGCAAGTCCTACAATTGCTCAACGCCATCGATTGTAGTTTAGTCGCTAGATGGTAGCACTTGGTAAATGCAAAAATAAATACTGTATTTGTGTTTGCTTTTACCACGAATGCCGCTAGTGCTAAAACACGGTTGCACCATAAACATCATGAATCTTTGTCGGCTTCTTCTGCCATGTTCTTTTGGTGTAATCGTAGCCTGCATGCTGGTATAAACATAGGCGTTCCTAGCTGAGACCAAGTGCTTATTAGAGACCGTCATTATTTTTGAAGAGGCTGACGTTTATTTGCACAAATAGTTACCCCGGCGGCTGTTGGAGTATGACCAGCGTTCAGCTGGTACCTGGCTTTTAAAAGAACTTTTGCGGTATCGACTTTTTAATATATTTTGGTCAAACATACCAAAATATATCTAACATTTTATACTAGGGAATACTTATATTTAATTACTGTAATAGGCCCTACATTAATTGTAGCCTAATAGTCATTTCGAGATTTATACAGCGCCCAACGAAAAGCCGCGCCGCGGGGACCAACTTATTCACAGGCGCTCAGTCAAAACAAAATCGATAGACAAAAGGGTTCGGTTCCAGGTCAAGACCCAACAGTCAGACGGAGAGACAGCGTGGCAGGTACGGGTGGTGGTGTTTGGGGTTGGAGAGAAGAGAGAGAGAGGTAAGAGAAGAAGGGATGTCAGGGTACTATCTGTAAAAGAGGAATGTTTTGAGTTTTGAGTGAAAGGCCGAAGCAGAAATTACAAGTGGTGGAGCACAAATGAGTTTGTATGATGGGCCAGCTAACTGTCACAGTTCAGAGGGGTAGTTTATTCCAGAGTGGTGGGGCAACTATGGCTATGGAGCGGTTACCAAATTGTAAGGATGAGTTGACGGGAGGGCGGAGAAGTGTTAGGGCAGAAGAGGAGCGGATAGAGCGGAGCGGTTGTATTGTAAATAACTGACGAAGATAGGAGGGTTGGAAAGATTGAAGTGTGTTGTAGGTATAGGGCTTTCTACTCGATTAGACAGGCTAGAAGGCTAGGTAAGGTAGATGGTGTTCGTTTTTTAGTAGTGGTGAACGATTAAATTGTGTGCTATGCGCTTACAAATAACGAATAGTTCTCGTTATATCTCACCCCATTTTCGCTCTGTAAATACTCTGCTTGTTCTTGTTCTACGTCGAACTGGTTATACTGGAATCGAACCCTTTCAGCCTATCGATTTTGTTTTGAATGAGCGCCTGTGAATAAACTGGTTACGGCAACTTGGCTTTCGCTGGGCCTGAAGAAATCTCGATATTAAGATTACGATTAGTCCGAATTACTCATAGCCTCCTCTGAGCTGTCGTGAAAAAGCCCAATAATCCAGCTTCGCATTATTGCAGTAGAAAGCGATTTTGTGTTTCTTCATTCGCCATTTTGTTTTAAACGGGTTCGAGAATGACGTACAAAATTCACAGAAGATGCCGATAATTTTAGTTTAAAGCAAGCATTGGTAAGACTTTGTGACTTTTGTTTTAAGTAAATGGGACTGTGGTAAGTGTGTTTCTGTGTAACTTCTATTTCTCGAACAGAATGAACCCGTCGCAAAGTTGACCTGAATGCCTTCGCCCGTGGTTCGGTATGAATCTTCACACCGGTTCTCGAACGGACACAATATAAAATCCTGCTTCTGACGTATAAATTACTTCCACAACTATCGATCTGTTTCCAGTATTAGAGAGAACGCATTTTATGTTGCGCTGTCAATCTGTGATGATGAGCACTGCTGATACTTACGACAGCAGTGGTGACATTCGATTTTAGCACTGATTTTAGCACTGAAATTCATTAGAGATGTAGTAATTCAAATTAAGTGGCCGATTGCAGTTCCCGTATAATATGGCTACTCCAGACTGCAAGAGAAATTGGATCACTGCAAGCAAGCTGCTGGAAGGACTATTGACAAAACAAGTAAATAATTAATCAGTAAGTAACAGAGTAATACAAAGTTTTCCAAACTACTTTTATTGGTATCAATAAATGAATTAATCAGTGAATTAAGAAATGGGGCAAGTTTCTCTGATGCACATAAGAATGTTTGAAAAAATGTACTTACAAAATGTGTTTTGCCAGACAAACTACTGTAGATGTTGTAGTGAGAACCACTTATTGGCTATAGATTAATCATAGAAATGATATCCTAGTGAATGATTGTCGAGCAGTGTACCTAGTTATGTGATGTATAATGCAAACAAAAGAGGAACAAGTGCTGTCACTCTACCCTTGTCCATATATGAGCACATGATGTCATTATGAACAGCAAGAATGGCAGATTCTGTTGAATGAAACTTACAGTATGCAGATAGAAATGGAGAGGTTAGTGAATGAGAAGATAAATGAGTTTGCATATGATTCATAACTGTCTGTTCAAGAATTTAGAAACAAAATTCAAATTTGAGATGGATCTGTAATTAGACAGGCTGCCAGGGTCAAGAGAAGGTTTTTTGCAGAGGATGAACTGTGGCATGGGGCAAAAGCATATGGGAAGGGTCCCTCGTGTAGCGAGAAATTTATAATTGATATAACGATTAGACCCAGGACATCACCATTCCACTATCACTTCTGAAGGATTTTCAGAAGTGATGGTGGTGGTACGATGTCCAGGAGGCAGCTTTTGTTAGTTAAAGAAGAGATGAATTTGCAAACCTTTGCAAGATTTGTTGGAAAAATTTATCAGATAGAGAGGAACCAAAAAATTTCAGCCTTATGCCAGAAATTTTGTCTGCAAAAAGGGTCAAGAATTTAATGGCAAGCTTATGGGTAACCAGTTTCACAGCAAGGGATAAACTTAACTTGTTCCTGTGTATTAACTTATTCAGAGCTATCCACAAAGTTTCCGGGATGCAGAACTTTCAACAATTAAATTTTAAAATTAAATATGCATATTTGGCAGACAAAACAAGTTTACACACATAGTTGCATTGTAGATTAAGCATAGTGTTGTCTGAGGGAAGATGAGAGTGGCATCGCCAATGCTGTAACTGACTTCTACAATGCCTAACTTCAAAAATGCAAAGTTAAACCAAAGCTGTGGTGTGCACTGTGCTATTGTCTCATTCAAGTAGTCCTATTCTGTTTTCCAGATTTGTGATAAGGCAGGAACTGTAAGATGGATTTTTCTATAGCACTGTATTAAGAATGGTCATTATTTTTTTAATGGCCATGATAATTGCATGACTTGGAATTGCTATAAAATCCTCACAACTGCTCAGAGCCTTCAAAGTAATGCATAGTCATTAGATAATGGTGCTTAATAAATGAAAACAATAATCTGTTTGGTAGAAGTTGTGAGTCTGGTTTTAGTCTTCATGGTGACTTGTCCACTTCGTATTGTCACTGGCAAATTTGTCAGGTTCCAAATCATTTGAACAAATGGGCCTCCACTGAACTGTCTGCTTTGAACTGTCCAAACACCAGTTTAGTCCACCATATGCAGCAGTATGAACACAATTCGGCCTTTCAATAATTCACTGGCAATAAAAACCTGGGATGTTAAATAAGTCTACATTTTATGATTATGAAAGGTTTTTGATGCATGTAGAATGTTTTAACTTGATTTTTTTAAATGTTGCTAGTGGTTGAAGATTTTGGTCGTGAAGAGCTGTGAAACTGTCTAAGAATGCCATCGTAATTCAAGCACAAACACGTCACAAATAATGTACTTGGCGGATGTTTTCTACCTTATAAAGCAAATGAGAAGGACAGGAAGAGTACTGGGTAACAGCAACACAGTTTAGGCATGTAAATGCAAGTTGTGTCAGGAGGCTTTATTGAAGACAGTTGCGTTGAGAGCCATATGAAAGTGCACATGGGAGGAGACATTGCCAAATGCCGTATTTATGAAGTCATTTGAAGAGAAGTACATGGAATTACACTCTGCAGAAAATTCATTTTGCCAAAAGACTTCCCATGAGACCAGTTCTTTAAATTGTCAAATGGAAAATTGTACAGAAGAAAAGCCACATGTTGCGGATGAGCCGTCTTTTGCAAAGTTTAGCCATCTGGAATTAATTACAAAAGCCCGCACCGCGGGAAAGCCATACAAGTGCCATTTATGTTGCAAAACATTTAAGCAATCTAGTGAGCTGAGAGACCACAAGTATGCCCATACTGGAGTAAAACCACACCAGTGTCAAGTTTGTCAGAAAACATTTGCAGGTGGCCCAAGTCTTAAATATCACATGAGAACCCATACTGGAGAAAAACTGTACTCATGCCAGATTTGTGAGAAGTCATTCCCACGAACTTCAACGCTAAACAGGCACCTAGAAACCCATAACGGAGAAAAGTCATATACATGTCTAATATGTGAGAAGCCATTCCGGGAATCTTTTAATCTCAAGAGACACATGAGAACCCATTCTGGAGAAAAGCTTTACACGTGCCAGTTATGTGAAAAATCATTCGTGGAAGCTTCTACGCTGAAAAGGCACTTGAAGACCCATACCGGAGAAAAGCCGCACATGTGTGAAGTCTGTAAAAAGTCATTCTTGCAGTCTTCTACATTAAAGAGACACATGAGAACGCATACTGGTGAGAAGCCATACTCTTGCCAAATATGTAAGAAATCATTTTCATGGATCTCTTGTCTGAATGTACACATGAGAAACCATGCCAGAGAAAAGGCACAATGATACCATATAAGTCAGGAATCATTTATACAAATTGGTAACCTGCAGAACCACAAGAAAAGTCATGCTGCAGAAAACGGTGTATGTGCCAGTTGTTTGGTAACTATTCCCATAGTGAATGTCCATCAAGTGCAAGAGGAAAGCAGCATGAAATGAAGGACATAAAGTGATTTGATGAGGCAAAACCTTTTATAGTAAAACATTACGCCCATGTGATATGTGATGAAGGTTTTGGAGTAGAAGAGAAATTTGTGACAGTGTGTTCTTACTGGGCCCTCTACTCCACCAGGTATGTCCCGAAAATGTTTCTCAACAAGCTGAAAAAATGTAAACCATTTAAAGCTTGCAGCTCTTTAATTTTTACATTTGGCTTGTATTCTTAATGTTAAGGTTAACCCTAAGATCATTTAACATGTTCTGTGGAGCTGAAATGTGGACAGTGGCAGAGAAAAACAAGGAAACGACAAAAAATATTATGGAATTGCTTGTGGTGACTAAATATGAAACCAAATGTTAAGAAAAAGAACAGCAAGATGAAACAGAAGATGCTTTTAGTATGGAGATTTAAACGCATCGGACAAGTTGGCTGCTAAGAGAATAATTGAAGAACAAGCCACAGTATCAGCTAGATACCACAAAGACAAGGAAAATAAATCGGCAGAAGATAATAGGGAAAGACATCAGAGACGACCTGAAATGTTTGAATTGCAATAGAGGATTAATTATGTTTTGTTACACCATATCTGGATCTGTAGAGCTAGTACTGAAAGAACTAACTGAGGATTAAGTGGGTGCTTGTGTTGTGTGCCTGTATAGTTCGTGCTGTGGACGTTCCACTGTACGCCGTGAATAAGATCCTGGCAAGCTCAGTGAACCCAAACTATGCCACACTCCTGCAGTACTTGGATCAGTGCCTCTTACTAGAATACCTGCTGTCTAAGCCAACTTCTGATAAGCCTGCCAACACTCTGGAGTCATTGAACGAGTACCAATACATATTGTGAGGTTAACAACACTTTTCTGTTATTGGCTTTACACTTCTGCCAAGGATCCTTCAGCCGTGGAACCGTGCTTCTGAAAAGTATCTTTTGGCGTAGAGGGTTTTAAAGAAGTGTGTTACCTTCCTGCTATGCATTTGTACTTTATACGTTACATTTAAAAGCATAAGGACCTGTGACCTGGTTGATTCTTATTGGACTAAATACTGTTTAGCCTCCTTCATTGACTAAAAAAGTTTACCTCATAGTAATTAGAATAAAATATGTTGATTTTGTGGATGAGAAGGCTTCATTTAAGGATTATACTAAATAATAAATCAGGCTAAACATTATTTACGTGTCTGCCTAATAACACCACATGACATAAATGCAGTCAGTCTACTGGATGGCAAGATGTCGATTAACCAATGGATTTTGTTGTATGAGGAAATTGTATTATAGTTGTATATGTTGTTAGCGATTTAATCACATTTATAGCATACTTCAAACTTATGTTATTTTGTAAAATGTGGATATAGGCTGCTCATATTTGTCAGGTATATTCCCATATATTAGCCAAATTTATTTTGAATAGGTACAGTATAAGAACTGATTGCTAAGGAGATAATGTGTTTTGCTGATAATCTCATTTCTCTCAGAATTATAAATTTGGCACTCATGATGTTTCACCCAACAATATCTTTGGAACTATTTTGGAATATTTATGCGAATTGAATGTACTACAGGGTTTCATTAAATAAAAATCTCAAAATGTTATAAATCTGATTTAAGATTCATTTTGTCAGAGCCAGTCGCATAATTTCTGCTTCTCAGAGACATGCATGTCTTCATTACATGAATGACTCACATTTCCATCTTATAGTAAAAGCATTTGACACAGATGAGGTTTTGTGATGAAAGCAAAGATGTCTGTTTTTCTCACAGTTTGACATAAGTGACTTCTTCCTGATGAAGTTTTTAATTTATCTTGTGTATGGGATGACCCAGAAGTGTACAGAGTGGGCCTAGTGATTATTGGGTAAAAAGCCTCCAGTAGGGTCCATAGACAAAGCCCTTCCAGGAGGGATTTTCAACTGAAACTGTTTACTTAGCCAATGAACTGTTTTGTGTTCTGCATGTATCTGTACATGTACTTGTGTTTTCAGAAAAAAACTTAGTATTTGTGCTGTTTCTTATTTTATTTTATAAAGCATTACAAGTTTTTAGAAATGACAGAGACTGAGGAAGAAAGAGGAATAATGAATAGGATTGTGAAACCTTCAAGCAAATGTGCCAGATCAGCTAAAAAAGAGGCTAATGCTGTCTTAGCTATAATATAGATGACCCTAGTAAAAGGGGTCAAAGACGTGTACAACATTTAATTGTTAAGGTGTACAAATCACAGTTCAGACTACATTTCGAATGCAGCATTCATGGCTCAAATTGGATGCAGAGTAAAGTAATTAGAAAAGCAAGAAAGTGATTAGTGGTAATAAGATTCTGGGCTATTAATGGATTGTTCATTGGGGGTGTCTGCAAATAGGGGAGAGAGGGTCACTCAAATGCAGACAAGCGTTATGCCCATTGCTGATATCCCCATCTAAATTTAAATGTAGTAATTTCAGTACAGTATTTGTACTGAAGTTATTTTAATATCACCAATCAGTCAGCATACTGCGTGGATCATAGACAGTGGACATTCCTGGCAGAATGATGTACCTTTCTTTTATAATAATTATATGTCACTGGATAGTGAGCTTAACAGTGGGTTGCATATTTGAAGGAGGCTAAGTCTTTGCCATTTGCAGTCGTAACCCTGTGGCTCACTATCAGTGGACAATCGAGGGATATGTTAGAATCTGTTGCTCGACCCAGGAGTATCAGAGTTCCCATCCTGTAGCCCCGTTAGAGCTGGAAGATCAATAATATCGTTTTTAATAAAAGACCCCTAGGCCTCTAAAAAGTCCGCAAAGAAGGGAGGGGTGATTCATGCGGACGGTGAGGGCAGTTATGCCAAATGCGGAGGTCAGCATCTAAATTTGATACATACGGTACTTCGGTACGGGCCGTGCCTTAAACACTACAATCAAACAGCAGAGAGTCTGTACTGCAGGGCTGTATAAAAAATACGGTAAGTACCCCATCCCGTAGCACAGTTAGCTTTCCAAGATAAAATGGTAGCATAATCTAGGTCTTAATACTTCGTTGAAGTGCCGACGTCAGCAGAGGATGGGGGGGGGGGGTAATGCGAACGCGGAAAATAGGAAGGCAGGATCCAAAGTAGATCATATACTGCGGACGACTTATGTGGACGACATCTGAGTGGACATGTGTGTGTACGACCTCCAAGAGGGGATCGGGAAAAGCAGTCACGTCATGTATATGTATAGTAACTTGGGGCAAGATTGGCCAGGACGGGTCAGGTAACGCTTTCCGCAAATTGCTTGAAATCTATGCAGCATCGAAATCTGAAAATATTGGTGAGAATAGTTGACGGTATGGTCGCTTTAAGTGACCCAGTGGAGAAAAGGGACCACTTGTCGCTTACTAGAATAGCCGGAAACGCCGTTTTTAAAACTATAGGCCTACTTATGAATAGTCTTCGAATTTTGGTTCATTCACCTAATGGGACGTGCTGGTTAGTGGTATTGTCGGTGCCTCGTAACCGGAGGGTCGTGGATTCGAATCTGTCTCAAGCCACTGCGTAGCGACCTTTGACAAGTTGCTCACCCACAGTTATCTGTGAGGAAGCATCATCATCATCACCACCACCTAATGAACGCTACTGCATCTCGGACTCAAATTACTCTAAACTGTATTGCTCATCATTCTATATTAAGGGCAAATTCTCTTGTGAATTTTCAAATGCCATTTTCATTTGAACTACAGAAATTGAAGCAAATAGTGCATAATTTTTTTACGCTTCCCGAAAGTATTAGCATTTTTTAAAATGCTGATCAGTCAATTTCATTGTCTAGATCACATAATTATAGTCGATGTAAATATGTAGCACACGTTTGAGTCCAAAACTTTATGAACGAAAAATTCTAGCAAACGTGACGAACAACGAAGAAGCCCACATCTTAGGTCTGTAAAACCTTTTATTACCAAACATCGTTGTTGGTAAATCTGTTGTAAAAGAGAACAACGCGATTGAAACATCGGATAAAATACAGCATGATTAAAAGTAAATTCCTGAGTAAAATCCTGCTGTAAGTCTTGTTTAAAGGCATTCAGTCACACTGTCATATTCATCAAGTCTAAATATATAAGAGGTAGGCCCGTTGCAGTCTTCTAGCTGGGTTCCTATCTCTCGAAGTAGATATCTACTCTACCAGCGTTCACAACAATTAGTTGTTTCTTCTTATCGTCAAAATACAGTCTCAGTGGCCGGTAGATTGTTTCTTTCAGAATAGTTTGACTCCAATTCAAAGAGTCACATCTGATGACTCGGTGATTCCAGTAGTCAGCCACAAACAGTCGGTCGTCCTCTGAATCGAAAGCCAAATGGAAAGGCCAGTCAAGAAACTCAGTTTTGGGAATAAACTGGCCCGTCAGTTGACCGTCAGTGGTCAGTTGGCTAATGACCCATTGCCCAGTCTCTCGATTCATCAGCCTGTGAACGACAATGAACTGTCCGTTGGGTTTTTGGATGGCATGAAGTGGCCTTTGGATGTCACAGGGCAGTGAAAGACTTTTGATGAGTTTGGCGTTTGATCCGTAGATGTCCAGTTTACTCGACTGACCATTGAGTGTATCCCTTAACAACAGGAGATGACCTTCACTGGTCACCGACAGAGTGAAGGGCCAGTCGACATTGGACAACCACTGGGCCACTTGGTCACGTTTGGTTATCTCCCAAATGCTTTTGTTGCGTAGGTCAGTCACGTAGAGACATTTTGTTTTGTCATTGGATGCAATGTCTTCGGGAGATTGAATCTCTTCTATCTGGATTTCGTCCTGAAGATGAAACGGATACTTGTCCTCAAAGACTCGAATCGAATTAGGCATCCAACCGAGGACGTATATATTATCTTCTAGTTTTGTCACTCCCCAGACTCTCGGAAAATCCAGTGTCTTGACTAAGCTGATGCTGTGGCTTTTCCTGGTTGACAATCCTGGGCTCTGTTGATCACGATAGGTGTAAGTGGCACATAATAACGGCAGTTTTGAGACGTTTTCTAGGCCAGTTTTATTTCTGCCTAAATCAGAAATAAATATTTTCAGTAATAGACTATTACCGCTAAGCTACTCAGGTGCGAGATAGTCGGTGGTTAGCACGCTGGACTGTTACCCGAGAGGTCGGGATTCAAATCCCAGCCAGGGCAGAGATGTTTTGAGATTTCTGGTTCACTTCCGCCACATAGAGAACTCAGCTTTAAAATTAGTACACTGACCACACACTGTCAATTGAGAGACCAGGCGAGGGTGAGGACTGGCCACACCATTCGTCATCATGTGCCGAGGCTAAGAAAAACGAAGTCGCTCACACTTTATACCCATGGCTGCCTCTCGGGGTTAGCTTAAAAGAGAGCCTTTTGTCTCTTCTTGTTCTTTCTACGACGCCCGCACAAATTAAAGTATTTGATTTTTTAAAATAAAAACTTGCCCTACTTTCATGTTTATAGGTTTTGTGTGAAGAAAGTTAATTTAGGAGTTGATCTTTAAACAACGAAGTGTGAAGCAACCTGAGAGTATCAACCACACGATTCTTATTAATATTTCATTTATTAAGCGCCACTATATAATGACTAAGCAACAGTCGATGGCGCAGAGCAGTTGTGAGTGAAGGCCTTGCTCAAGGTTCCTACACATTAACCGTCTCAGGAGAGGTTTGAACCCGTGCTCTCCGCATTACAAGCCGAGCACCCTATCCAATCGCCTACCGTGCTCTACAAGAGAATCTGTGTAATCTTGTGTTTTACTCTTGTGAAAGTAGGTACTGTTTTTCTTGACAATTAAGTTTAACAAGAGTAAATTTAACTATATGTAGCAACTCAGAGGCGTTGTTCATATGGGTGCCCCCAGGCCCCGGCAATATTTTTAGCATGAGGGGTCGGCCATTGGTTGGATCCCAGCAATATTCTAGCTGTAAAATCAGTAAAAGGCAGCTGTGGACTGATAAAGTCCTCATTCTCCCTGCATTGGGCCTATTCTTGACCCCCATACCAGGGGCTTTGCCTCTGGAACCCCACAGGGGCTTTGCACCCAGACCCGCACTATAGGCTTGGGCCCCTCCAATGTTTACTACAGATCGACGCTAATGTGTAGCATTAATCTGAAATTTATGATGTACTGTGACCGAGTTTTACCTGATCCCAGACTACACGGCCTGCCTCTTGCATTCTCGTAGTGGCGACCATTGATTGCGTTGACTGACGATCCGTGCATAATTGCAGTTGCGCTATAGAATTACTAGCTTAGATTAGATCAAGGACATCTAGATGATCAATATCACCGCATTCCTGATATTCTCCATCATCTCCGTAGTCCTTATCAAATTAGCATTCTTAGTTTACCATATTATATAGGCTTATATAATAATATAGCTTATTATCCTAACATGAATTCTAAACGTTTTGTACTTTTTAATGCCTTGCCGTTGTCAGATGTTATTGATGACTACTTACTTACTGATTTACTCAATCAAGCGCCTTGTTTCTTTGAAAACGCCAGCCTCTGTAGAATTCAATTTTTTTATTACTAAATAATTTTGCAGTTTCTTATTAATAAATAATTTTTGCATTTCCAACCTGGTCGTTTCTTAGTTGGCGTTTTTGCTTTCGTTTCTTTTTTCCTGGACATTGTCTTTTCTGTAAAGAATTAGATGAATTTGGACAAATATGTTGCAATCTTGTTGATTGTTAGAAGTAGCATCAAAACACTCAGTCACATCATCATCATCATTTTCGTAATCGTCATCATTTTTATCTCCAGTGTTATCTTCTGATGTTATTAAACGAGGTACCATAAAACGTGGTTACAAAACCCGATGGTGATTAATCATACAAGATTTATTATGATTGTGCTTCGGCAAGTTATAGCCCTACTAGTTAGGCCCTGGTGGATCCAGAAGTTTAAACGGTCAAAAGTAAGCAAGTCCTTATTTAACTTCACCGAAACATTTATGATGACCTTGTTTTATCATCACCTGGACATTTTGCGACTGTTTTGTGTCGTTCAAACCTCTTTAGGACAGTTTAGGCATCAACAGTTTATCTTCTTATTTGTTTGGTGATAAGAGGTTTTGACAACCTTTCACCTTTTAGTTCTCCTTTCTCAGCTTCCTAATTAGTAGCACAGTCCATATCCATTAACATGCAATATTATGGATACATGCATGCATCAAGACACTTAATATAGCGCCTTTCAGTGCCTCTCAAAGCGCTGCTGTGGTTTCATCGTGTCATTTTGTTTCTTCTGAAGGTCTTAATATTTACGGTTGACACTGACATCAGTAGTCGCACATTTATATAGCGCATATTATAGCAAAGTCCTCTGAAGCGCCCAACACAAAACCACTCTCGAACAAATGAATTCAACCATCATGATACCTACTGCATGAGGGGTAAAGCAAGACAAATATGGCCAGCCTTGTTTTTTAACGAAATTTAGTCTTTATTGTTAACCTACTTACTTTCATGGAATGTAGTTTCGACTTTCTTACTGTCAAAAATCACTTTCTTGTCTTCTACTGAAATAAAATCACATGGGTTTTGTAAGTTTTATAACTGTGTGCGGCCCACACGTTCCCAACTACAAAATCAATTTTAAAAATAATTTTTTTAAACCTGACAGTTGGCGATCTCATACTAAGCTTATGAAGCAAAGCAAAATGAACTAAAGAAGTTAAAATTTTAAAATAAAATAGTTAGGCTATTTAAGTTTCCGTTTGATCTAATAATGCCAAAGATTACTGCAACATTCGTTATCCTTTCGCTTTGTCATTACCATATGGGCAACTTATTCTTACCCGGTTCCTCATCTTCTTCAGCAGTCAGCGTGGTTTCCTTCATTTCAGTCTCATCTGTAAATTTATAAATAACAATACACTTTCCAACAGCAGATATTAAAACTGCAGATATAGATATTACAGATCCAGATAATAGATAATTATCCTATTAATTTGGTTAATTATATTTTGTGCCAGCGTCATCAAGAATTGACCAGCATCTTATCATTACAACATCCGACGGAAGTAGGCCTAAAACTGCCAGTCAGCTTTGTGATTTACTGATTCAAGTCAGTTTATATGGAGTATTCTTTCACTCTCTCTAGATTATACTTTCCGCTGTTACTACAAGTATTCCACCTACTAGATTCTGCTGGGAGCAAACGACACGTATCTTCAATCCACCAAGCGAAGTGATTTAATAAATAAGATAGCTATTCAAACATGTATTACCAGATATTAGTCATACTTTAGTCACGATTATCATACTTCAAGTTTCTTTCTATTTTACTGACCTTCCTCGAATGCAGTCTCCTCGGTCGTAGCTTCATCATCTGCAGTTTTGCAATCTTCAAAAGTAAAGTTTAGTGAATAAGTTTTGCTTTTGGTCTGCCTTTATGTAGGCACTTATGCATTAATAGCTTTGAAATCATAAACGTTTCACAGTGCACTAAATTTTGCTATGACTTGTCGAGACCTAAAGTTAGCCATGAAATTACCAAGCGCTTTTTGTTCATTAACACCTAGACTCAATCTGTAAGTAACTTTCTAAAGTACAGTGAATGGGGCTTGGCTTTAAAACTGCTTAGTAAAACACTAGTAGTATGAGAAAACAAACGCTGATTAAACTATTTTATTTAGATATCGCAATTTATTGCTTTACTCAGCTTTGAGAATTTCAGCGTTTTCTTTCAACTTTATACAATAAAATACAACTAAAATTTGTTAATGCCCTCCTTACCTAGTTTAGAAGTGCACTTGAAGCCGGGTTATGTGAAGTATTAAGAACCATAAGTAGACTGGAAGAGGTAAGTTTTTAGGTCAGAACGAAATACAACTTTATTGCAGTTGCTTAGTCGTTGTCATAACGACAAGCTATACTAACCTGGTTCTATGGTATTTCCTGTAGAATTATTTTCGGCATCTTCTGCAACAATAATTGTGAAAGACAAAACTCTAATAAGGTTTCTCGTTGCAATTAATTATTCAAATAGTGTATTTCTCGTTGTAATTAATTATTCAATTTGTGTATTTATTCCACTTATTACATGCGAAAGGTAAGTAAATCTGAATATACGCGAAAAACTTGTCCAGGGTCGAGGTTACACGGAGTCCGCTCAGCAGCAGGCGCGAATCCTCGGCACACCCAGCGCGCTGCTATTGCCTACCAAATAGACCAGCGCGACAGAAAAAGAGGTCAACAGGCAACTGTCCAGCCGCATTACAAAAATGAGAGCAGTATAACTCATCACGACCTCAATCCGAATCCCAATCGACATACCCTTTCTTCTCTAAGCACAAATTCCGTTCCGCACCTTCATAGGATTCTGCCTTTCTTAGAAGAACAGAAGAATATCAGGCACTTAAGATATCCCTGAGGGGCAGCCATGGGTATGAAGTGATAGCAACTTCCTTTTCCTTTGCGCTGGAAATAATGGCGGGTCGCCAGTCCTCTCCCTTGACAGCTGATCTATACCGTCACCGTAGTCATTTTACAGCTGAGATCGGTAGAGGACGTAAGTGAAAGCAGAAAGCACTAAGCAGAAACCTCAAAACATCTTTCTCCTCTGACGTGGATTTGAATCAACGACCTCTTGGTTGACATTCCAACACGCTAACCACTAGACTGTCGCGCACCTTTCGTTTCTTAACTATGTCTTTAATCTGCCATGACTGTAATACTATAGGCTTAGGTGTTTCGCAGGCGATGCATACATTTCTACCAGATGTATGTCATGCCATTGAACCCAAGTGAACTGTAGACTGTGATGCAAAGAGTAGGTTAACATTTTATTTTACATCAAACTTGTTCTTAATATATTTTCTGCTATTCACCCTATTGGGTCTATTGACCTTCATAGGATTCTATCTCGTATGTTCTATTTTCACCAGCAAAGTATTTTTCTGCTCAAAGAAAATCACATGAATAAGTCTTCTTAAGGACTGTCTGGGTTAAACCTGTGAATGAGTAATACACATTTACTGTAAGTACAATACAAGAATTATTTAGTTAACACCTAACTGTAAGATTTTCCCAAAACAATTCATTCAGGCACCGCCATCTGTTGCCTCAGTTTGCCTTTTCATTCTAAAGATTAAACCTACTGCCAATGGATTCGCCACCACTTTGTCCCTGAATTCTTACCTGTTTCCGTATTCTCTGTTGCACTCGATGTTACTTTCTGTTCCTCGTCTTTCATCCAACCTATATACGCAAACAAAACTGGTTTAATTAACACTTCCAAGTTGCATTATGTGACTGTGAAAGCCCACCGGACGCCTCGCACCACACATTGTTTGAAGAAGCCTGTCGTGACCTTCATCGAGAAGTCAGACGACTTGAGCGACAACTGAGGAAAATGAAAATGCGGAAGGCAGAGGACCGGGCTGCTCAGATCCATTGCATTCGACAAAATGCATGGCGTCTTGACAGGAAACTGGATGCTTTATAGGAGGAGGTGATTGAGCTGGACAAAGACAACCCTCCAACCCACCCTGGTCATCATTCCCGCATCCTCGGCCGCTCTACTTCAACGAAAAGCCCCATGTAACCTCATTCACAGCCACGGACTATCTGGAGTTGAAGCTTCAAAAGATTGACTCAGTCCATCGCTCAGACAAAGACGCTCTATCACCTACCATCCCTCCAAATAATGTAGATGTCAAAATGGAGCGAAACTCCACCGAGGAACGTGAAATGGAGATAAATGCTCTCTCTGTTCGTTGTTGTGATCTCACAACTTTGAAGAATGTAGCCCGTCAAATTTCGACAAAATCAGCGTTTAAGGGATGCGTTATGTTTAGAAGTATCTGCTTCGGTGAACACAACCGACATAGACTTGTATCTCCTTCATACTAGGAGAACAGTTTTTCAACATGGTTTATGGTACAGTCCACATTAACTTTCTTTCATTTTACTGACCTGAATGGAATCCAAATTCACCATTCGCAGTTACAACAGCCACTCGTTTTTCCTCTCCTGTAAAATTATCACACACAATGTTATTCTTGATTGCCATAGTAATTTATCACGGTCTTAGCAAACGAGTAAGTATCATTCTGACTAGACGCCAGAGGGTTGAAATTCAATATGTTATTGGCTTAGAATTATACTATTGTTTTAAACACTAGTTAACTACTTCAGGTCTTAAGATCCGATCGGTTGCATTGAAATTAGTGTTTGAAAATGAAACTGGAAACCAAGTTCAAACTTTAGGCAGGAATAACATTTAGATGCTACAACTGATCTAGTGACATAATTTGTTATATCATATTATTAATTTACTAATATAAATTCTGAAGGAAAAATCACGCCTGTCAAAAATATTTTATAACAAAAATAAAGCCACATAAATAAAGAATTATGTCAAACAACAGCGTCCATAGCTGTGCCTGTACAGAAGCGTTCAAAGTTTGTGTAAATAGTTAAAATCTACTAAAACAATGACCGAAATAGTGTCATTTGTTGTTTATGTTGAACAACAGCAACACAGCCGGCAAGCAGAAGTCTATAAACGCTGAGCGTTTAATTCCTGCGCCAAATGGCCATACAAAGCAAGTCTGACTATTATTAAACATAGAACATCGTTATTAGTAACGCAGACTAATCAAATGAATTCTAAACACAAACTTTTAATTTTGCCAACAATGTTGTCTCTCTTCAGAAACTTTTGCAATTTCGAAATCTCGAAAGATATTCGAATTGACGGAATCGTTTGTTGCATTAGTGTCTTTGAAAGTTGTTGCATTTGACCGATTCCATCGGGTAAGCTCCCAGTTCCAACTGTCGACCTAAAATCAGTTCTATTCGTTCCAGACCTGTCATATGCAAAGATATAGCTGTCATATTCATCCGTTTCGCATTCCATGGCCTTCAATCCATCATTATTTATTGATGTCAACTCTTCTAGCAAAGACCAGGTGCACTGGTCCACAAAGTCTTTGAGTTCTTTACCTCTGCTTATAATGGCTTTCTCGGTTATCTCGACACTCTTTTTAAAGGTTGATTTTTCTTCTTCGAGTTGTCTTACTGCCTCCGAGCGACGAGCCATTTCACGAGAATCAAGATCAACCTGCATCGTCTCAAGAATTGTCTAAGAAAAGCTTCACTCGTTTTTGGAACGAGTTCTAAGGATATCATCAAAGGCTGTACACTATTTTAATTCATTCAGCAATGAATGCAAGTTATACGTCAATATTTTCAGTTTGATTCTCCAAATGAATTTTGAAGTCACATGAAGTCCAGAGATTTGTGTTTCAAAAGGATTACAGGTTGCTGCTAACTTGGATTAAGTAGCCATAAATCTTCTTCAACTCTTCCATGTGATTCAAGTGTATCGTAATACAAAAGTTGGCTTTTGAAGCATGGAAGCCTCAGAATACTTTATTTACATGTGCAAGATGTCATCTTATTTGCGAATTGAGATTGAATTCGTTCCTACAAAGAGAGAATGCACGGCTAACACAATAGTTATATCTATAGTAGTTAGCATTCAGCAACTGCGGTCATTCCAGCTCCAGTAGCATAGGCCTATACTAATATAGGCCTACTCTCGCAGATGAGTATGTTTCTCTGCTTGTCGCCAAGTGATGAATCAAATCACCCACTTTCCATCAACTCATTATGGACGTCATTATGTCATCAGCGATAAATCCAAGCTAAGAAGCACTTTTGATTACAGACTGTTGTGGCACATGAAGTGATTAGCTATATATATATATATATATATATATATATATATATATATATATATATATATATATATATATATATATATATATATATATATATATATATATATATATATATATATATATATATATATATATATATATATATATATATATATATATATATATATATATACTATATAGCTACATATATAATATATAGCTAGCTAGAGAGGGATAGAGCGTGGCAACATTGCTCTGGGATCTCTAGAATTCTGATATAACGCCCTCTTTAGAATTCATTGCCCAGTTAAGTTCGTTCTGTCAATTCTTGATGTCATTCAGGTCTAAACTATTGATGCTTCTCTTCAAACTTGCTTACCCACCGTAGCCTGGCTTTTTAATTTTTCTGACCTGTCGGAATTCTACCCGGTTTCTCCAAAGGATAATGATTTAAATTGCGAGTTTAACTTGAAGCGACTGATGCCTTGGGCATTATGATAACGGCTATATAGAAGTCTTTAGATTAGATGAGATTAGATCGGCGGTTAGGCTTACAGTTTACTTGTAAGGTTTCCCATGGAAAGACGAAATAGCTTCCTTCTCATACTAAGCTATTGCATGGCCGATATTTTGACGTGTCCACTTGCTTATCCGAAGAATTTCCTTCTGTAAATTATAAACTTTCGCTTTCGAAATTAAACGTATTGATAACCAGGTATTTAGCATTTGTTCTAGCCTTCTAGAACTTAGAAAAAGTCATAATTACGATTACTGAAATAAATGCTATTAAATTCACCTAAGTAAGTAGTTTACAAGATACGAAACTAGAACAATAGTTTTACACAGCGTAGTGAACATATCGCCTGAATCAGGAAATAACTGTTTATTGACATTTCTCTGCCTGGAAACTGGTTCCCTTTTTTCTATACATTTAAGCTTAGAGAATACCATAGATATCCAAAATATGTCAACCCCCACGTGTAAATGCAAATGTAACTGTACACGGTTTTATATAGCGACCGTACTGCCTCAACCATGCCCATTAAAAAATAAATTCATGTTCTTTCGATCGGTAAAAACTCTTGAGCCGGGGAGGGTGGCTACGTAAGTTTTCCATGGAACCATTTTGTTAGCATATTGTTTTAGTCCAACTTTGAAAATGGAGGATGCGTCAGTGTAGATTACTATAGATCAAGAGAGGAGGATCTAAAGATCAACTAGACGTTGCTAGAGGGTTTTATGAGGACCTATCGGTCGATGCTCAAAACAAAGACAATATTACAACATTTCCAAGCAGACCAACAGGTATGACCTATAATGTTGTCGGTTGACAACATTACAGGTCATACCCTTTGGTCTACTTGGAAACACATTGGCGAAGTTCCAACACATACGCAACTTACTAGGTATAACCCAGTCCCACAACATATGCAATTTACTAGGTATAACTCATGAACTCGCGGACAAATAAATACTTGAATAAAACATAGGTAGGCGTGTAAGCCAATTTGAGTGAGGGCAAGACAGAATAAGATAGATAGATATATAGATAAATAGACAGACAGATAGATAGGTAGATAGATAGATAGCCAGACAGACAGATAGATAGAACGACAGACAGATAGACATGTGGACAGAGGGACAAATAGACACACATACAGATAGACATATAGACAGACAGATAGATAAACATACAGACAGACAGATACAGAGACCAGGTTATGACGAACGCACGTATCTTAAGAACTGAAACAGGATTGGTCCGTCGTTACTCTACCAGGCTGCCTCCTCAAACATAATCATTCTCAGGCCTGTTATTACCCAACCCGATCCTCGATGAATTCTCGCATCACTTAGAGCCTTTCATAATAATATAAATAACAGACTTGTAGAGTCGTTCCTCGGTAGAAAATGGTCAGATGTCGATCAACTGTTGACACTGATGAACGAACACTGTGCGGCGCTCTATGTCTACCAAATACTAGGCCTATCAGGGTCAATTCGTTCTCCGTCATCCCGACGACCAATGCAACGGGCTGTCCTTCACTACACAGATAATTAAATAAAACCGACAATTTCTTTGTTCAAATATAATGATCCCCTTTAGACATCATACGTTGACTGACTGGCTGTTAAAGTCGATTATTATAAATGTCCATCACTGAACAGAATAATCCGATAGGCTTTTAGCCCTAAGATTTTCTAAAAATGTCGCTTTAATGAATGTTTAATCATATTGTGCTGAATCACCGAGTCTAAATTAGACTTAACAATAATTACATTTAAGCCACAGATGGAGTCTGATTTGTTGGCTTGGACAGCCACACATCTTGCCAGTCAGATGGTCGCCTAAAGATGGCTATCCAGTCCATGTGACAATCGGAGGATCACGTCAGTAAGTGCCACTGGACAACTTGCTCTGGGACGGTCGCGATCATTTTGTTCCAGTGTTCCTGTTCTTTGCTTCGTGCGAACATGAAAGAACCGATAACGACGCGGCCAATCACACGATCTAACAGAAGAAAGAGCCACTGAAAGTAACTGAACGATAAACTGAAATAAACGGTAAAAGGAATTTTTAGGAAAGCGCACAAATACAATATAACGCCGTCATATCTCATACGTTAAAATTTGGTACCCATAATTACCAAGATGCATTGCATCATACAGGCAGTAGAAGCAAATGGAAACGATTAGCCCCCCCACGTCTTGAATAACCCCCCTCTACAAACGTTCTTTCTCTGTTCGTGCAGAAAATTCCTGGTAGACGAGCCTACATATGAGAGGCGGCCTTCGCCAAATTATTATTATTAATTAGACAATTATATCGCGCTGATTACCGAAGTCGCTTCAAAAGCGCAGTAGCTAGAAAAATTTGTCGCCAAAATTTTTTAAATGATTTAAGATGAAAAGAAGGGTCCCGTTAAGACGATGGCATTGAATTCCACAGAAAATGGACCTGCTGGCGAAAAAACAACAGAATTTGCAAGTACAATCCTGCTAATCGATATGCACAGAGGGTGCTACCCATATTTCATCGGCAGAAAGACAACCGGATTTTGGATTTTTATGAGCTGGATTTTGTGAATAGATGGAATAAATTGGCGATTGAATTCGTCCGACCGTCATAGATCAAGAAACCGTTGTCTTTACAGTAATAGGTCTACAGTAATCATAGGACCAGCGCACAAGTCAAGCTGATTAGTTATACGCCCAATTCATTTAAAAATCTATCAAATGTGATTAAATCTGCCAGCATCTCTCTGTTTATTTCTGCGCTTGTTACACGTTCAAGGTAAGTAAATCTTAATCTGAGGACCGAGACAAGAGTGGATCCACAACTCTTATAGGCCTACCGGGTCGTTAAGCTGCCGGATAGACCGCCGTACCGTCTTGGTAAAAGCTGAGACTTACCTCCCTTCACGGCTTTTGGAATCGAAACAAATTATATTGTTGAAATTAGCAAATCAGTTGTAAAACCATGTTGCCCCATAACCATCCGGCATTTAAAGTGATTTCACTAATTGGGGCGAATAGCAAGATCACGTTTGTGAATGTTCTACTAAACCAACTGCACAGTTTAGCAGACTTCTCTGTTCGTCGCTCATCCCTCATGCCAGCAAACTTACACTCAATCGACGGACACTTTGACCTTTGCACCAGAACAAAATTGGGTTCTTGAGCGTTCTTGGTGTGATCTGTTATAAGATAAGATGAGAGGAGATAAGATCAGATAAGGTAATGTAAGTTAAGTTAAGATAAGACAAGATCAGATCAGATCGGATCAAATAAGATGACACGACATGGCATAACATGACATAAGACAGGAGAGATGACATGACATGGCATAACATGATATAAGACAGGATAGATGACATGACATGGCATAACATGATATAAGACAGGATAGATGACATAACATGGCATAACAAGACATAATAAGACAGGAGAGATGATATTACGTGGCATAACATGACATAAGACAGGAGAGATGGCATGACATGGCATAACATGACATAAGACAGGAGAGATGATATTACGTGGCATAACATGACATAAGACAGGAGAGATGATATTACGTGGCATAACATGACATAAGACAGGAGAGATGACATGACATGCCATAACATGACATAAGACAGGAGAGATGGCATGACATGGCATAACATGACATAGGACAGGAGAGATGGCATGACATGGCATAACATGACATAAGACAGGACCAGACCGGATCGGAGCAGAACAGATCGTAATGATAACTATGGTGATTAGTAACAGAGTTACTGAAGAAGTATCTTGACCTCGAACACCAGGCGTCGAGTTAAGCATCGCCGTCAGACTGACACTGGCCGAGTCGAGGTCAGACGGCGAAAGTTTAAAGGTCACGGACTCGTTGAAACACGGGTCGACAGATCGACGGATGACGTCAGTCTTCTTGGTTTTCACGACTTTACTTTGAAGCAGAAGACTAGCTTTCACGTAGACATCTAAGTCAATCAGGTTTCAGATTCGTGTTATTAGACCGAGATTAATCAAAAGTAACAACAGACGGCGCTACTACAATAAGCACAGTGAAAATTATATCGAGTGTCAGTTTGTTTTGATAGAGCGCCAGCTTTAGTCTAGGCCCCTATATACACGTGGCTGTTACCTGACCATTATTTTGCATATGGATGAACACTTGTTCTTGAAAAACTGCAGCAAATCTAAGACTAGCGTGTGCATCCCTTTTGAGAGGTATTAAAAGGCGTTATAATAAGTGCTTATATTTACTTCATACATATAAGCTTAGCATATTTATTACTTGTAATTGTAATGGTAATCGCATATATGTATGGCCTTTAGTAGAATACCGATTTACAAAGTGCAACCTGGAAGTGCGAGTTCATCTGTTCTTCTGAATCCTTTCCCCTGTAGAATTCCGACGCACAGTCTTTCCAGTTGGGTCTTGTAGCTCAGCGAAACCAAGAGCTCGCCATTCTCTCTCGCCATCTGTTGACCAAAGACCAGACTACTACATCAGACAACATAAACCTCTAGAACGACACCGTCGTCCTCAGACAATCTAAGGCATCGGTAACGTAATGAGAATGAGATGTATGAACGTCAAGTATCTTTCAGGAAGGTATTTTAAAAGATATTTAGGCGCATACTTTTATTTGTTATGCGTTATTCTGAAATCCCTTGTCTCACAAAGAACGCAGATACAACCTTACAAGGCTGTGTTCCTTCACTGTAGTCATGCATTCTTCGTTTTATGCGTCGGCCGAAAATACTCCCCTCCCCCCCCCCCCCGTAGACATTTCAGAACTTACAACAGACGATTCAAACCGCGATACATCGTTGACAAAAATCGTGAATACGAGTCTGAAGTCTCACGCCAGCTATTTATGGTGTCCAGCCACGAATCACCATATTTCTTTGCAAACGCAGATCTATAACCAAATCGCGCGTTTTGGAGTTTCGGTCTACGCAGCTCGTATAAGGTTTGATTATGCTTCTGCCCAGGTTGGTCGAGATTTAGGTCGTGTTTGCGAGAACGGGTCAGGTCATTTGTCGCCCAGACGTTTGCTTGGCACGCAAAAAGGTAACAAGGCAATATTTAGGTTGGCAGACAGTTTTCGTCGGACTATGCGACTATCTATGTAGAATATATTCTTTTGTTGGTTACTTGGTCTCTAGTTTTTCTTCTGCTTCGCAAAACAGACCTCTTCAATAGCAATCTCACCTTTTGTCTTCTTATCAATTCTATCTAGAATGACTCGTAATATAATTTTTCATGTGTAAGATACCAATGCCACTTTTCTGTAGTTAATGCGTTCACTTCTGTCTCTCCTTTCTCTTGGTTAAGGCAGAAACTAAAGTTTGTTCATCTTCAGGCCATTCTTCAGTCTTCAACAGAAAATCTATACACCCTACCTATAGCCAACACAGATCCTTTTATGAGTATTTCTAACACTCTTGCTTAACGATTTTGCTTTGACTGAGTGCCTGTGAATAAGCTGGTTCCTGCGACTTGGCTTTCGTTGGACGCTGTAGAAATCTCGTGTTTACGATTACGATTATTCAGTTTCTCTCCACAGTTTCTAATCTCACATAAACCAATTTTGATCATGCTTCATTGTTGTCTAAGTTTTCAATTTAGAACAGACGATTTTGCATAGATTCTTCAAATTCTTTGAAAATCATATGTCAGGTTTATCAATTCAAAGCTAAATGTGTTTAATAAATATTTATAATAGCGACTTATGTCAAAGACGTTCATTAAAAATCATAAATAGTAGTAAATACTAAAAATCTGCAAAACAGCTTAGGTTAAAAGTTTTTGTCTTTCGGTCTCATCCAGCAACTTATTGACTACGCGGCCGATCAACCGAACGACCGTTTTAATAAACGAACGAACGAATGAATGATTGACTCCAAGTCTTACCTCGGCCACATCTCGTTCCAGATCGCGCGATAACGAGATCTTCTCTCCGTCCAACAGATCTTTCAACGGATACAGGGCATGGCCTACGATCACGTGACGTTTCAATCTGTCGATCTCGTACACGGTTAACTTCAGAACACGCTCCTCCAAACCCTGACTCGAAACCTTGAAAAAGTTAAGGTGGTTACAGACTACGCTCCTGTACGAGATACAGACATGACCCTGACCGGATACCCCAGCGGGGGTTTCCGGTGACAGCATGATCAGCTGCATATGGTTCATGTTTGCCTCTGAGGACTGATATAGATAGAGACTTGTAAATGTAAATGTAAACGTATACGGTTTCATATAGCGACCGTATGGCCTCGACCCTGCTCATTTTTGCAATGTAGCGATTGAGTGATCACCTGAGCTTCCCGCGAAGAGTCATCACAATGACTTTTTGTTTGTGTGTATGCATGCGTCAAATCATTTATATAGCGCCTTTTGAACATCTCAAGAGCACTCTATATATGGTTATCTAACATGTGAGATTTAAGTAAACAGAGAATGTTTGTTGAGCTGAATCACATTAAACAGTACATCTATTCAATGGAAGATTGTAGGAAGAGGAAAGGCCGATGCATTTCAGCATTTCTGTTTGTGGGGCCGTCCATAAATGACGTCACGCAATTTATGACGATTTTTGACCCCCTCCCCTCGTCACACGTCGTCACAAAAGTCATACCCCCCTCAAATATGACATCACAAAGCTCTGCACCCCCCAGACAAAACCAGATATCCAGAATGTTATATGCAAATTCTCCTATAATTATCACATAAAGTAATTATAACTATAAACTTGAAACTATATAGTAGAACGAAGAAAAATGTAGGGAGTATGATTATTACAATCATTATGCATTCCACAAAATGGAAAGCTCTGGTAGAATCATTACAATTACTAAAAATGTTTAATAACAATAACTCGAAACAATCCAAACTGTTTGATGTGATGATTTGACTTCACATTTCTTAAACACCCCCTCCCCTTCGTCACAAATCGTCACAGATGTGTGACCCTTGCCCCTAGGTGCGTGACGTCATTTATGAATGCCCCCTGTAGTTCAAGCATTTACATTAATTTATGTAGCGATCAATATTAATAAGCATACCGCCTTCTTGTCTGCAAAGTATCAGAACGCCTCCACAGCTAACTTTGGTAAATGTCGCACTTATCTGTCTGCCTTTATGATTTATTACCTCTCATCCGTGATTATCACTAGACAGTCAGCCACTGAGGCCCACGATGTGGGTGGGAAATGCCAGTAAAAGTGCATTCTTCACTCCTACACACTGACCGGCTTAGAGATAGGGACAGGGACAGAGAAACAGAGAAAGAGGAAGAAAGGAAAGAATGACGAGAGAGACATAACGTAGATATCCGGAGACATAAGCAGGCACGCAGGCGCTTGTAGGACAGAGTAGAGTAAACAAGGGAATGCTTAGTGAGTGTAATAAAACCCTTGGTTCAGTTGTGACGTATGTCAGTCACTAAGTTAGTCGTTTGTTTATATTTCTTTTCTTACTTTTATATTACATAAAATATATTGTATCTATATTTATTATTTTTATATTACATAAAAATATATTATTTTTATATTTCGTTCCGTTATCGTTTAACAGAGAACCAAAAAGTATCAGTTATGTAGGCCATGGACCAGAGGCGACATGGCTTCAACGTCTACTGTAAATAACAGGGCAGTGCCAGTTAGCTTAAAAAAGTTAGTCAGACAGCGCAGTCATCTAAATCATCTGCGCAACCGTGAACCAAAGCAGTATTGCCCCAACTTCAACTCGCAACCTCCAACACTACATTAATTTCGAACTATGTAGTTCCCTATCGAGGCCCTGCATCACAGTGTACCTCGTTTAGAATTCGGTACGTGTCATTGTGATGACATGTGTACTTTCAGTTGCTGTACAAAGGCATCAAACAATCAAATAAATGTGCAGGTCAGGTTTGAGAATTGCCAGTAATTATGACAGTGTGTTGGCATCTGGTGTCGAATTGCCGATGTTGTTTTGCAGTGGAAGACGGATAAGTGCGGTAGAAAAACAAAACACTTGAGATGAGATGTAGTTTTGTGAGAGAGACGTACACATGGAAGAGAAAAACACTTGGAAGAGAGCGAGCGAGCGTGTGTGTGCGTTAGAGACACACACACACAGACAGGCAGACA
This sequence comes from Norana najaformis, assembly GCA_964023275.1. Taxonomy (NCBI): domain Eukaryota; kingdom Metazoa; phylum Annelida; class Clitellata; order Crassiclitellata; family Hormogastridae; genus Norana; species Norana najaformis. Next base: position 27,364,910 of record OZ029913.1, on the reverse strand, counting down.
GACAGACAGGCAGACAGACAGACAGAGAACATCTAATAAAATTATAATATTGCAAAGAACGTCAAACTTGTTCCTAAAAGGCGATTGGTCGACCTACTTACGAAAATCTAAGCGAGACGTGTATAAGTGAAGTAACCAAATCATCCACGAATACCGCTTTGCCGCGACTCACGGAGTTAGACAAGAGAGGGTAGAGACTTAAATTTAAAGGATAAATAAATAACTGGACACGCTGACATTGATTTGATGCAACCTCAAATCAGTGGTTTAGAACTTATGAAGATTCAAGTGACAGAATTTATCACAGCTGATAGATAAAACCGAATCAAGTCTCTCATATCCTTTTGAGGTGGCTCTGAGCTGGCACTGGACGAATCTCAAGCCATCGTAACACTGTCCGTTTAAGAAGATATACTGCTAGGTGACAGGTGCACGTGCGCGCAAACAACTTGCCCAATGTCGTTATACGTAGTCCGCTCAGCAGTCTGAAACCGGCAGTCATTGAATTACAGACGAAGTGCGCTACCGAATAGACTATTGTTTGGCGCACAAGAATTATTCTGACCTGAAAAACGAAACTTTCGTCGAAATGAGGATTCGATATTTTTTTCTTGCATTTCGTCTGCATGTATCGTCTTTCGTCAGGCAATAAGTAAACCCTAAAATGAAGCATAAAGACACAGACCATTGATTATTCTCACAGTAGTAGATTCATGCCCATAACCATAATGCACATTTATATAGCGCCCCTTCAGAAAACTCTTCAGAAGTGCTTCCGATTTAGCAGCACAAGACCACGATCGAATAGAATGTTCTTCGACTGTTTGCGAAACAAAGGGCAGAGGAGGGACAAGACGCTCGTGAATTTCACCGGTTGCATTCCAGAGTGTTCAAGACTGAATGGCCGACTGCAATAAAGCTACCTAGTCGCACTGTAAACGCACGTGACGGGGAAACAACCAGATCATCTGCGCTGCCGAACGAAAAGATTTGCAGCCGCGACAGGTGACACTGAAAGATAGAATGGAGAACAGTCGCTGTCATGAAACTACAGTAGCTTCTTATGTCTTCGACTCTCACTAACCATCTGCCTCTCTCTGCCTTCACTCTGCCTTTCCCTCTCCCGATCACATTTCCTCCTCCCCACTGCTTCCTTAATATCATCCTTTATTTCATTTATTTATTATGCTCGCAAGGTCAGTGAATCTGAATCTGAGGCGCGAGACTAGAGTGCGCAAATTGTGTCAACGGAATCGTTACACGGAGTTCGCTCAAAAGCCTCGAATCCGTAATCGTTGGATTACATACCCAGCGCGTTACGGAACAAACAACTGTCCTCTCACCTGACGAAGTGATCTCCAGTTGATACTCTGAGGTGCCTGGCCTTAATGACTGTGACGAGGAGCTTCTCTGCTTTCGGTTCGTAGTCGACGGAGAACCAGACTCTAGCAGCACATTGAGGATCTTCAGACTCAAGCGCAGCAAACGCTTCCGGATCATCATCGTCGTCTTCGTCGTCATCGTCTGGTTTTCGATAGAGACGAGGATCTAGAGATCCCAGTACACCTGCATGCACAGAAAAAGATATACAGGCTGGGAATGAGACAGGGACAGAGAGAAAGAAATAGACAGACAGAGACAGAGACATAGAGATAGAGGCACAGAGATAGACAGAGGGATAGAGACAGAGAGATACAGATAGAGAATTCAAGTATTAAATGTTCTCAATACCGCGATACGTTTTTCTCTCAACTTCCAGAATCGCCAAACAGCGTACTGTGCTGTACTGGATTGTTGGCATATGAATGTAAGTACCTGAGAATTTTTATAGCGCCTCTCGTAAACTAATGTCAGAGTTCTGAAAGAATGACAAGATCGTCCGTATGCGAATGATTCTGGTGTAACTGGAGAAGTTCTCCACTGGTCGTTTCGCGCAGAAACGATGAGACCGACCAATGAATTCAGAGTCCATGTTCAGGATTGCGGTGAAGCTGAAGGATGACGCGGAGCTGAAAGTACCATTCCCAACACACGGTAACGCTCTCTGCAAGTGTAGTGTGTAGTTTTATGTTGCGATGTTTTGGTATTGTGTGATCAGATCCCCTGATGTAAAGGAGAGGAATAGAGCAAACAAGTTCTTTTCTCATTTAATAACACATGGAAAGTTCTTAAAAGGAAAATAACAATAAAAATTGATTACATTAATGTCCTTGTTCCTTTATAAGTGTCACAACGAACCTTCTCCAACATAATATATTATATGAGTGGTGCTTTACATTTACTCTTATACAAGGGAATGTATTTTGACAGTTGCTTTGTGTGTTTATGCTTTAACAGAGGCCTTCATTAAGACATCAAAGGCAAGAACTTGGATCGAGTATATGTCAGCAACCAGACTAATGAACAAAGAGAAACGGCAGGCGAAAGTGCAGAGCTCGTTGCTGGTTGCTTCTTCATAGGCCTATTATAATAATTAGTTATCACAGGCTGCCACTGCACAGTGCATCCGCTTTTAACATAAGATACCTGTATGTTTAATTATGTAATAAGTCACTTAAAATAGAGCCTTTTAGGCACCGCACAGATACTAGCCCAAGTGATATTAAATTTCATTAGGAACAATAAGTTATCTATAAGCAAATAATGCTCTGGAAAATTCACCACTTGCAGGATTTCGCGCTCGCGCGAATGAATAGATGTTCATCTGTCAGTTCTTCCGTCCGTCTGTCAATCATTGTGTCTGTATATCTGTTCATTTCTCATTTTGCCTGCATTCTTTCAGCAAGTTACTTATTTTTCCGGAGCTACAGAATGCTTTCGTTGGCTCAGGTATTTAGGTTGGGTGCTCAATTCCAATGATTTCTGTCGGCCGAAGAATAACCATGAATACGACGAGATTATCAAGAAATTTTGTACAGCGCCTCCAGACACTAAAATGGGGCTTAATTGGAAGCGACTGTTTCCGTTTCCGGCGCTCGAGGCAGAGACAGGCAAATAAAAAAACCAGACAGACAGAGAAAGACATCGACAGAAAACTAAAGGCAGATACAAATACATACATTTTTATCTGCGTCTTTGCGAGGTTCTTAAAATGTGCTTTTTCAAGTTGCATACAGCAAGGTATATACGCATAGTAACATGAAAACACAATTAGAGCCAAATATAAAAAGATACAGAAATAGAGAGAGAGGGGGAGAAAGGATAGAGAGACAGATAATTAGAGAGACTAATAGTGACCGAGAGAGAAACAGACAGACAGACAAACAGACAGACAGATAGAGAGACAGAGAGAGAGAGAGTCAATAAACAGATTGAGACAGAGACAGTCGCAATCATTTGAGAAAACACAGAGACGCACAAACATATCAATACAGCCAAAGCGACAGCCGGAAAGAAACTGGTATTTTAGAATAATCATTATGCAATAGCTGGAAGGATGGCTTTAAGGTTAATTGTACTAATGTTGTTATCAATTATCGATGCAATTCGAAGCCATTAAGTCGTCTGTAAAAGACCGCTTGACGTAAATCGGCAAAAAACAAATTCTACGGTTATAACGAGTTATGACTAAAACTGTTTTACCTTGGCCTGATTCAATAATTCTATAGGTTGGAAGCAATGACGCAAGGCCTCTGGAAAGGCATCCTAACTGGGATAGTCGGAGCCAGTGACGGACGGCAAATTTCCCCACATACCCCCTACAAACTGCGCCTCTATTGTTTCTTTTACGGACCTATCGGATTTATTTTGACTAGACTACTCAAACCGATTACGACCTTTGAATATGTTTTGGCCTGTTTCCAGACTCAATAAATCTAACTGCGTAGGGGTATTTAGCCTCATACTTCAAACCCGTTCATTGTTACAAGTGATAAATAATCCAGTATCACGATTTAATTTAGTAGTTTTTCTATTTTTAGCTTGTGTCATTTCCATCGGGGTAAGTGTCGCTTAGTTTTATTGGTACTTCGCTGTCAGATGCAGTAGATTAAGACATATCGAGCCAGGTTAGTACTTGGATGTGTGACCGTCTTTAGAATACCATACCGCCCGAAGCCCAATTAGCCCATTCTTTATTTCCTCCATCATTTACTGGTCGATAATTAAGAAATAGCGGAAGTTGATAAACTAAAAAGATGTCTTGTCACTGGATTGCTGTGGTCATGTTTGCGCCTCAGCCGAACGATCCTTAGATCTCGCTACCACACTTCTATTAAGGCGTGTAAACGAGCCTGTTCAATTTATCTTCGCTTTTGTCATCTTCTCACTTAATCAGTAACGTTCCTTTGAAACGTGGTCGAAAGAATTAGACCTAAAATAGTAGTTACTGGTATCTATTGCCGTTGTGATCCTGTCCCAGCAGAAATCCCGAACTTTAAAAGACTTCGCTAGTTTTTAAGTCCCTTCGGTATCATGCAAGCCCTCATAAAACGGCCCACAAAGTACCTAAGCGTAATGCCTTGCATGCAGTATGACTAATTATAGACATTTTAAGGCTACCGATAGCTTCGGAACAGTAATTTCTATGTACAAGAGGGTGAACAATTGTTTTACCTTTATCTTTATCGACACGCGTCTTTGTCCAGTACTGCTACCCCTGAACGTCACAATCATCTAATTGATAGGTTTTATCAAATGCGCCAGTCACTCAAATCAACTTCCAGGGTCAGCTTTAACAGATATCGGAACTTGTGCCGAAGCAAAACCACAATTGAAACAACTCTGGAAGTTAATGTCTTCTATTATTTCGACGTAACATTAAACGATACGTTGACTCGACGGCGTGAGAAACCTTTCGACATTCGATTCTCTCCTCAGAAGCCTAACCACTGCAGCCTCGAAAACTGGATTCGACGGGACCCCCTAAGAAGCTTGTAAGTTGCAAAACCAAAACTTTGCTTGACTTGGTCGCCTTCTGCACAGAGTCTTAGACAGGTAGATATTTAGACAGATACACACAGACATAGGCCCTAGAGATACACAGAGAAATACAGAAACAGAGAACACAGAAAGGAAGACAGGCACACATCAAAACAGGTAGAATAGGCCATACAGATGCACAGAGAGACGAAAGGCACAGATACGAAAAGTTATTGAACGAAGAAATGTAGACAGAGGCTTATTTGTTTTTAGACGACAGTAAATGTCAATCTGATTTGTCAGAACCGGGTTTTCCCAGAAGCAGTTAGTAATGAGTTGAGGATTGGGACGAGAAAGGAGTAGGCCTATTGCAGTGCATGTATGGGTGATAAGATACGCGTTTGTAATGTACTGTACATTCCATTCTTCCTCGTTCCCTCCTCTTCGTTCTCATTCCTTTCTTCTTCTTCTTCATTGTTCACATCCTCCCATCTCACCATTCCTGTCCTTTTCCTTCTCATTTTTCCTTATTCGTCCTACTTGTTCTCTCCGACGTCCTCCACGTTCCTGGCATCATCTTTCTTCCTTATTCGCCTCAACAGCGCCCAAAATAACGCAATTTCAGATCAATCAAAATATCTCCAATTTAGCTAACAGCGCCAATACCAAATGAATTCGGCCGTAAATTTATGTATACCAATTTTGTGCTCGATATATATATATATATATATATATATATATATATATATATATATATATATATATATATATATATATATATATATATATATATATATATATAATACTTTAGATACATAACATGTTTCACACATAATTATATCATATATATATATATATATGGGAGCTTGGAAATGCGTCTGTGTTGACTGTTTAATCAAGCCTCGTAAGTGAAACACTGATTTATTCCTCGATCCATCGCTAGAGTGCGCCTCACGTCTAGTTCATATAGAGTCTCTATTCCGTTGGTTAATGCTGCACAACTAGTTTTAGTGCGTTGACATACAAGGTCGTAATTATGGCTTCAATATTTCCGGTGGCGTTTTTATGACAGATGGCGCCTTATGAGAGAAATTTCGGTGAATTACTGAAGGAGCATTGACAAATGGATTAGCATCTGTGTTGCAGGGTTTGAACTGAATAGGACTGCCAAAGTAGTGTGAAAATGTGTGCATCGTTAATTTCTAATGCGTCTGTTTCAATCTTATTCATCGCATTCACGGTTCATTTACCTCGACTGGTTCTTTCCAAAGGATTGTGATTATGGAATAAGTTTATGGTTTATCTTGGAAGCGACAATAAATTTTGTGCATGATATGGAAAATGCACTCTATAAGCTTTCAGGTTAGACTAAATTAAAACAGATTAGCTTAGATTAGATTAGAACCTTCGCCGAGAATAGAGGTTCCTTTGCAAAGACTACATAGACCGATCAACGGAGCAGAAGGAGCGGGCTAACAATTTCACGTGTCTGAACAAACCTCGAATGACATGTGTCTTGAAGGGTAATATCGCCAGTTTTGAAAGATCTAATAGTTTTCTTTTCATATTTCTTCCTTATAATCATTTTCGTATCCTTCTATGTGCAACCTAGATCTTGACTAGCAGCTTGGAGTTCTGAGCGTACTATTGCTTTTAGCAGATGCAAAGAATATGAGTTAATTTATTTTATGTCTTATATTTTTAAGAAGTTGAGATATAAATGATGTAAATTGCCTGAAACGCACAAATATTCGATTAAAAAGCGACGCTTCGAAATGCTGTGATCTGTGGAGATTGTTGTATGGTGCATGTGAGCCATTCTTGTAAGTCCGCTATGCAAATCACAAGGTCATTTATCACATAACGCCATAAGCCGATATATTTTTCGAAAACAACTAATTGATTTTGAGGCAACAAATCATTCATTTTCTCAAAGGAGTTAATAATTTCGGTCATACTTAACTAAATGACACAGAACTTTTGAGAAGTACTAAAAAGGCGCTATATTAAGTGTCTTGTTACTATCTATCTACCTACCTTCATACATATATACATGCATACATACAATTAAAACTAGCTAACTACTTGCCTCGAAATTCCAACGACCGCGTGAGTGATGTTCTCTGAGTGGTCACGTGATCTGCCGTCGTGTCCCTTGCGCCCTCTGGGGCTGCTGCTGCCTGTTGTCCTGGTGACCTCTGGCGACCGGAATGCGACTCGTCGTTGCGCTCCCCGCGTGACCGGAAGGAAGTGGGCACCTCGAAGGGGATTGGTCGAACGTCGCAGGGCAGAAGAGCCGCCGGTGGTTGCGCTGATCTGGCGACAACAGCCTTCGACAGTTTGTCGTTTATCAGCTGAAGAACGTTGCTCATCATTCAAAGCCTCAGAGGGTAAGAAGCCGACGGCTGCTGATCACTTTCTAGGACCCGTTAACATAAAGAAAGATTCAGGCGAGTTCTACAGCTATGTTGACCTCTGCCACAAAAGGGACCACTTGTCTCAGATTGATATATGAGTCAAAGGTAATAATAAACTATAAATTATTCACATAATGGCAAAACAAAGGATCAGTAGCACGATTTCGGCCTTGGGTGAGTCATGCCTATGCTGCAAAGAGGCAAACCTGTCAAGATGGCGCGAGCATAATGAGTCATTGCTGATGAGTCTTATGTTTTAATTAAATAAAGATACAAATGGTGAGGGGCGGTAACGTAGTACTTAATATAGTTCAGGTCAGGACTGAAATCTCATATGTTTCGAATTGCTTACCCTTCCCGTATCCCATCTTCCAGTCTAAGAGGCCTCACGAATCTCACTGGGTCGCTCTATCTAATGAACTGTAAGTTTTTTTATGCGGGTTACGTAGAAGTGACCATCGATTGATGCCTTGTGCATTGTGATGAAGGTGCTATAGAAGTTTTCGGATTAGATTAGATTATGACGTCACTGAAAAGTAATTGTAATTCATTTGATCCAGGATGAACATAATATTATCCTTATTAATTAAGCTCAAGTAGTTGTAGAAAGCATGAGCGTTGCAGATCGTTATCTTAACAGCCTCCTGTTTCCGCGAGGATCTTCAGCGGATAGCACATCCGAGTAGATTATTCTGAGGGAGGCGCTGCATAAGTTCAGATGAACAATACAATACAATACGATTCAAAGAAATTCTGAATTGTATGGTAGTGAGATCGATCGATCTTTTGGCTGTGGCGAAACACGACGACAGCTATTATGACGACAGGTCACGTTTCTATAGTCATAATTAGTCTATCTATCCATCTGTTTGTGCATCGTCAATGTTTCACTTTTAAATTATAGGCTATATATGGTGAAGTAGTTCTGAAAGCCATAATATTAAGAGATTAAACTAATTCTGTTACTGTTCATGAAAGATGAAAGCACTGTTAGGTTCAACGCACTATGCAGCCGTACGATGCCCGTCAACACTGACTACTAATTCAATGTCAGTATAGACAGCATACTCACTTTGGCTGAATAGTTATCTTTCTGTGTAACGTCCTGTACCGATGTCTTCTGGCATCCGATGGAACCAGCGTGCGTAGCTTGAATAAATCAAGAATATGACTACGCATAAAATGGCGTCAAGCGAAGGAATGACGCCGGCGCCTGGCGACATCTGTCCGTCGGTCTGTTGCAACCTCCGGTCACTGCACAGCGCCACTCAACCTGCGCACGTTCTCTGTGTCTTTCACTTGGGCTGTCTATCAGTCTGCCTTCGTCTGTCTGCCTGTCTGATATGTTCTTCCCTATTTCCTGTTTTTTTTCTCCACCTCCCTAATCTCTTCTGATTTGTTTGTCTCCATCTTCTGATGCTCGTCTCCACTTGTCTCATTTCCTCCTCTTCTAGTTCGCCCTTTGTCCCTTTAGAGCTGAGAAGCTCCTGAGTATGACTGAAGCCGCTCTGCGCTGTTTGCACTTCTCTCCAAACGAGAGATATGGAAAGAGGCCAGGACGACTACGAGGCGGTTTGTAGAGACGTGGGAAGAGGATATGATCGGAAAGAAAGGTTGGTCGACAAGTGGTGGTACGGAGACGTTGGGTTCGAATCCCTGGCCCATAAAGTGAAATTGATACAGAAGGTACTGTCGAACTGTGCGTACCTCGGGGACATCACCTTCGATGAGTGTCTCCTTAAATTCAGTACACACAAGAACAGATGTAATGGACAGTAATCGAACAGTTGCATAAAGCCACTGTTGGTTTGATTAATGCACACGTGACAAGACTTTCACTATTGCCAGAATATTTGACTGTCACCGTAAAAGCATAATAGACCGAATGTGACAGACAGACAGACAGACAGTGTTCAAATACATTTTATCAATGGAATAAAAGGCATTGTAGACTTTGGCCACAGCTCGTCAGACATTGCCAATTTCAGCAATGTCTTGTGGACGTTCTTACTTGCTAATTACAACGTCACAAGAGAGACTACAAACTTTGCTGTTCTATCCACTTCCATCAGTTTTGGCGAAGTTCTCAAAGACTGCTTCTATCAAGTTAGGAAAGAAAATTTCGAGTTCTGGTGTAATAATGTTATGTCATCGATAAATGTTCAACACACGACGATTTTCTAAATTGCTGTTCTTTGCTTAAATTCAAAATTTCTGTAAAGGAGCAGTGCCACGACTAGGTTCCGGGAGGCAAACTACTCAGCTACGCCACTGTTTTTATCGCGTAATAAGTGCTTTAAATAAATAAAAATATTTAAAATAGTGATTAATAAAAAATAAAGCTACTGCATATAGCCTTAGGACTACAGTTCCTTGGAGGTAGGGAGACCCGTATGTCTCACACCTTTGGTCGCAACCTGTATGCATCGGAGGCCAGACGGAACGACTGAGGATGGATGTTAGGTCAAATACTTTTACTATTTGATGTCCATCTGTTAAAAAGGTTCATCTTTCTCATCTAATGATCTGTGGTGCAAGGATTGGTCTTTACAGCCCAACATACATTGTCATGGGTTTTGCATCTACTGTCGTGTGATTTGATGCAGTCCTAGTAACTATTGTCATTATAATCAATTAGACACAGATAACTCAACGCTATGCAATGTTGAATAACAATATTCACGTATTAGAATTAACACAAATAAAGATCTCAATTGAAATTCAAAGCTGTAAGTCAGATCACAAATGAGACGCACTTTCTTCACATAATCACTATTAAAAGACAGTGCATTTATAAGGTGCAGTGGCAAGAGACATGATACTTCAAACGGTTCGAAGGACTTCTTCTATAAGAACGACTGTATCACAAACCCGAGCGCCCTGGATAGTAGACGCTGCTAGCACCACCAGAATCAAATGTGAACTAGTTTGGATAAGTTTAGTTTTGCATGAGTTGCTCTTCGCGATTTCAAGTATGACTAATTTCAATCTGAACAGATAGTTAAATGGAAAGTTTAGCCAAGTAAATCTTCACCTCTGACCTTCACCTCTAATAGGAATATGCCTGACAACAGTACAAATGTTATTCTGTCTATAACGTTATATGACCTGATGCTTTATTAATTGATCAATAACATCTATAACTAAATATATGTTTAAGATAATTAAGAAATCCATCATTGATGGGCTGTGATACGACTCAAAATACCGATTACCATGTAACTTATAAAGTCAGATCACAGAATGAGAAGAAGAGTTTCTTCATTTGATCGATAATCGTTGAACGATTTGTGGACTGCCCATCTACTATTTGTATACGTCAGTGGGACCCGTTGGTCCGATCCATCCGCCTCCCATGTTCTGCGAGATGACTACTCCGGTGCCTGGTATGACCACACTCTGTTGCATCTGTCCTGGTGTAGCTGACTGATTCAATGCAAAACAGACATTGTTATTTGCTATTAATAATAAGTACCACTTTTTCTGCATCAATAATGAGTACCACTTTTTCAAAAGAACCATGCCTCGTGCAGTCCCTCGTGCGATTCACTCACTGGTTTCCTAAAATTTTTGCTTGTAAACATGTTTCGTAAATATTTTCGGCACAGATGTTTGAGTTTCAACTGATTCTTTGGGACCAGGACTTAATTGGTAGGTCTTGCGCAGGTAATTTATGAAACTGTTAAGGTGATAACACTTCACGCCTACCTGCATAGACTGAATCGACTGGAATCCGGTGCCACCAACAAATCCAGTTGTCTGCTGGTACCCTGGGCCAACTGTAGTCATCCCAACCACATGAGGAGGATAGATAGTAGTAAGCGGCATTCCATTGATCTTTACCCTGGACGGGTCATGGATCTTTACATTAGGGGAAATTATGACGTTGGGGTGGATGACGGCTGGAGGTGCCTGGGCTACGTACGGAACCCCACACATATAAGTGTACGGAGGTGGAGAGCCATATGGAGCAATACCTTAAACAGATAAACACAATGTTTCACCTGTATTAATGCAATGCAACGTCGATCAATCTAATCTGTTGTATTTCAGTCTATTTTCACGTAGCCTAACAATGTCTAAGCCAAAAAAGTAGTTAAATCTGGTGCAGAAGAATACAGCATTACAAAATTCAAACTATTCAAATCCAAGTTTCATCTAGTCTTGCCAAACCTAATTCAACCAAGTCTGATCTAATCTTGCCTAAGTTAATTCAATCTGTTTATGGCCGATTTGACTCTGCAATGCTCAAGTAAAGTTAGTGTTCAATGGACATTCGTCCTACTAATGAAACTAGGCGTTTACTAATTTTTTTTGATTTGTAGTAAATATAAATAGTAAGCAGATAAGAAAAAGCATCAGCTCACGTTACTAATAATTTTCGTGCGTTTTGGACTTATACATCAGGCGACCTTCTGCCGTGAGGAAGATCGAACAGCCAGACAAGTACTCGTTCACTCTGTCTGTCTGTTTACCTTTTTATCACACAAATTTCATTCCTCCTAATCTAACTTAATCCATGCCAATCCAACTTAATCGAATCGAAACTAATAAGCTATTCTACTGAACTACACTAAGCTGCTCTGCTCCGCTCGGCTTTACTCTCCACTCCAGACCAGTCCAATGTAAATTAACCTAACCCACTCTGATCCGATCTGACCTGATGTGATATAATCTAATCCACTTCCATCCTAACAAAACGAATGTAGCCTAATATATTCGATATCATCGATTGGAATAATCTATGTCAACAATACTTTAGTATAATCTAATTCAAACTAATCCATTTTAATAAAATAGAGACTACACTACTAATCTAAATCGTTGAATCATAATCCAGCAGACTCCAATCCAAAATAATCTGATTCAATCCAGTTCAGTGTATTTGAACCAACCATTAGGCCTACTACACAAAATATTTAGCCGTATTGATCCGAAACATCCATGGTCAGTAACTAGACAAGGATATTTTTTGCAGGCCTACACTGAACAAGAGAGAAGTGGTCTGCCTCGCCCTCTTGCACGTGAAGCTTAAACTAAATACATGACAAAAGCCAAATCAGTATTTTAAACTTAATTGTCAAATTTCACAACCGAAAACTCACGATTTACGCCTACCATGTCTAAACCTCTGATCTTCATGATAAAATTAAATGAAGGCTTGATACGCAACAATCCCTCTCTTGAAATCATTTCCATTTTTATCATTTACTTAGTCAACCAATTTATTGTGAATAAATCATTCATACCTTTCAGCTGTGTTGGGTCGGCCATTTTCGCTGCCTCGTCAATTGATGCGTGTCGATAATGGTAGCGCAACGCATGGAAAATCCCAGCAACGTCCATAAATAGACTGATCAGAAATCAACGAGAGTAGATTAAATAACACTGTGTTGTAGAGCTGCCAGGACGTTTGAACAGCCGATAAGTCAATTAGTTTAGCCCTTAGCGTATAAATTTAGCGTCTAATAACCAATGCTAAAATAATTTTAAAAATAATGAAAAATCAGGATTTTATTCATACCTAATAGCATTAATGTTTATATGAACTAAAATTTTCAAAATTGGCCTATAGGCCGAATGTTGGTCAAATTGTAAAGCAGAATATAGCAGTATGACGTGTTTTCAGAGTTCAGAGCGTTAAGTCGCGGCCCAACATGAAACCTCTTGTCAGGGTGCGGGGGCGAAGGGTGGCACTATCTCTCCAGCAGACACCCGAAGACAAGAGATTGATATGTCAAGTACAGCCCTCCATTAAATAAGCCTGGCTGCCACTGCCGAGTGGGTGACTCCGGGAGGAGATTAGATCTATAGCAGAGGTGAAAATCCTGGAAGATGGTGATGCGTAAGGGCGTCCCAGATGTCTGCATTGAATCGACCAGCCGTCTAACCCACCGTTGTCTGGCAAGTGACCGGGAAAATTTTGTTCTGCCAATGTACTGCTTATGATGTCGTCGCTCATAAAGATTGTAGATAAGAGCATTAATGGGTCTACTCGCCAGACGGGCAGCCCCTCGTCCGGCAGGAGGGAAAGCTGGGCCTATAAGGTCGCCATCCAGCGAAATATCTGCAAACCTCGGAACGAGCGAGAAAATGATGACAAGGAGATTGCCATCAGAGGGAAACTGAGGGCTGAGACACTGAATGTTCGCACTCTCCTGGAACTAGGTTAGGCCAGACTATTGATGGATGACCTGTAGGCTACCAATATAGCCATCGTGGTCCTTCAAGAGGCGCCGGTGAGAAGAGACTATCATCGGAACATACAGGGTACTCCGGTCTGGCTGCCAGACGGTTACATCAGGCAAGCGGAGTTGATTCTCGCCATTAGTTGAGAAGCCACACGTACATTAACTGGCAACCTGTTATTGACAGGTTATTGGTCGGTGTCTTCCGACATCGTTTTGGCTCTCAAGCAGGCATAGTGCCTGTGCACCGACCAGAGGCCTATGAGGATGCGACACATGCCTGCTAGAATTCGCTAGAAGATGCGCTGAGCCTAACTCCTAGAAATAACCTAGTTGTCTGTCTGCGAGATTTCAATGCAGTCTCGGGTACGACTCGAAATAGTTTTTTAAAAGTCATCTTGTTTTCAAAGGTATGCGCAACATTTCAAAATGTGTGCTCATAATTTTCGTAAGGATAGATCGCTTTTGCACACATTTTAAGACAATGAGACACGGCCTGCGTTGCTTAAAACAAGACAGTTAATGAAGCATTCTCTGGCATAACCACAATTTGCAGGTTATGCTAGAGAATGTTAGCGAATTACAATGCTGTTTTCTGAGAATAAATTTGCTTCATCGTTTTTGGTCACGCGATTTTTACGGATGTCATACACAATTACCTAACCAAGTTTTTTGATTTACTCTTTTATTGATCCCAAATTCAACATACCAGGTTACACATAGAACGTACAGTTTGCCAGGATACAAAAGCAAACCCAGAACGGACCAGGGTCCCGATTAAAAAGGGTCGCCAATTAACACCAATAACGTAAGATCATGGCAATCGAAATGTAAGCAAATCAATTATCATTATATAAGCGAACTAAATAAGGTATTACAATTTGTACATAAATGAAACTGAAAATAAAACTATATGCAAGCCCAGTGCACTAATCCCATAAGAAATTCAAGATGGAAGTAAAAACTAGTAGTTTGTATGAACAATTCAATTAGCAGTCAAACAGATGATATTAAATAGTGTCGCATCTGCCTTTTAAACAATTTCAAACTTGACCACATACGAATTGTCATTGGCAAAGCGTTCCAGACTGAAGGACCAGCACATTTAATATTAAATAACCCAGTGTTGGTGCGGGCAAAACTGCCATAGTAAAAATAAAAAATGCCTCTGAGTCCTGATAAAAAATGTGCTGTTTGGTAATGTTGATGTAGGCATCAAACTTCGATGGCAATAATTTATGTTGATATTCATACATAAACACCGAAATTTGTAGCTTGTTAGTGGGATTTGTTTTTAGAATATTTAGATTATCAAAACAGCGTTCAATAACCTTCTCTTGGAAAGTTTTTGTAACAATTCTAAGAACACGGCGCTGCAAAACAGACAAGCATTTCATACGCGAGGGATAATTAGAGACTCACAATAGGTTACAGTAGGACAAGTAAGGACAAATCAACGAAAATTACAGATTAATTAATATACGTTGTGGTAGGATATAACGAATACTTGGCAATATACTAGAGCATTTAGCAATTTCACTTGATATATGAGATATATGCTCTTTCCATATTAAATGAGAGTCAGTATAAACTCCAAGAAATTTACATGAGTTCACTTGAATAATGAGTTGGTTATCGATACAAATATTAATAATTGATTTACAAAGAACCTTCCGATGCGATCTAAATAATATAAAATTAGTCTTATGTAAATTCAAGGCTAGCCTATTAGCACGAAACCAGTCAGCAACTGATACAAGTTAAAAACTGATACAAACTGCATGGATGCACTGTCGGTTTCTTGGAGCAGAGTACAGAAGAGTGGAACGACGCGTTGCCCGATGGGGGACGTGACTTCGGAGACCTGAAAGGGATCATCTTGAATCTAGACTGGCAGACTTCACAATTCGCATAATAAGGTCCGTGAATTAAGTCAAACAATCTAATATAATCGATATTAGATTATTCTAATCTGAAAACTTATCGATTAATAATTACTTGAATATTTAAATAGAATAGTGAATAACAGGTCTACTGTATGTCAATAAGCGAATAAGCTGAGCACTAGATCAAAATGCACTTCATGTTCGAATAAGTCATGCAAAGAATCGATCGATCGCATAAATATTCTATACCCAGACACTAGGCCCACAACTGGCTCGCGCTGAATCCATGGTGGCAACAGGTGACCTGATAGGGGCCCAACGAGTGTGGCAGTCAGGGTAGTGTTCTGAGGGCCATTATCAGCTGAAGGAAGTCCCTGACTGAATGAGCTGCGATGAAACTCGGTGCCACCAACTGCGGAGATTTTTCAAGTACATACTGGAACTCAAGTAACAGTCGCCCATCGTAACCATCGAACCTAGACACAGACACAAAATCATGAACAGATGCAATCGGTAGCGAGTAGAGTCGTGAGGATGTTCGTAAAAGGCTCAATATATAACAATCTATATACCTAATTAACTAACTAAATAATTATCATTTGCAATTCATTCATATAAAAGTACGCCAAGTGGTGCTATTTTATGAATACAGTGATGTCTTGAAGACTTGGATTACGACGACTACGGCAATACTGATGAAGATGAAAATGAAGAGGGAAGAAGAAGAAGAGGAAGAAGAAGAAGAAGAAGATGATGATGATGATTGTCACGGATTCGTGGGGGATGGTGACGACTGACCCGTGTGCACCCTTTTTGTTTTATCGTGGACTAGACGACGTCATAACCACGTGACCCCGCAATCCTTCTAAACCCAAGGCCATCCACCGACCATAATGCGTCTAGACTAGGAGTTAGACTGTTAGAACTACACCAATATACGTGGATTCAACTAGCTATTCAATGATACTATGTCTATACATATATAACCGAAAATACAGTGGCTGATTTAGCCATGGGCGCCGATGAAGAGCGGTTCGCCACCTGTGCTCCTCTTAGTTATATGGCGGCACCCCTTAGACCAGACATGTGCGTGGAACCTGGTGCCCCTCTGGTAATTTCACTTGCCCCTATTAAAGCAATCTTGGATTGACCACTGCGAAACTAATATATTTATTTGGACAACGGAAATTCGTGATAATGATGTCGACGATGATGATGAAGGTGACGGTGATGATGTTTTGGTGTTGATGGCGATGCTTATGATGATGAATAGTAAGGAGGAAGAGGACAATATCCGTGATAACGATTACCATTTCATGAGATGTTGGAAGTTGTTCCTTTCGAGCCACTCCTTGACGTCTGCTTTCGCCCATGAATAGACGCCAACCGTCGTAGAGGCCGAATAGCTCACAGAACACGCCTCGGCTCGGACCACCTCTGGATCACTGGCGGCGCCACCGACATTCACATCCGCATCAACGATAGGCACGTGACTCGTAGACTTTGGCACTTGCGGTTGGTTATTGCTTCGTCCAGTATCTACTTCATCTGTACCTTAATGGCAGAAAAGAAATAAAGTAGAAACATATAGTACTAGAATTATGGGAGTTCTTTATGTGTGAGTAAATTTAGCAGTTTTCTGCTTCGTATGGATTGCAGACCCGATGTTTTAGTTAGGATTGAATTGGAAAAAATAAGGTTTCAGAAACAATAGAGCAAGTTTTTTCTGATAACATCAGCAATTATAAAAGAAAAATATTACATTTACTATAAGAAATAATCCAATTTGCTTTTGAATATATCCAAAAAAGTGGTTAGAAGAATAATTAAAGACATAGAAAACGCAGTTTGAATATATTAGCTGCTTAGTTGTATATACTATAGTAAACTAAAAATCCACGAAAGTGTAATGAACAAATCAAAGAATGAGTTAACTGAGAATTCATCAATTTATCTGGTGTCAGATTTAAGTTAGCCTGACCAAAACTTTTCTTTAATCTTTGCAGAAGGACCCCGAGTGAAGCATCGAACGACTGCGGCTGTGAGAAATCAATTCGTAACTTATCAGTCATGCGGAAACTCAGCCAACCGTGTGGCTTATACTTTGGTTCTATCGTCAGAGGTATGATCTCCTTTCGATTCTCGTCGGCATAGATGACTTCTGATGAATACAAGTAAGCAGATATACTCTTGAACTACTGTATGCTAGAATTCTTATAGACTGGTAACAGAGTGCGTCTACTGCTGCCAGCGACTTTCATATCACAAGCACCAAATATGATACAAACCGTCTAAAAGTTTTCAACATCACCTGCATTGTTTTATTGCTTTAAACTTTACGAACGTGTCTTTCTTAAACTAGATAAGTACCAGCTATTTTGAAGATCCTCAGATCGATCAGAATTCTCTATCGTTCGAGGTTGAGCATTTTTTATTCATTTGTTCATTCGTTCATTTATTCATTCAGCAAGATTTGTGGAAGTGTAACTTATACATGTGTATGACTGTTGCAATAACATTTACATTTGTCATCAGTTAAAAATAAGAGGAAATTTAATAGCTATGGATAATTTTCTTCGTTATAAGTGACTGGCCTTTTTTGCAGTAAGGACTTTCATAATATTTCTGTGACAGGCAGGAGAGTACAATGGACGATTTGTCTATTCCGTCAATTATATCCTCCGCTATTGATCCACCTTTCAATCAATCAATCAAACAATCGGTCATATGAAGTTAACCAAGAACGTTTTAAACAAACAATGCAACTGATTTTGCTGCAATTTCAAACCATCGTTTATTTAGCGCATTCATTTTAAGCATAGCAGAAGAATCTTAACATGTTGCTACATACGGCATAAAGGTTAAGGTGTACGCCTTCTGAACATTTTAGAGCAAAAGCCGACAGTATCTGAAGGTGTTGTGTTCATTTTGGTTCAGATTGCACTTTGTTTTTGGTCGTGCGCAACCATTGCTTTCTGTCTCTCGACAAATCGTGTCAGTCTCCCTGGGTGAATGAATTCATTGGTTCTTGGGGCCGTTTTAGTTTGTTTGAGACGTTTTCTTCACCGTCTTTGTGAGTTTTTTCGCTGGTCTGTCACCCCAAGTTACTTCTTGTTACTATGTGAGTCATGTTCTGCTTGTAAATACCTTATTGTAACTCGCTTCTTAGAGGTTTCGCAAAGTCAACCTGTAAGAAGCGAGTGTCTGCACTCCAAAGAGTTCAAACTCCGGCTAGAGCCAAAACTAATACGTCAAAATATGAACATATAACTCCTGTACGTATATCTTTACACTGGTTTTCTGCTAAGCAAAGGATTTCTTTCAAATTGGGGCTTGTAGCTTATACAGCATTAAACTCTGGCCAACCACAAGACTTAAATCAATCCTCATTTCACAGACGTATCATTATTCAACCACGTCAGCTGATTGTCTTTACGTGGTTGTAAAAAACTAGAAAGTCTGTTCTCGGTGGACGACCTTTTTCGGTTGCTGGACCTAAATTTTGGAACTCTCTTCCTGTATCTGTTCGTTCTGCTCAGTCTCTTGTGACACGTCGAACTCACCTGAAGGCTTCCTTTTTTAGTCCGTTTATCCACCGTAGAGAGAAGTGGCGCACAGATGCTCTACGCCAGGGAGGATAGTCTAATATCAAGTACACAGCTAAGAAAACCATTTTGAAATGTATCGTAATTTTCATTCACCGCAATGTCACATTCGCATACACGATCACTGGGCATTAAGCGGTTAATTGGAACTTACACATCTCGTCGGCGTCAATCCAGACTGAATATCCATGATCTCGTAGCCGATCTCTTATCTTGAGGACGGTTTCCTTAGACGAATGTTGGTAACTAATGAAGATGCGCCTCTTCTCTTTCACTTCTGAAACCACACCTGTTTTGTCAAAGCATCAATTTTTTTGTCTTATTATTGCCTTGTTTAATTTAAATCGCTCGATTCCTTTTACTAAATGTTATGAAAATCGCCGTTTACTCTATGCAATGATCGATATATTACACACGCATACATTTATAACCGAGCTAGTTTAGGTATGTTTGCAAGTATGTAAAGTAGTATTAGTCGTCAGTAGATTACCAGACTTACTCAGTAGTCGTTGCTGGCCAGTGCGTAGGCAGTGAGGCGAATGATTTATTAGACCCTTAGTTCAGAGCAGAAAGACAGCTAGCCAGTAGCCCCAAGCTACAGCGCTCCGATTCTTAGAAACGGACGGGCCGCAAGTTACACTGTGTGGGAGGGCTATTGTTGGTATCAGTACAGATGAGCTATGGAATGCAGGAGTGTAGCTTAGTCAAAGGGGCAAGCAGAGCAATCCACAGGTAGCACTCTCCAGGTACACCCGGGGCTTTACAACTAAGCATGAGAGGTCCACGTGATAGCTAGATGGACGTCCACATGTACACAAAAAGACTTCGGAGAAAGAGAACCAAAAGGCACACGAATGCTGATGTCAGCGTGCAGACAGGCGTGGGTCTCAATCGCCTAGCTGCCCAAAAGGAATGCGCCCAGAGTCCAAAGGATTCAGGTAGAAAAGAGCTCGCAGAATGCGCAGACAGAGGACTGCTCGGCCTTTTGACTAAGATCAAGGTGCAGACAGAGAGAACTGCACGTGAGTCTCGTCAGAAGGAGGATCCATCGAGAGAAAAGTCGGAGTTCAGACATCGGGCAGAAAGGTCGTAGTAGAATGTAGAGAATATAGTCTAGCGCCTTCTGGCGCTACAGTAATCGTCACTGGTAGAGTAGTCTAAAGTTTGTCTTAGACTAAGTCACTTGCTCCACAATTGAACTAGAATTTCGCTCGTGTTACTACATTGAATGACAATCTGAAATAAACGATGAAAACCGAACAGTGCGACTGGACGAGAAACCCAGCATCATAATCGATAGAATATGAACACTATCATACATTTATTAAATTATGAGTCATCTTGAATACTGTTTTGTTCGGCGTTGCCACATAACATGTGGAAATGTTACAGTATGTTATAATTGTAATTGTAATTGTAATCAGACACTTGTATAGCGCCACTTCAAGGTAAGCTCATCAGAGGCGCTACCGGCCCGACGTCTCAAAACGCCGCAGTGCCACTGCTGTCTAATTTCCTGTAAGAGGAAGTGTGATAATATCACTGAAACTCTACGTGGTTGGCTACAGAATCAAGAACAACATGGGGCTGTTCGTCAACAACTACCACCATTATGTGACCCCAGACTAACTCATCGGATTATGCACACCGATTTCTTCATTTCACTAGAGGCGATATTTGCGCTGAGCAACCACGGCAACGTACACATTCCAGCAATGAGAACTAGACGTTATGTTACTGGACAATCTTTTGGAATCTTTTAGCCTACCGCCTGGCATCTGTAATGACCAGCTGTCAATCGAGTGATTTAAGATAGTACTTCAGACTACAGGGTTCCTTCAAACGTATCATTGTGAATGAACGAGTCCGTAATAGCCCAGGTTGTAAAGGCAGTGAAACTAGAAATATCTATGCTATTATTATTATTATTATTGTTAGTAGAAGTTTTATTATTATTATTTATTATTTTAGAAGAATTATTATTATTGTTAGTAGATTGTACAGATACAAATGGGATAAAGGTGACTGAAGGCAATTCTATTGCTAGCAAAATTAATGATTACTTCACAAGTATTGGTCTCTCACTATCACTTCAGATTCCTAAATCAAAACGCCTTTTCAAAGTTTTCTGAAAAACCTGCCTATTCAGTCATTTGCTTTATATCAAACTTCTGCAGAAGAACTTATAGCAATATCACACTCATTAAAAATAACTCATAGTGCTGGTCCTGATGACATTGACTCATACTTGGCAGCACCTACTTTTCACATTATTGCTACACCGCTAGCTCAAATAATAAATAGTTCATTCCTCACAGGTATTGTCCCTAATAGAATATAAGTTGCAAAAGTGACCCCTATTTTTAAATCTTGGAATAAAGAAAATGTGAATAACTACAGATCAATATCTGTTCTTCCATTCTTTTCAAAATATTTTGAAAAACTGATGTATAAGCGTTTATATGATTTTATTACAAAATTTAAATTGCTATCCAAATCAATTTGTTTTCAGTCTGGCCATTCTACTTCTATGGCTATACTGGATATGCATGACAAAATCTCACAGGCTTTTGATGAAAATGAAATATCTATAGGAATATTTCTTGACTTAGCAAAAGCCTTCGATACAGTAAATCACTTTATTCTACTAAAAATTGAAGTTTTATGGTATACGAGGGATCCCATTATTATGGTTTGAAAGCTATATCAACAATAGGTAACAGCAAGTTTTATGTAATGGTGCCCGGTTTGTCTTTAAGCCTATCCAATATGGAGTACCACAAGGAACAATTTTAGGCCCACTGTTGTTTCTAATTTGTAAAAGCGTTCTCCCAAATCCTCTAACCTATCCCCTTCATCTTATTTGCTGATGATACTAATATCTTCATATCTCTAAATCTTTGGATATACTAATTAAAAGTGCAAATAATGAACTTGAATTAAGAGCTGAGTGGTTTAAGGCAAATGGATTATCTCTTAACTAAAGCAACACTTATTTTATATTATTCTACTCTCAAAGAAAAAATTATGCGTACTCAAGAACAACACATCCTTATTGACAATCAACAAATGCTGTTTTTATTGATAATCAACTTACATGGAACACCATTTGTATCCCAACAATCGATACAATGGTCAATGTATTTGTTCTTTTCTTTTGTTCTTTTTGAAATCAATAAAGTTTTTATTCATTTTTCATTCAAGTAGTAGTAGTAGTAGTAGTAGTAGTAGTAGTAGTAGTAGTAGTAGTAGTAGTAGTAGTAGTAGTGGTAGTAGTAGTAATAGTATCGTTATTATTATTATTATTAGTATTATTATAATGATAATAGAAATACTGTAATAATAATAATAATAATAATAAGGTCTCTGGTATTCTTGACGACGTGGTATCCAGATTTCTTCAGCACTCTTCGATGGACCCTGACCGGTGCGGATCGGACGAATATCCTGCTCCTCCACCTCCCTCCCTCCTCTTCGTTATTATTATTATTATACATAAACATGAGTGAAATAACTGATTCTATTATATATGATATATATCTAATGTATGAAAATCACATACCCCTTATATGGCTTGTAGGGAAATAACACATATACAAATTTTCTGTCTGCTTGTGTGCATTTTTGTCTATCTTTGTGACAACACGTATGTCTGTAATATGCACCTATAGCTTTGAGTGAGTATTCTTCTCTGCTAATCGGCCTACAGTTGTCTTCTTATCCGTCTATTTATACATTATATAATTATCTGACAGATTATTAGTCAATCTGTCAGATAGATTGTCTGTCTGTTTCTTTAAAAGTTACCTTCTTTTGATGAGAGATCCAATGCCTGGGAGGGACTTCCTAGTTTTATGCCGAGAGCGATGAGAACTCCATTGACTTGATTTCTCACTCCATCATGTGTGCTATTCTTCCAGAGCAACTCCAACCCTTCAGAATTCATGCAATAAGCTAATTTATTATTATTAAAATTTCTAATAAAAACTAACTTATACTGTCAGGACAACTTATGTTCTGGCATATATATTCTAACCTTTATCTTGATCAACATTCTGTTCAACATTCTGACAAAATGTTTTGAATGTATTCCTGCATGAAAAGTACATTAACATACCTCTGCTTCTGGCATATATTCAGCAATAGTGTCTATTCCCTACGCAAACAAGCCAATGATTTTATTTTCTTTAGATTTTGATTCTCACGTTCGGTTGCGCCATCAAAAAAATTACTTAACTGTGTAATATTATAATAACCTGTTATATTTAATATCAGAATTAATCACAACTTACTCTCGACACAGGATTTTTCTTTTTTGATTTCTTCCGCACACTTGAAAGATAGAGTCCAGAGTCCTTGAGCGGCCAGAAACTGTTCCTCTGTGTCAGCTGTAAGTTCAAGAAAAGCCACATAGCTCGACAAAATTCCAGACTTAACTATTTTCTCCTTGTTCTCATCAGTGACGGCCAATTTATTGATCGCCGCAAGAATTTCAACTGCTTTGTATCCTTCGTTGGTTCTATGAGGGACTTTGTCTAGCGATGACTCGAGCTCCTCCATAAGGAAGCTGAAGACTTCCTCATCTGAGATGAGAATGGAGTTTTCGTCTTCGTTGATCACCCAGGCGAGGAACATGAGTACAAGACAGGACAAGGAGTTGTTGATTCCAGTTCGAAAGCGTTGGAGAATCTCAATAATGCCTTGCTCTCGGTATAACTCCCTGGCCTCTGTTGTCATCTGGACGACGTTGTAAAGGACTGTCATTAATTGATCTATAAGATGACAAAGAGTGGAGCTCAGGCCTTCGCTCTTCTGCCTGGGATCTAGATGGCCGTTCTTCAGCAAATTGATGATGTCGATGTGTAACTCCAGCAAAATGACTTTGTAACACGCGTCAGAAGAGATGTCAGTCATATTGATGACAGTTCTGCAGGTGAGGCGAAACGCATCCATGCAGGGATTGGATGAGTTGATATCTGCATCCTTAACTGCTGTTTGAAAGAACTGCCTCAATATGTGTTGGAAGAGTTCCATGAATCCGAGTTGCAGCAACCTCTGTGTCACACTCTCAGGATAAGCATCGTGCTTTAATGCGACATAGTCAAAGTCCTCATGACATGCGCGGCAAGAGTGGTCCTCGCACAAGTAAAGGCGAATCATTCTTCGCCCTAGTTCGAACATCATACTCGTTTCGGTTCCTGTTCAGAGGTTGTCCCACCCATCGAAGGTTCTGTCGAGAGTTCCCCCAAGCAACCTTCTTTACCAGAGGCGTCGGTAGTTGGTGATATTGGAGGCAGAGGTGACAAGATTCTCCCCAGCGACGCATCTCCCTCCATTACTGTCAGTCAAAAATAATATAGCAGTTATTATGGTTTTTAAATGTATAAAGTCGTGGTTTTAAATACGGTCAATTTCTATCATTTTATCACTTATACTATCAAACAACCTACCGGCCTCTAACGAATGCGTATGCAGCGCAGACCTGATGGCTTCATGGAGATTCAAATACAACAAATTTTACCATCAACCTAGGGAATACCAGTCAGTGTGTTTGGAATGCTTCATTCTACTGTCGTCATTCCTTGTCCTCAATGCAGTCATAAAATCTGAACACGATGTCAACTCATTGTTGATAAGACTTCGTTGGCTTGGTTCGACTTGTGTGTAAAAGATCGCTAGTGGTGACTTTCAGCTGTTCGACTAAATGTTGCTTACAGATGAATTTCTTGCTCTAAATAAATCTAGGCTTATTTAGCCTAGCGAGAAGCGCCTTTAGGTGGCATTTACAAGGCACCCTAACATTTTCATTTATATTTACATTATAGGGCCTATTGCTTAATGCAAAGATAGTGATCACAAGAAGAAAAAGACAAGTTATAATAAAATTTGAATTCTAAGGGTGATATTACGCCGATGCTAGTCACATATTTTTGTTAAGCGTTGGAGCCTTAATTGTTGATCACCCTCCTTGCGTTACACATCTTTCAATGAAGGTATAGGCTAAAATATCTGGATCTATCAGGAGATTTCACAGCCGTATAGGAAGAAGCAATTCTTATCTCTGAAAATTCTTCTCCAACATGATTATTTTGGCATGCCGCAAATAAAATTTGCACTGTGTTAAATCTAATATCCTGCCTAGCTTCTCTATAAGCTATTCTTTTGTTTTTCAGTGGATGAGAAACTGAGGTGGTGATCAGCCACAGTGAAGATGAGTATGGTAGGCGAGTGAGAATTTGATAAGGATGACCGTCGGAAGAAAGCTTATTAGAAAAATGTATGACAAATAATTTGTCGTAACAGAAACTGAGAAACTTTTCAAGAAAAGAATAATTATAACTAAAAGAAGTTACTACAGGAAGAAAGCTTTTTCGAAAAATGTATGACAAATAACTTGTCGTAACAGAAACTGAGAAACTTTTCAACAAAAGAATAATTATAACTATAACAAGTCCCTACAGGTTGGTTATTCATTTGAAAAACTCTCAGGACAACATTCCTTGGTGTAATGGAAACCGAGGAGATGATGATGGGAAATACGGCCACAAATACAGGACATTATATAAAACGATGAACAAATAATTATATAAACAATTAACTATAGTATTTAGAACTAAATTAGTAGTAGATAAAGGGCAGAAATATTTAAGCATGACTGATGCAAAGACTAACGGACGACAGACAGAACAGACAGAGGAAAGGAGGCAGACAAAGGCACACAGACACGGCTCCAAAGGGCAACGCGTGCAAGCGAGGGGACTGGAAGGATCTGCAAGATCTGTGATCTGCAAGACAAATGGCAGAGCACTGGAATGCGAGCTATGATGATGCAGCGATGGAAGAGGGTAGATGGAAGGTCGATTGAAGTCTGCCGCTAGTAGACTACAGGAAAGGAAGCCATGATAATGCGGTGAGGCAGGAAGGGGAAGAAAGAATGCTTTTGATGTATGCCGCTAGGAGCTGGAAGAGAGAATAAAAAGGGAGTGAACAAGCGAGTCGGGGTTCACTCTCAGCGACGCGAGAACCGCGGAGCACTCTCAGCGACGTGCGAAAGAGGAATCCTGTCTCGGTTGAAGCAAGCTGCAACGACGGACAAACTGACGAAACGGGTGCGGGAGAAAGAAGTTAGCAGCTGAGAGTGAAACTACAGTATGTCTAAGAACATCGTGACTCTGTAAATATGTTGTAAATAGACTTGTTGTTAGAATAAAAGCATCAATTGAACATTCTTCGTCAACGAAACAACACGCCAAGAAAACCCCGAAGAGACGCCAGTATCACCGCTACCACCAACTATTGTTTTAAGACTGACCACTGACTAGTGTTTTAGATCGACTGCCAAACGTCTTTCTATACATTACGTCTCGTAGCAACAGTCTTTTAAAACATTACAATTGGGCTGAATTGGACTAAGAAGGATGATAATGAGTGTTATTAATCGGTCTCCACAATACAAAAATTATAGGCCACCCCTATACACCTGAACCTGACACGTTGCTTGTACCTCATTTTTGAACTTCCGCTATGCATCATGAGAGTTTACTGTGGTAGAACATTCACTTTGGAATGAGTTTAACAAGAAACTTAAGACTTGAGTCTTCTCCGACTTTATTATGCAAAAGACTGGAAACCACGTTGTTGGAAGATATGTTGATGTTGTAGCGGAGGTAGCGATGCTAAGGATATTCATCGAAATGGGACTATATGAAAGTCTATGTACAAAGCAGAAAGCATTTATCATATGTCTGCCTACTTACACGTTAGCAAGTAAAGGCTCACCTGAATCGTCTTATAGCTTATGGTCCGGCACAACCGATCAATAAATATCTATCGCTGCAGTTTTATGGATTTATATACTTCTTGAAAAATTGATTGAATCAACTGCTACGTATCAACTTCATTTTCGATATTGTACTGTAATTATAAACCACCCAAGCATATATGTAGGCATATTCATAGTTATGCGCACTGAGAGCCTACATTATGTCGTGTGTTGAATATTTATTAGTTGTCCTGTTTCTTGAGGCACACGTGCCTCTGTTTAGGCCTACACTGTATAATAGTAGACTGTTTAGGCCTACACTATATAATAGTAGACTAGCTAGCTCTTGACAGACTTTCTTCAATATTTCTTATAGAATCTACAATAGTATATGCTTGAGAGATAAAGCTATGCAAATACAATAAATTATATAATGTATGGCTAAATACATTAATGACGTATTATTGTACATTTAGAGGAATAAACAAATACAAATGAATTTGTATACAGGCCTATATTGGTACGTACCTGCCATGACTTTATAAGCGCAGCCTAGTGTTAGGTCAATAACGATCGGAGCATAATGTCATTGGGTTGTCTTTTAATTTACCCTGTTGGCCGGTAATAAGCGTCGCTAGGGGCGTACCTGTGGGAGTCAGTTTATTGAACGGCATTCTAGAATCGACAAGGTTGCATGGTATGCGTTTGTTTGCTCCCACTGGCCGCCTAACTGTTTTCCTAAATGCTAGAACCTGACCTTGAGAGCGATTAGTGGTCCTGTCGAACAAGTTGCTTCTCAAATGAATTACGGCCGCATTCAAATATGTTTAATTCGACGCAGTATACAATATTTTAGATAATTTTCTGGCTACAGAGTCACTGTGGTCTTTCCGAGTAAGGTAGGCATCAATGAACACTCCTAGTAACTTACAACAAGCTAGTCAAGTAATTGGTATATTCTCGATATTGATATTTAAAGAACAAACAGGACAAGGTGTTCGATTTAAACAAAACGATATAAAACACGTCTTAGTGGTTTATTGACAGGATATTAGCTTTGAACCCGTCAAACACTAGTTAATTCGCACTTCACTTTTGTATGAAGGCACCAATTAGAAGCAGAGGCATTTGTGTCATCATCAAGAATAGCTAATCGAAATAAGTCAGACACATGAGAAAGACTGGCCAGTAGGTCCATGTACTGTATGTTTCAAATTGGCGGAGTTTGGTGTGCACCCGGCTATTGCTACTCCAGATCCCAGATGCTATTCGTCTAAGTTCTGCGTCTCTGTGGCCCAATTCGGCTTCTTTTTCTATCATCCAGTCTGTTACAATGATTCTCGGTCTTTTTTCTGGTCTTCCTTCCTTCATTTCCTTCTTGCAACATTGTTCTCATCGTGAAAGTGCGTTTCAGTTCAGTTCTTCTTTGTGACCATCACCAGCGGTCTGTCTGCTCCAACCTCAGTATTCTCTCTTCTTATGTTCTAGCCAATCCTCAATAATCTTATCAGAAGCTATACGACTCGTCCCGGGTGGCAAAATACTTAGCTACGCCACTGTTTTTTTCGCATAATAAGTGCTTTAAACAAATAAAAATATTTAAGATAGTGATTCTTCAAAAAGCGACTGCGAATAGCTTCAGAACTTCAGTTTTTTTGTAAGTAGGGAGACCCCGTATTTCTCAGACCTTTGACCGCAAACTATTTGCATCGGAGACCAGTCGGAACGATTGGGGACGGATGTTAGGTCAATTACTTTTCCTATTTAACACTTATCTGTTAATTAAAAAGCTTCATCTTTCTCATCTAATGATCTGTGATGTAAGGATTGGTCTCTACAGCCCAACATACATTGTCATGGGTTTTGCATCTACTGTCGTGTGATTTGATGCAGTCCTAGTAACTATTGTCATTATAATCAATTAGACACAGATAACTCAACGCTATGCAATGTTGAATAACAATATTCACGTATTAGAATTAGCACAAATAAAGATCTCAATTGAAATTCAAAGCTGTAAGTCAGATCACAAATGAGACGCACTTTCTTCACATAATCACTATAAAAAGACAGTGCATTTATAAGGTGCAGTGGCAAGAGACATGATACTTCAAACGGTTCGAAGGACTTCTTCTATAAGAACGACTGTATCACAAACCCGAGCGCCCTGGATAGTAGACGCTGCTAGCACCACCAAAATCAAATGTGAACTAGTTTGGATAAGTTTAGTTTTGCATGAGTTGCTATACGCGATTTCAAGTATGACTAATTTCAATCTGAACAGATAGTTAAATGGAAAGTTTTGCTAAGTGAATCATTCGATCTTCACCTCTAATGTGCCCGACAGCAGTACAAATGTTATTCTGTCTATAACGTAATATGACCTGATGCTGTATTAATTGATGACCTCTATAACGAACTATATGTTTAAATAATTAAGAAATCCATCACTGATGGGCTGTAATACGACGCAAAATAACAATAACCACGTAACTTATAAAGTCAGATCACAGAATGAGAAGAAGAGTTTCTTCATTTGATCGATAATCGTTGAACGATTTGTGGACTGCCCATCTATTACTTGTATACGTCAGTGGGACCCGTTGGTCCGATCCATCCGCCTCCCATGTTCTGCGAGATGACTACTCCGGTGCCTGGTATAACCACACTCTGTTGCATCTGTCCTGGTGTAGCTGACTGATTCAATGCAAAACAGACATTGTTATTTGCTATTAATAATAAATACCACTTTTTCTGCATCAATAATAAGTACCACTTTTTCAAACGAACCATGCCTCGTGCAGTCCCTCGTGCGATTCACTCACTGGTTTCCTAAATTTTTGCTTGTAAACATGTTTCGTAAATATTTTCGGCACAGATGTTTGAGTTTCAACTGATTCTTTGGGACCAGGACTTAATTGGTAGGTCTTGTGCAAGGCGCCAGGTAATTTATGAAACTGTTAAGGTGATAACACTTCACGCCTACCTGCATAGACTGAATCGACTGGAATCCGGTGCCACCAACAAATCCAGCTGTCTGCTGGTACCCTGGGCCAACTGTAGTCATGCCAACCACCTGAGGAGGATAGATAGTAGTAAGTGGCATTCCATTGATCTTTACCCTGGACGGGTCATGAATCTTTACATTAGGGGAAATTATGACGTTGGGGTGAAGGACGGCTGGAGGCGCCTGGGGTACGTAAGGAACCCCACACATAGGAGTGTACGGAGGTGGAGAGCCATAAGGAACAGCACCTTAAACAGATAAACACAATATTTCACCTGTATTAATCCAATGCAATCTAATATGCTGTATTTCAGTCTATTTTCATGTAGCATAACAAAGCCTAAGCTCTTAAGAGTAGATTAATCTGGTGTAGATGAATACGACATTACGCAATCCAAACTATTGAAATCCAAGTTTCGTCTATTCGTATCAAACCTAATTCAACCTAGTATGATCTAATCTTGCGTAAGTTAATTTAATATCTTTGTCTCCCACTTGACTCTGCCATGGTGAAGTAGAAGTTGGTGTTGGAGTGGAATGGGAATAGAACACCAAGATCATTTAACTATACAGGACAGTGGGATTCCACGAATGACCTAAGTGAAGAAAGTGAGTTCAATGGCCATTCGTCCTGTTAATGAAACTAGGCAATTACTAATTTTATTTTATTTATAGTAAATCTAAATTAAGCACCAGTTTAGGTTGCTCATAATTTTCTTGTGCTTAGGACTCATGAATAAGATGACCATCTGCCGTGAGGAAGATCAAACAGACAGACAATCGACCACATATTCTCGTTCACTCTCTGTCAGTCTGTTTACTATTTCATCACAAATTTCCTTCCACCTAATCTAATTTAATCCATACCAGTCCAACTCAATCCAATCGAAACTAATTAGTTGTTCCACTAAACTGCTATAAGCTGCTCTGCTACGCTCGGCTTTACTCTCCACTCCACTCCAAACCAGTCCAATATAAATTAACCTAACCCTCTTTGATCCGATCTGACCTGATGTGATATAATCTAATCCACTTCCATCATAACAAAACGAATGTAATGTATTCGATATCATCGATTGGAATCAACTACACCAGCTTTTTTAGTTTAAGGTAATCTAATTTAAACTAAACCAATTTAATCAAATAGAGATTATAGTGCCTACCACTACTTTAAATTGTTGAATAATAATCTGATTCAATCCAGTTCAATGCATTTGAAACAACCATTACCCTACTACCAAAAATTTAGCCGTATCGATCCAAAAAATACCCATGGTCAATATCTCGGCAGCGAAGTACTCTGCAGGCCTACACTGAACAAGAGATTAGTGGTTTGTCAAGCCCTTTTGCACGTGAAGCTTAAAGTAAATACTTGACAAAAGCCAAATCAATGTTGGCCTAGTCAGTGGCAACGCCAGGCTTAATCGCATACAACGGCCTCACCGGACAAATAAACCAAACATGGCTTAAGTTTAGGCTCTACAGCCACTATATAGGCAAAATGCAGACTATTTTTCTATCCAAGCCTGTTTTATTCCCGTTTCATCTGTTGTCCAGTGTAACCTTCCTCTCGTTTCTCTAGCATAAGTTCATGTAGCCTACAGTTCTCTTTAAAAGTGTCAATTAAGAATCGCACATATGTTATAAAAGTCGAAGTTGGGAACACATACTATCTATCAGCAATATGCTTTTAAAAATCACAATACGATTTTCTGTTAAAGTCTAAAACTACGTTACTGGCGAAACGAATATCTTAAACATAATTGTCAAATTTCACAACAGAAAACGCTCGGTTTTACGCTTACCATGTCTAAATCGCTGATCTTCACGATAAAATTAAATGAAGATTTGATACATCGATACACAACACTTCCTCTCTTGAAATCATTTCCATTTTTA
This sequence comes from Norana najaformis, assembly GCA_964023275.1. NCBI lineage: Eukaryota > Metazoa > Annelida > Clitellata > Crassiclitellata > Hormogastridae > Norana > Norana najaformis. The sequence goes on along the minus strand of OZ029913.1, from coordinate 27,333,286 downwards.
TCATTTACTTAGTCAACCAATTTATTGTGAATAAATCATTCATACCTTTCTGCTGTGTTGGGTCGGCCATTTTCGCTGCCTCGTCAATTGATGCGTGTCGATAATGGTAGCGCAACGCATGGAAAATCCCAGCAACGTCCATAAATAGACTGACCAGGAATCAACGAGAGTAGATTAAATAACACTAAATTCTGTATTGTAGAGCTGTCAGGACGTTTGAATAACCGATAAGTCAATTAGTTCAGCCCTTAGCGTATAAACTTAGCGGCCACTAACTAATGCTGAAATAATTTTTAAAATAATGCAAAATCTGGACAGTATTCATACCAAATAGCATTAATGTATGTATGAGCTAAAAAAAATTTAATTGGCCTATAGGCCGGATGTATGTCAAATTGTAACGCAGAATATTGGTTGATTTAGCAGTATGACGTGTTGTCAGAGCTAAGGAAATTAAGTCGCGGCCCAGAAGGAAACCTCCTGTCAGGGTCGGGGGCGAAGGGTGGCACCATCGCTCCAGCAGACACCCGAAGACAAGAGCGTGATATGGCGAGTAGAGGCCGCCATTAAATGAGCCTGGCTGCCACTGCCAAGTGAGTGAATCCGGGAGGAGATTAGATCTGTGGGAAATAACCCAGAGGTCAAATCCTGGAAGTCGGTGGTACGTAAGGGCGTCCCAGATGTCTGCACTGAATTGGCCAGCCGTCTAACCCACCCTCGCCTGGCAAATGGTCGGGGGAATTTTTGTTTTATCAGTGTATTGTTTATGATGTCATTGCTCATAAGTATTGTAGATAACAGAGTTAACGGGCCTGCTCGCCAGACGGGCAGCCCCTCGCCCGACAGGAAGGGTGGCTGGGCCTCTCAGGTCGCCATCCAGCGAAATCTCTGCAAACCTCGGAAAGAGCGAGAAAATGATGACAAAGAGATTGACATAAGAGGGAAACTGTGGGCTGAGACACTGAATGTTCGTACTCTCCTGGAGCTAGGTAAGGCTAGACTACTGATGGATGACTTGGAGGCTATTAACATAGTCATCATGGCCCTTCAAGAGTCGAGAGAGTTAGGCTCCAGAAAGACTTCCGTCGGAATGTACAGGGTACTCCGGTCTGGCTCCCAGACGGTTACATCAGGCAAGGGGAGCTGGATCTGGCCATTAGTAAAGAAGCCTCACTTGCGCTAACTGGCACCCTGTTATTGAGAGGTTATTGGTCGGAGTCTTCCGACATCGCTTTGGCTCTCAAGCAGCCACAGCGCCTGTGCACCGACCAACGAGGCCTCTCAGGATATGAAACATGCCTGCTAGAATTCACTAGAATATGCACTGAGCCTCACTCGTAGTAATAACCTCGAAATAGATTCTAAAAAAGTCGTCATGTTTTTAAAGGTATGAACAACCGTTCAAAATATGTGCTCGTAATTTTCGCAAGGACAGATCGTTTTTACACACATTTTAAGACAATGAGACATGTCCTGCGTTGCTTAAAACAAGACAGTTAATGTAGCATTCTCTGGCATAACCACAATTTGCAGGTTATGCTAGAGAATGTTTGCGAATAACATTGCTGTTTTCTGAGAATAAATTTATTTCATCATTTTTGGTCACGCCATTTTTCCGGATGTCATACACAATTACCTAACCAAGTTTATAAACTGCATGGATGCAATGTCGGTTTTCTTTCTTAGAGCAGAGTACAGAATGGTGGAACGACGTGTAGCCCGATGAAGGACGTGACTTCGGAGACCTGGCAGGAATCATCTTGAATCTAGACTGCCAAAGGTGCACTTGGCCGACTTCCGAATTCACATAATAAGCTCCGTGAATGAAGTCAAACAATCTAATCTATTCGATATAAAAAATAAGCTATTCAAACAATCTAATCTCATCGATATTAGACTATTCTAAAATGAAAACTTCTCGATTAACAATTACTTGAATATTTCAATACAATAGTGAATAGCAGGTCCATGTCAATGAGCGAATAAATTGAGGACTAAATCAAAATGCACTTCAGAAACCAATAAGTCATGCAAAGAATCGATCGATCGCAGATATATTCTATATCCATACACTCGGCCCACATCTGGCTCGCGTTGCATCCCTGGAGCAAAATAGGTGGCCTGATAGGGGCCCAACCAGTGTGGCAGTCAGGGTAGTGTTCTGAGGGCCAAAATCAACTGAAGAAAGTCCCTGACTGAATGAGCTGCGATGAAACTCGGCGCCACCAACTGCGGAGATTTCTCAAGTACATGCTGGAACTCGAGCAACAGTCGCCCATCGAAACCATCGAACCTAGACAGGGACACAAATCATGAACAGATACAACCGGTAGCGAGCAGAGTCTCAAGGAGGTTCATGGAAGGCTCAATATATAAAAATCTACATATCTAACTAACTAACTAACTAACTAACTAAATACTTATCATTTGCAATTCATATAAAAGTACGTCAATAATCTGTGTGGCGCTTTTTTGTGAATACACTGATGTCTTGATGATGACTCTGATAACGACGACTACGGCAATGATGATGATGAAAATGAAGAAGAAGAAGAAGAAGGAGGAGAAGAATGAGGAGAAGGAGGAGGAGGAGGAGAGGAGGAGGAGGAGGAGGAAGAGGAAGAGGAGGAGGAGGAGGAAGAGGAAGAGGAAGAGGAAGAAGAAGAGGAAGAAGAAGAAGAAGAAGAAGAAGAAGAAGAAGAAGAAGAAGAAGAAGAAGAAGAAGAAGAAGGGAAAGAAGGAGATGATGATGATTTTCACGGTTTCATGGGGGATGGTAAATTATGCGCTCTGCCAAATCAGCAATGGATTTTCATATTAGTGACGAGGCATTCCAACAAGTCTGTTTCAGGATCCCGAGTCAATGGCCATTCCCGGAGAAAAATAACAGCTCCATCGGCGTGGAGGCAGTTTCCGTTATTAAAAGCATCCTGAAGGTGAGCAGCGGCGAAGAACCGCATCGTCCGTTACTGAATGTTTGGTGTCCCGTTGCACCCGGAAAAACATGGTCGAGTTGATGACACCGTGTGCTGCCATCCGACGAGTGTTCTTGAGACAACCCTGCGCCCGAGTTGATGTTCAGGGTCGTCGTAATGCATTGAAAGCCCTAAGGCGTTCGAATCATTGTCGAAACATGTTGGAGCTTCATAATGGAGCTCGAATCGCCTAGAATTGAGGCAGTAATTGACCTGGAAACATCCCTGTTCCGATTCCAACCTGCAACATCCGGTATCGTATCTGGCAGCATCCTTCTGGCTGTCGTTCCATCTGCTATATCACAGGCAGCGTCCTACTATGGGTTTTTGATAACCTGCCTTACGACACTACTGTTCCATGACTTCCTTCGCAGGCTGTCTTACTACGAAGTGTTCTGAATATTTCTCTTGGAGGATTAGCCCGAGTGCACCATTCTTTTGGTTTTTTCACGGTCTAGACGACGCCATAACCTCGCGATCCCGGCAATCTCTCTAAACCCAAAGCCATCGAACGACCATCGACCATATTGCGTCTAGACTAGGTGTTAGAACTACGCTAATACAATGTCTATATATGACCGAAAATACAGTGGCGGATTTAGCCATAGACGCGGGTGAGGGACGGTTCCTTTTAGTTATATACTGGCGCCATCTAGACCAGACCTGTGCGTGGAACGTGGTGCCCCTCTGGAAATCACCCTTGCTCAGCTCACAAAAGCAATCTTGGATCGGCCACTGCGAAAATAATATATCTATTTAGGCAACGGAAATTCGTGACAGTGATGACGACGACGATGATGAAGATGAAGGTTTTGGCGTTGATGATGATGATAATGATTATGAATAATAAGGCGGAAGAGGACGATATGGTGGATAATGATTACCATTTCCTGAGATGTCGGAAGTTGTTCCTTACGAGCCACTCCTTGACGTCTGCCTTCGTCCATGAATAGACGCCAGCCGTCGTAGAGGCGGAGTAGCTCACAGAACACGCTTTCGCTCGGACCACCTCCGGCTCACAGTTGTCGCCACCGACATTCACATCCGCATCAACTGTAAGCACGTGACTCGTAGACTTTGTCACTTCCAGGTGGTTATTGCTTCTTCCACTGTCTACTTCATCTGTACCTTAATGGCAGAAATGGAATATATTAGAAATATTGTATTAGAATTATTGGAGTTCTTTATATATGTGAGCAAATTTAGCAATTTTCTGCTTCGTACAGATAATAGATTCTGTGTTAATTAGGATTGGAAAAAAATATGGTTTCAAAAGATAGAGCAAGTTATTTTCTGTTAACATCAGCAATTATAGAAAGTAAAAGTATTGCATTTACTAAACGAAATAATCCAATTTGCATTAAATATATCCGAAAAAGTGGTTAGAAGAATAATTGAAGAGACAGAAAACGTAGTTTTAATATATTAACTGCTTAGGTGTACATGTTATAGTGGACTAAAATCCACGAAAGTTTAATGAACAAATCAAAGAATGAGTTAACTGAGTATTCAATTTATCTGGTGTCAGATTTAAGTTAGACTGACCAAAACATTTCTTTAATCTTTGGAGTAGGACCCTGAGCGAAGCATCGAACGATTGCGGCTGTGAGAAATCAATTCGAAGCTTATCAGTCATGCGGAAACTCAGCCAACCGTGTGGCTTATACTTTGGTTCTATCGTCAGAGGTATGATCTCCTTTCGATTCTCGTCGGCATAGATGACTTCTGATGAATACAAGTAAGCAGATATACTCTTGAACTACTGTATGCTAGAATTCTTATAGACTGGTAACAGAGTGCGTCTACTGCTGCCAGCGACTTTCATACTACTAGCACCAAATATGATACAAACCGTTTAAAAGGTTTCAACATCACCTGCATTGTTTTATTGCTTTAAAGTTTACGAAAGTGTCTTTCTTAAACTAGATTAGCACCTGCTATTTTTAAGATCCCTCAGTTCGATCAGAATCCTCTATCGTTCAATGTTGAGCGTTTTTTATTCATTCGTTCGTTCGTTCGTTCATTCAACAAGATTTAATGGTGACTATGTTGAAATGTGACTTATGGATGTGTAAGACTGCAACAGCAACATTTACATTTATGTCTTCAGTTAAAAATAAGAGGAAATTTAATAACTATGGGCAATTTTCTTAATTAATAATGACTGGCCTTTTTTGCAGTAAGGACTTTCGTAATATTTCTGTGACAGGCAGGAGAGTACAATGGACGATTTGTCTATTCCGTCAGTTATATCCTCCGCCAGTGATCCACCTTTCAATCGATCAATCGATCGATTTATCGATCAAACAATCAATCAGTGAATCAGTCAATCAACCATCAGTCAGTCAATCAATCGATTAGTCAATCAGTCAATCAATCAATCATCAGTCATAAAGTGAACTTAGAAACGTATTAAACAATGTAACTGATTTAGTTGCAATTGCAAACCATGATTCATATAGCGCATGTTTAAGCATAGCAGAAGAATGTTAGCATGTTGCTACATACAGCATATAGGATAGGACCGAGTGGGTTAAGTTGCTGTGCGTTAAACGCTTTCTGTACATTTTAGAGCAAAATCCGGCAGTATCTGGTGTCGTGTTCATTTGGTCCAGATTGTACTTTGTTTTTTGGTCCTGCGCAACAGTTTGTTGCTATTCAGCATTGTTAATGCACGAGTGTCGTCGGGGAGAGGGAAGTAAGAGGGATCAAAAGCTGAAGGGCACAGAGTTAGAGAGAAGGGTAATGGCATGGGAAAAGAGAGGAAGAGGGAGAGGATGAAGAAGAGGGGAGGGAGAGGCATGCAAGCTGAGGCCATGAGAGCTGTCGGATTCGTTCCCTGTTCCGTATAGATTAGCAGCTTTAACAAAATCAGACATCTCACCGTCGAGTATAACGATGCGTAGAACCATGCAAATTCGTTTAATTGAAACAAATGAGAACGACAAGAATTCTAAAGTTCACAGACTAGTATCATCAGTCGAATTAAGCTTACTTCATAAACTGGTCCTAATAGTTGTCACAATTCAACCAACTTCTCATTCCTAACTCTCTAGACTACTTCCATTTCTACTTTTAATTTCCCGCCTTTCACGAACTAGCCAATCAGCGGCTTTCGTCACGGGTGAGTGGTTTCAAGTCTAAACCCGTGTTCAATATAACAGAAAAGTAAATAATAGTCTATTACGGCACTAGCACCTATTACGTTACATGAGCCTCAAAAAGTTCTTAAAAGGCATGCTGACATTTTGCCAAACTAACGCGCAGATGGGGCTGAAAGGAGGGAGGTGGGTAGCGTTAGAAAGAGAGAGGGAAGTGGCGCACAGATGCTCTACGCGAGAGAGGATAGTCTATTATAAAGTACGTCTCGTAATTTTCATTCACCGCAATGTCACATTCGCATACACGATCACTGGGCATTAAGCGGTTAATTAGAACTTACACATTTCGTCGGCGTCAATCCAGACTGAATATCCATGATCTCGTAGCCGATCTCTTATCTTGAGGACGGTTTCCTTAGACGAATGTTGGTAACTAATGAAGATGCGCCTTTTCTCTTTCACTTCTGAAGCCGCACCTGTCTCGTCAAAGCATCTATTTAATTTTTTTTGCCTTATTATTGCCTTGTTTAATTTAAATCGCTAGATTCCCTTTACTAATTGTTAAGAAAGTCACCATTTACTCTATGTAATGATCGATATGTTATACACGCATACGTTTATTAAATCACGAGTCATCTTGAATACTGTTTTGTTTGGCGTTGCCACATAACACCTGGAAATGTTACAGTATGTTACAACTGTAATTATAATTGTAGTTGTAATCATCAGAGGCGCTACCGGCCTGACGTCCCATAACGTCTCAGTGCCACTGCTGGCTAATCTCCTGCAAGCGGAAGTGTGATCATATCACTAAAACTCTACGTGATCAACTCCACTGTCTACAGAATCAAGAACAAGAGGCCTGCAACTACCACCACAATGTGACTCCAGACTAACTCGTCGGATTATGCGCACCGATTTCCTCTTCTCACTAGAGGCGTTATTTATTTGCTCTGAGCAACTCACGGCAACCTACACATTCCGGCATTGAGAACCGGACGTTATGTTACTGGACAATCTTTTCGGAATCTTTTAGCCTGCTGCCTGGCGTCTCTAACCACCAGCCGTCAGTCGACTGATTTAAGATAGGACTTCAGACTACACGGCTCCTTTAAACGTATCCACGTGAATGAGCGAGTTCTTAATAGCCCAGGCTTGTAAGGGCAGTGAAACTAGAAATACTTACATTATTATTATTATTATTATGATTACTATGATTATTATGATTATTATTATTACAATTATTATTTTTTAAATTATTATTTATATACATAAACATGAGTGAAATAACTGAATCTCTTGTATATGATATATATCTTATGTATGAAAAGTACATAAAAGCATCCTGTTATGTTGCAATATGCATGTCTGTAATATGCATATATCGGTTTGTGTGTTAGTATTTTTCTCTGCTAATCTGCCTACATGTCAATACAGTTGTTTTCTTATCCGTCTGATTATACAATTACACAATTATCTTACAGATTTTTAGCCAATCTGTCAGAATGTCAGTCTGTCTGTCTGTCTGTTTTCTTTAACAGTTAGGCCTACCTTCTGTTGATGAGAGATGAGATGCTAGGGACGGACTTTCTGGTACTATGCCGAGAGCGATGAGAGCTCCATTGACTTGATTTCTCACTCCATCATGTTTGCTGTCCTTCAGGAGCAACTCCAAGCCTTCAGAAATCATGCAATAAGCTAATTTAATATTATTAATATTTCTAATCTAAACTAACTTGTACTGTCAAGGCAACTGATGTTCTGGCACATATATTCTGATCTTTATCTTGATCAACATTTTGTTCAACATTCTGGCAAACATTTTTGCAAGTATTCCTGCATGAAAAGTTCATTAATATATCCCACCAGAGTTTGATCAGTAGGGTCAATCTCATTCGAATCTGATCTATGTTCTGGCATATATTCAGCAATAATATCTATTCCCTACGCAAATAGGAAAATGATTTTATTTTCTTTAGATTTTGATTCTCACGTTCGGTTTCGCCATCAAAAAAATTACTTAACTGTGTAATATTATAATAACCTGTTATATTTAATATCAGAATTAATCACAACTTACTTTCGACACAGGATTTTTCTTTTTTGATTTCTTCCGCACACTTGAAAGATAGAGTCCAGAGTCCTTGAGCGGCCAGAAACTGTTCCTCTGTGTCAGCTGTAAGTTCAAGAAAAGCCACATAGCTCGACAAAATTCCAGACTTAACTATTTTCTCCTTGTTCTTATCAGTGACGGCCAGTTTATTGATCGCCGCAAGAATTTCTTCTGCTTTGTATCCTTCGTTGGTTCTATGAGGGACTTTGTCTAGCGATGACTCGAGCTCCTTCTTGAGGAAGCTGAAGACTTTGTCATCGGAGCTGAGAATGGAGTTTTCGTCTTCGTTGATCACCCAGGCGAGGAACATGAGTACAAGACAGGACAAGGAGTTGTTGATTCCAGTTCGAAAGCGTTGGAGAATCTCAATAATGCCTTGCTCTCGGTATAACTCCCTGGCCTCTGTTGTCATCTGGACGACGTTGTAAAGGACTGTCATTAATTGTTCTACAAGATCATAGAGACTGGAGCTCAGGCCTTCGCTCTTCTGCCCGCGATCTAGTTCGCCGTTCTTCAGCAAATTGATGATGTCGATGTGTAGCTCCAGCAGAATGACTTTGTAACACGCGTCAGAAGAGATGTCAGTCATATTGGCGACGGTTCTGCAGGTAACGGGTAACGCATACATGCAGGGATTGGATGAGTTGATATCTGCTTCCTTAACTGCTGTTTCAAAGGACTGCCTCAATATGTGTTGGAAGAGTTCCATGAATCCGAGTTGCAGCAACCTCTGTGTCACACTCTCAGGATAATCATCGTGCTTTAATGCGACATAGTCAAAGTCCTCATGACATGCACGGCAAGAGTGGTCCTCGCACAAGTAAAGGCGAATCATTCTTCGCCCTAGTTCGAACATCATACTCGTTTTCGGTTCCTGTTCAGAGGTTGCCCCACCCATCGAAGGTTCTGTCGAGAGTTCCCCCAAGCAACCTTCTTTACCAGAGGCGTCGGTAGTTGGTGATATTGGAGGCAGAGGTGACAAGATTCTCCCCAGCGACGCATCTCCCTCCATTACTGTCAGTCAAAATAATATAGCAGTTATTATGATTTTTTAAAATTTATTAAGTAGTGATGTAAATACGGTCAATTTCTATCATTTTATCACTGATAGGTTCTGGAAACAACCTACCGGCCTCTAACGAATGCGTATGCAGCGCAGACCTGATGGCTTCAAGGTGGTTCAAATACAACGAATTTTACCATCAACCTAGGGAATACCAGTCAGTGTGTTGGGAATGCTTCATTCGACTGTCGTCATTCCTTCTCCTCAAAGCAGGCTTAAAATCTTAACAGGATGTCAACTAATTGTGGATAAGACTTTGTTGGCTTGGTTCGACGTGTGTGTAACAGACAGCCAGTGGTGTCTTTCAGCTGTTTGATTAAATGTTGCTTACAGATGTACTTCTTGTTCTATGTAGATCTAGCCTTATTTAGTCTAGCGAGAAGTGCCTTTAGGGGGCATTTAGAAGGCACCATAAATTTTTCAGTTATATTTACGTTATAAGGCCTATAGCTCACTGCAGAAAAAATCATCACAAGAAGAAAAAGACGAGTTATAAAGAAGTATGAATTCTAAGGGTGCTACTACGCCGATGGCGGAGTTTGGTGTGCACCCGCCTATTGCTACTCCAGATCCCAGATGCTATTCGTTTTACTCGCGGCATGCCAAAATACTGTAAAGCGTTGGAGCCTTAACTGTTGATCACCGAACTTGTGAAGGTACACTCTATTGACCAAAATATCTGGATCTACCAGGAGGTTGCCCAACCGGATCAAGAGATAGGCCTACATATGTTAACTCTGAAAATTCTTCTCCAACATGAGTATTTTCGCATGCCGCGAGTAAAACTTGCACCGTGTTAGATCTGATATTCTGCCCAGCTCCTCTGTAAGCTATTCTTTTGTTTCTCAGTATATGGTAAACTGATGTGGTGATCAGCCACAGTGGTTGGTTGGAGATGAGCATGGTAGGCGAGTGAGAACTGGATAGGAATGACCGTCGGAAGAAAGCTTATTAGAAAAATATTTGATAAATAACTTGCAACAAAAACTGAGAAACTTTTCAAGAAAAGAATAATTATAACTATAACAAGTCACTACAGATTACACTGGCCAACACATAATTTGTTGCCTCAAATGTTAGAACTGTTTCTGGGTATATTTGACCTGCTGATTCCAGAAAAGGCACCAGTTTTCTCCCAGCAGGTCTAGTTTTCGAGATATAGAACATTATGCCATATACCAGTCCTTGCCTCTGCTCGCCCATAAAACATAAGGCTATAGCTATAATTATGTAGTGCTCAATTTATTATGTGATACACTAAATAAACATAATAATACAAATACTTAAAAGAAAATGGTAGTACCTGAAACTGTACTTATATGATACCAAACAGAACAAGTTTGTTATAAAAATTTCAAGTCATTCGACACCGAAGAAGCTCCTTTTGTACGATTTCCGAGTGTGGCATCTGCCGGAACAATCGCGCATAATATTCCAGCAATAGTCTGCCATCATGAGTGCATCCCATCTTCCTTGATATCGATTTTCCATTGTTTTGATGTCTTGGTGAAATCTTTCACCTTGCTCTTCGCTGAAGTCACCAAGATTCTCTGGAAAGCGATCTAAGTGACTGTGGAGATAATGGACTTTAATGCTCATGTTGCAGCCAAGCTTGTTGAAATGAAGAAGCATATCCTCTACTAGTTGTGCATAATTGTCTGCCTTCTTGTTGCCAAGAAAATTTTTAGTTACAAGAACAAAGGAAGACCAGGCACAAGATTCGATTTCATTCATTGATGGTATGAAAAGTGGGTCATTCATAAGTTGCCTGATCTGTGGACCATCGAAGATTCCAGCCTTCAATTTTTCCATTGTAATTCCTGGTAACTTGTGCACTATGTATTCGAAGCATGAACCTTCTTTATTCAAAGCCCTGACAAATTGTTTCATCAGGCCTAGCTTTATATGTAGTGGTGGCAGTATGATCCTATCTCGTGCCACCAAAGATTCCTTGATTACATTTTGAGCTCCAACCACCATGTCTTTCCTCGAAGGCCAATCTTTTCTTGTCCAATGTTCATGCTTGGTTCTACTGTCCCAAAGACACAAAAAGCAGGGATACTTTGTGTAGCCACTTTGTTGACCAAGGAGGAAATTTACCATCTTCAAGTCTACACAAATTACCCATCGATGTTCTTTGTATTTTATCTTTTCCAGTACTAAAGAGATGGCATTGTACTCTTCTTTCATCCTGGTGGAGTGACCGATTGGAATAGAACCAAATTTGTTGCCGTTATTTAAAAGCACACATTTCAGACTACGTTTTGAACTGTCGATAAAAAGACGCCACTCATCTGGGCTGTAATCCGACAGACCAATTTTCTTCAATAAGTTGCTGATGTCATTACAGAATACTAGGTTGTTGTCTTCGGTAAAGAATGGCAGCAAATCCTTTTCTCTGTTTCTATAAATTGTAATTTTCGTTCCAGGCTGAAGTGCATTCTTTTCCTTTAGTCTGGACGCAAGCAATTCAGAGGACTCTTTGGAAAGATTTAAGTCCCTGATCAGATCACTCAACTTTTTTGGTCAAAACGTTCACTGTGTGAAGTTGATTGGAAATCACTGTCACTGCCCCCACTTTCTTCACTTTCGTCATCTTGTCCGATATTGGACATGCAAGTGTCATCGTCTGAGAGCTGAGGTAGTTCGCGAAAAGGTGGAACTGGTACAATATCCGAATGCGGAACAGGTCTCCTGGCTGAAGGTATATCAGGGTAAGACAACTTGTGACGATTATTTCGATTGATGCCTATGATATTAACCATACAAAAGTAACAGTCGTCGAAGTGGTTTATCTGTTCCCTCCAAACCATCGGTACACCAAATTTCAGGCAGCTTCTCTTTCCAGTTGTCCAGTGGCGCAATTGTTCAATACAAGTTTTGCATACTGTATGAGGAGCCCATTGCTTAGGCCTATCTTGATCTCCAAGTTTGACACCAAAATAACCTACATATGCTCTTTTTACAAACTCAGAAATCGGTTTCCTGTTTGCTTTTAGTGTGTATTCCCCACAAATGTAGCAGAATATGTCTGGATGGTTAATGCAGCTCCGTCTGGAAGTAGCCATAACCTTAAGGATGTTCGCATCTGAGGAATTAAATGACTAACCTAAAAAATAGTAAGAACATGTAGTTATTTAATGCTCACATTCACAGATTGTTCTTGCGACCAACTCTTAATATGCCCTAAGACGACTGCGGCTGCTCTAGCTTTCAGGAGGCGGTTTATATAGGCTATAAATGCTGACTTCAGCATAATCTATTTACATAGTTCGAAACCACTAATCCCTCTAATTTTTTTCGTCGTGCGCGCACTGGTCGACCGCGTGAGCAGTGAAATTTGAGACCTGAGTTATGTTCCGTGTAAGAACGAATATCTTTTGGGCTTAAATTAAAAAGCTATAAATTTGCATTTTATTGAAATAAAAGACGATCAGGAAAAGTTAAACTTATATTAAGATTATCCCTAGTTTGTATTTTCGAGCGTCCATAGAGGACATTAAAGCAAAGACTCACTTTCGAGTTTCGACCATTCCTACCCTAGTCTGCATTTCTCCGCATTTGGCATTACCTCCCTTCTCTATTCCAACGTCCGCACTCCAACGGAGCACAAAGCCCTATTTATCTTGCAGGGCTAACTGAGCTATGTAGTTGGTTAATTTGAAAATGCTGCAACCAGAAGTGGGATGTAATTAGATCCAACGCGGTACGGACTGCTGTCGGACTGAAGTTGGTGTTTAAGGCGCAGAGTGTACTGAAATAACAAATTGGATTGGGACAACGCAGTGGGCATAGCCCCTGCCCTTGTCTGCATTTGGGTGGCCTCTCCTTTCGCCCTTTTCGGACGTCCTTAATGGTCGACCCTTTGTGCAGTTGCCAACGATCGTACATATGATCCAGGTTGATTTCTTCCAAGGCACGTCTGTTAGGTTTAAAAATACCTGTGTGGTCGCGTCCTGGAGCATCTTGAAAATCTAACAAATCTAATTACTTCTATAACGCCGTTATCATAATGCCCAAGGCTTCAGTCGATGGTCGCTTCAAATGAGAAATCGTAAGCAAAACCATAATCCATAGGAGAAGCCAGGTCGAATTCCTATGGTTCAGAGCAACCAGAAGTTAGCCTAAGTGGGTAAACGAGATGAGCGTTAGCTTTCGCGCAAAATTTTCCCACCCACGAATAGACTACAAAGTCTCGTCACTTACCTACAACACACTTCATGCATCCCAACCACCCTATCTTCGTCAGTAATTTACAATCCAGCCACTCCGTTCAACTCGATCCCCTTCTGCCCTAATACTTCTCCGCCCTCCCATCAAGTGACCCTTAAAATTAGAAATCGCTTCATAGTCATAGCTGCTCAACCACTCTGGAATAAACTCCCACCAGAATAACGTCAATTAATTATCTGACCCATCATACAAACTCACCAACACTTCACCCCTTGGATTCTCTGCCCAGGTCTTCCACTCAAAACCCAAGACACTCCTTTTCCGCAGATTTTATCCTGATTCCTTTTCTTCCCCTTGTCTATCCTGCAGCTCCAATTCCAAGCACCACCCACAGTAGCCGTCTGACACCTGCCTGCCTGCCTGCCTGCCTGCCTGCCTGCCTGCCTGCCTGCCTGCCTGCCTGCCTGCCTGCCTGCCTGCCTGCCTGCCTGCCTGCCTGCCTGCCTGCCTGCCTGCCTGCCTGCCTGCCTGCCTGCCTGCCTGCCTGCCTGCCTGCCTTTTGGATCCTGACTTGGAACCAAACCTTTCTTGCCTATCGATTTTGTCTTGACTAAGCGCCTGTGAATAAGTTCCCGCGACTTAGCTTACGTTAAGCGCTGTAGAAATCTCGAGTTTACGATTACGTTTACGATCACGCTTGTGAGGATTTTCTCAAGCACAGTCGCATATTGCAAACAACGTAGGCCTATTAAAATTTGTCACGATATGTAAAGCCTCCTTCATTACCAGGGTTTGCGTTCTGTATCCAGTGACGGCAGTTCAGTCTCGATTTTATTCGTTTAACCATTCTGTCTTAAGCAGTTCACAAGTTGTTTTCCAAGCCAAAAATCCGCTGCCGGATACTTTTTGTCTTGACAGTTTATTTGCATACGGTCGAATATAAAGAGTATTGAGCTATAAAGTCAAGTACAAGTCTACAAGAATATAAAATAAGCCTACTAACCAACGGTTTCTGTACTATATAAACAAAGGGCTACTTACATAGCAGACCGAGTCATACGATATATCCGCGACCACTGACCAGTAGATGGAGGTATCATCCATGCTTTGCCCCTGGATCAAGCATCCCTCATAAAGAGGCTAGAGTTCAGAGTTCAAACAGCGCGCGCACCGTGAGACTGATGACAACTAGTGACCAGCTGTTTGGCCAAATGTATTATGTGGACCAAGCGGGAAGGAATTATCACATCATGGGCGGGCATATGGCTTTGCAATATAGGGTATATAAAATTTCGCCCTCTGAGCTAATTGGGGCAACTATGCCAGAAGCTGTAACAGTGAGCTGAATTTAAGTTTTAGGTAAACGGAACGCTGACAAAATGTGTGCGCTGACAGAAAATTGTTGTGCGCGCTGTCCTCCAAACTTGTGCGCGCGCGCACGCGCGCAGCTTAGAGGGAACATTGTTCGAAACCATGAAACGCTGTATAAGCACAAATAAATTCTAAATGAGGCAATGAATTTAGTGCTGAGTAAGCTGTAGGCTACGGAATAGTTATTTCGTTGAATCAGCAATATCTCAGCACGCGGCAAGATATGCTGATTTTACATTATAAGGATGTAGGCATTATATGAATCAGCAAGAATTATAATTAGCCATAAATAAAGCTTATTATGACATTTTAGTTTTGTCAAAGACATCGTTTAAAGAGTGGACTGGGTTTTCTTTACAAAATCGACGATATCTGAGAAACTAGACCTGATGCACTCAATCCAATGACATTTTCTGAATCAGCGCCCAAAATTACCCCAAGAACAGGTCTAAAACCGAAGGCAACAAGAAAAAAAATTTTTCTGTTGGCCAGTGTTATTAGTTTGAAAAACTCTCAGTACATCGTTTCTTGAGATGAATTAAACTAAGAAGGTTGATATTGGGTTTTTAATCGGTCTAAACACTCAAATCCAAATAGGCCTACGCGTGAACCCGACAGGTTGCTTGTTCCTCTCTGTGGTTAGGAAGTAACATTATAACTGATGAAACGGCCTCCCCTTCATTAAATGGGACCTACCGTGCTGTGTGGGGGGCATCGATTGGTGGTAGAACTTTTTCCCTGTTCGTTGACCAGGATTCGAACCACTGTCACGGAGTGCAACCTCTCGCACTTTCATCATCCCTTCATCATACTAGAGAGGAATTTTAGTGCTCAACCTCCCACTACGCCATAGAACAGCTGGCACGGGCTGGGAAGTGCTTTGTTTACTCTTACCAGATGATCGTCTAATTTCCAGAATGTCGACATTGTCCGGTGTTCCCGAGCAGGGAACTGCCAACCCCAAGGGCGAACAAGGGCTCGTTCTTCCCCGTCACAGACTTGAGTTTACCTTCCGTCGTCTTTCTTTCTTCAGCTAGGCGCAACATAAATTCTTCCCTCAAGTCAGTCATTCCTTCCCTGAACCGAACCTCTAGGGTTGTCTGGCTTTCTACATACGTTTTCTGCAAGGATAGCTGCCTCTCCATAAATTCCGTTTTTAAATGGGTGGAGCTTTCTGCTAACTGATCCTGCAATTCTGCCTGACGTTCCATCAGCTTAGTTATAGAACCAGAAATCGTCTCCAGCACAGGTAAAAGTTCAGCGCTCGGATTCAAACAGCAATCTGACGGACTTAAGCCTCCTTCGGCCATTTATGTTTACGAATTTTTAATAAATAATAGGACAATCTTCGACTAAAACTTATAATGTTTAATCAAACATCTTAAGTGCAGTTACAACCATTATTTTTTTAGATAGAGCAAGACCTGTAACGGTCTGGTGCGCGCGGAGGGACGCCACCGTTAGCTGTCGGGAGAGCCCGGAGGAAAGAACTGAGGAGCTGTCGGGCAACGGTAGTGGGTTCGAATCCAGATTAGTCGAACTTGCAATCCGACTTCGTAAAACACCCTTTCCATAATAAGTGGGCGGTTTCGAACTCAATCTTGTACTCCTGCGAAGGACAGGAAGTTGCTTAATTTCTTCTGCCATTCGATCACCAGATGGCCAAGTGTTGTCCGTGGCGGGCGGATGGGCCGCTACCCCCCTCTCCTAGAGCGTAAGGGTTCGTTGTGGCTTTCCCGACAGACGTTTCTACTTCTAAACTCGAGCGCTGCATAATATCCGACCTAGGCGCTACATAAATTTGATCTAATTTGTTCTAACTCTGCTTGGCGCTCTACCAATTCACTTCGTAATTTTGTCTGGCTCTCTATCATTTGATTCTGGCGCTCTACTAAATCTTCTCTTAGTGAGGACAGAAAGGCAAGTATGGACTCTACCACTTTACCAAAATCTGAATCAGCCATATCTTTCGTTTTACAAGTTTATTCTTAACTAATAGATTCAGTTCTAACCTTTACGGCTTATCTACTTCAATCCTCTGCTAATTATAATTTAGTTAAGCCTCAAAGGTTCTAGATATTCGATTAAAACTCCAAATTCCTGCGAATATATCCCAGTTGGCAATCGACTGCTTCCTTAGATTTCGATTTCAACCGAAGAAATTTTGTTTCAGAGCCGAAATTTAGACTTTTCTTGAAAATTAACTAAACTCCCCGCTACAGGTCCTTACCCGTCAACTTCTTAGCGCCAACTGAGCTACGATGCGTCGCAATAGGCCAGCTACCCTGGACACGTGACCGCATCATGGCACTTTTGGCGGGAGAAAACCGGTTTGCACCAGACTGCTGTCGGATTGCATCATCCGAGCCAAAAATAGATCGCCTCAGCAGCCGAATACAGTGAGAGTACAGGCAGCCGACATCGATCGATAATACAATCATCACCAGTCTTGCCTGGCGCTATAGCAATTTCCGTTACAGACCTATACTACATTACTCAGCCAAACTCAATTAAAAGTTCGTCAAATTCTTTCACAACATTAATACTCTTCAAATCTATATACCCCTACAAGATTTGGAGCATTAAGTCTTTTTGCTTCCAACTACAGAAACTTTTATAAGTCAGGACAGTACTCCCTGATACAACAGTATTATGTGGAGCCGGTTAGCCGTGATGAAACGAAGATACGATACAAGAAATCACGTCACGACTTTGCCGAACGCCCTGTCATACTATCTACTCAAAATATTTTTAAATGCCGTCAAATAACAACAAAGATTGCTCAACCTTGCAGTTGCTGCGACCGACAATCTCGCTTTGACGAAGCGGACTAAAACCTTGCGGACACAAAACATCAACGAAAGCCCGCGATTCCCCCCTTAAATAATGGCCAACTGCGCAATTACGGAAATTCATACTGCGCACTTACGGAAATTCCTACAACTTCTAGCTGCCTAGAGCATGAGGGAAATTCCCATACAATTTATAGCTGTCGAAAATCCCTTTACAGTTTATAGCGGTAGAGGCTACTACTAAAAAATAATTTTCGTTATACTGGTGCATGGCAAGTTAGTTACATCATCAGGCAAAGAATTCCATACGGTGATCACAATGGATAACTGTCTTCCTCTGGTGCGAGCGAAACATGTACCATGTTTTTCTGAAGATCAGCTGCAGTGTTTTGCAGTTCTGAGGTCACATAGAAACAATCATCATGCATAACAGGCAGTAAATTATGTTTAAACTTATACATAAATACAAAAATATACAGTTTATTAATGGCTTCATGGGTAATATGTTGAGAGTACAAAAATGTGGTTCGGTGCTTAACTGAAACGGTATACCACATATAATTCGGATGGCGCGTTTCTGCAAACGTTCATATGTTTAAAGTAAGATTAATAATTTAAGGCCAAGATATATTGTAATCAGAGGGGTAAGATCATATTTGCGAATATTACACATTTACAAGTATATTTTGCAGTAAAATATGTTTAATTCGACGCAATATACCGATATTTTTAGATAATTTTCTGGCTATAGAGTTAATGTGGTCTTTCCAGGTAAGGTGGGCATCAAGGAACGCTCCCAGAAACTTAAAAGTTACCCAAGTAATTGGTTCATTTTCGATACTGATATTTGAAGAACAAACAGGACAAGGTTTTCGGTTTCAACAAAACAATATAAAACACGTAGGCTATTAATGTCGCTTAGTTCCTATGATACACTGTACAAAACAGATGATAATTTCGATGTAGGAATCTTACACCCAACTCATTTGTTGTCCCAGTAATTGCACGTTTCGCTTCAGAAATACTCGGCCGATGGAGCCGAGGTTGCTCGAATTCTCAACTGCCTGTGGGCTTCTTCTCTAAACAATAAATTGCAGCCGTAAATGTTGTGGCATATTCAGAGTTGACCTGAATGTACAGTATGATTAGATGGAAACGGAAGAATCTGACGTTTAATTACTCCTGCGTGACCATTTTGTTTATAGCTAGAAGTATTTCGTCCCGCGGCTGTATGAAGAATTCGACCCAGAATTTGACCCACCATATAACTCAAATGTTGAACTTGTCGGTAATATGTTGCAATTGGCTCTGCGTCTTTGCGTATACAGTGAAAAAATCTGGAATTGATAGAAAGTGCATCAATAGGTCAAAAAATTCATTTATATTGTATGCAGCATATCATTTTGAGAGAGAAATGTTCTGCTAGATCAGTATCTGCTTATTACGATAACTAATCGCAAGTAAAACTAACCAGTTAACGCTTGACATTTCCTGGAAAGGCATCATGTGCTTGATAAATGCCTTCTTCATTCTGTTGACGATTTTTACTCATGAGTTTACGGCAACAGCTCAGTGCATCAATTGCTCTCTGTCGCTTCAAGAAACTCCGTCATCGACTCCAGGTACAATTGATTGCAGTTTCAATTTACAAGGCATTGGCTATTTGTTTCTCTCAAGAGACTGTCATGTCCCGACTGACAGGTGTGCATATATTAATCTTAGCGTTATGTGAGCCACTCAGCTAGCCAATAGCTTAACAAACATACGTCTGCATTTGTATTCATTTAATCATGCTCTTTTAATTTTGCTTTTAATTTTCTGCAGAGTAAGTTCTGTATCTTGCAAATATCTTGATGGTGTAACTAGTACACGGATATCTGACATTTATTAATACCTTCCTACTCATCTGCGTATCAACCTTTATTTGAGACTGAAAACAATGCTTTAAAAAACTCTATCCTGATTACTCTTCTTTAACTTTTCTCCATTCCAATTCCAAACACCATCCACCGTATCCGTCTGTCTGTCCACCTGCCTGACCTTCGGACCTGGACTTGACCCAAACCTGACCATGCCATGATTTTGTTTTTTGACTGGGCGCCTGTACACCAGGGATGCCGACGAGAACCTTTGGGCCGAGACCGAGGCGAGACACCCTTCCCGATACCAAGACGATACCGAGACGTTCTTCTAGCAATCCGAGACGAGACGAAGATCGAGGTCTTAGGTCTCCGAGACGAGACTTAATCCGAGACGTCCCTGAAAGTGTATCTTATTACAACCACTCAACAGTTGTTGCTCATTTCTTATTTTCTTATATACACAGTCTGCGCGTGGTAGTATCAACGGCAATGATTTTTCAACTTGTCACAAACATTGGAGGAGAAAGACCGCGAAGAGACCCAACGTGTTCTGCCCCCGCGCCTGAGATGAGAACGAGACGTAGGACAATGTGTCAGAGACGAGATCGAGACAAGACGTTAGGTAGACCTACATCT
This sequence comes from Norana najaformis, assembly GCA_964023275.1. Lineage (NCBI taxonomy): Eukaryota > Metazoa > Annelida > Clitellata > Crassiclitellata > Hormogastridae > Norana > Norana najaformis. The sequence goes on along the minus strand of OZ029913.1, from coordinate 27,313,200 downwards.
CGAGACCGTCTCGAGACCGAAAAGTCGAGACCCAGACTTACATTCTTGCTAAAGAAATTCTGAGATTACAAATCTTACGATATCTGCTACATATCTTAATCGATCATTCGAGTTAAAATGGTCTTTAAATTTCAGGTTCAACTGAATTTGCGGGTTCATCCAATTTGAATGAGACTCTGACGTATGATGGAACTGTGGCCAAGCCTTTTTACGGTTTTTCTCATCCTTATTAATCTAAAATGCATAACAAAAAACTTAGAAAACGTTGAGCTTTTCAAGAAGAATCGTACATACGATCATATTTTTTGCAAGAATGGTGTATTTTAACATAGGTAGGCCAATAGCCTAATACAGCAATATGCTAATTAAATAGCATTTTGTTAGATCTGTTCGAAATCACGTTGGCATCCTTTTGAGTACAATAAAGGAGTTACATAAATATTCACATTGAAGGTGGTGATGAGTGGTGGCGCTTATTCTTGCTCAATGAATTTTTAGCCTAGAATTCTCGATGGTTTGGTTCTCAGTCTAATACTATGACGTCTATACAGGTCATCTTATCAGCTTTTTTCTACCAAGATACATTGGTTCTTTGGTGCGTAATCGCAACGGTTGAAAGAAGTCAAACACGGCAACCTCAATTCAACTCTTTCCTTTCAGGAAGTTTTCAATTTAAGATGACACACTGAGATTCTAACCAGACGCGCAGAGGAGAAAAAACGTGAGCTGGTGCGGTAAACCAAGGGGCTGACGCGCAGGTTTTTCACCTCTGCGACCTGTATTCGAATCCTGTGGAATCTCGGGATCGTCATGTGTGAAATCGACACAAGTCGCTTTGTCGAGCTGTGCCTAACCGCGGAGGTCTCGATATGAGTACCCATTTGAATCCATCTTCAAAAAGACAAATGCATTTGCACTCGTATCTAAGCCAATGCATGATTTGTTTGTCTGTAGATGATGCGTTGAGGGCAACGGATGTGGCTCTGCTGGCTCAGATGTTACCGTCTGCCTTGGACAGAGCCATGCAGTCGCTGTCCAATCGGCTTCAGACGGAGGCAAAATTCGCAACAAGATTCGATGGTCAGTTCTACCCAAAGTTCTATAACTTCTTAGGCCTAGGCCTAAATGTCGTCAAAACTTTCCTAAAGTTGTTACGTTCGGTTGTGCGAATTTTGGAACGTCGTTTTAATGTAGATATTTTTATTCTCCCCAAGGCATTTGCCTTTGTGGAAGAGTTACATATTTTGTTTGCTGATCAGATCCGAAGATCGCCTTTCGAAACTTTTTCAACCTAAGCTAGAGGCCTTCCATATTCATTCTCATGAATCAACTTCTTTATGTAATGCAAATGAATGGAAAGGCAGTTCATCAAAACGCCACATTAAAAGACATTTTACTGTCCTCGTAATGTCGTAGGAATGTCCAGATAACACATGCACACTACATTATTTTCTCTGTTGTAGAACACAATGACCGACCATTTAAGTTTGTTCAGTTGTTCCTTCGAACGAGAGCTTTAGCAAGACAACTCGGTCTGCCTTCTTACTTACTTCTCACTGCAGCTCAACTTTTACTCGCTGAGTAAGTTTTCAAATTCCATTTCTGCTAATTTTTTTATTTTGATAAATATGTTGTAATCTGATAAAATTTGTATAGCGCCGTTTGAGAGGAGCTATGCCAATTGTGCTGTATGACATAGTTTGACTTCTGCTCAGTTGTGCTAACTATGTTTCATGGCCATTACGAAGCAGATGTGAACTCTGGAGGAGGCGAACAATCCCACTGCGAATTATTCCGACTGCGTACCGCTGGAGATACACTTTACGTTTAATTTTGTTCCTGCACATGGGTCTTTTAGCCACACTGCTGCCGACCATAAATCATACCCTGATTAAAAAGCCCTTCAGAGCAGGGTAAATCATTGATGTCAGGCATTGATGAAGTACCTGAACTGTGGTCTATTGCCAGACACTCTTCTGCTTCATACAAACTGTTTTGCACTATAAGCCACAGTGACTTTCTGTATAACTTAACCAGAGTCTTGAATGAATAATCAGTCTGAATGCGATTCTCTGTTATGCCGTGTTGTCAGTGAAATGTCTTAAGAGAACACCGTGATAACATTAATCTTGTGCAATTCAATTCAGATCGGGTCTTCCGAAGTCACGTGCTTTGTCGGTCCTTACGTCGATGCCTTCCCCGATGCCGTCATTGCCTCGACTGACGAATCCCGATGAGCCAATTGCGTTGGCTGATGCGGGCACCTGTCCTTGGCCCATATACGCTCCTTGTCAGATCCAGAGATATCGCAGCTTCGACGGGTCCTGCAACAATCTGCTCCAGCCAATCTGGGGCCGCAGCTTCACACCCTTAGCACGCTTTCTACCATCAGACTATGGGGATGGTAAGTTCAATGGGGGTCGGGTGGAAAATAATTTAAATTTCAGGAAGAACAGAACGGTTGACTGTAGTGTATGCAGGGTCTAGCAGAATGCTTAACATTCATTGGCCAGCCAGGGTTGACCCGCCAGAGGGCACAACTGACACACACATAAAACGATAGCCAACGCCTTAGGCCGAGAGTCAGAAATAAGCTAGCGAATGCATTGTATATGTACGGTTGATAAATAAAGGGAAAATACACAATAACTGGCGACGAGGATTAACATGGCGGCATCCATCGGTAGGATCGACCCCTTTGACGACAAGGTGGAAGATTGGGCGATTTATGTGGAACGCGTCGAACAGTACTTTATCACGAATAACATCGAGGAAGAGAAGCGGGTGCCAGCACTGCTCAGTCTCATTGGCGGGAAGACGTATGGCCTCCTTCGTAGTCTCACAGCCCCAGCCAAGCCGGCAACCAAAACATTAGACGAAATCGTGCAGGTCTTACAGCGACATCTATCACCCAAACCACTGGTTATCGCCGAAAGGTTCCGTTTCCACAAACGTGATCAACGAGAGGGCGAATCGATTAACGCCTTCATCGTTCAGATTCGTAAACTGGCCGAGCACTGCGAGTTCGGCGACACCCTGGATGCGACACTACGGGACCGCTTGGTTTGCGGCCTTCGACAAGAAGCCATCCAAAAACGCTTCCTGACCGAAGATGACCTAACGTTTAAACGGGCCGTCGACATCGCGATTGCTATGGAAACGGCGGCTCGAGACGCAACAGAGCTACAGAGTCTACGTCAACCGACAGATATGGAGGTACACAAAGTTACCTCAGGTAAGCCATCATATTCCACATCAAAGTCTTCCCATTGCTACCGGTGTGCTGCTTCGGACCATGAATCTTCGAATTGCAGATTCAAAAATGCGGTCTGCCACAAATGCAACCGAATCGGACACATACGCATGGCTTGCAAGTCAGCACAAAAGCCAACCCCGAATCGCATGGCGACAGACACTGGCATGAGAAAATCAGAACGACCGAGGTACGTTCATGCTGTAAACAGCGATGACGCCGAATCAGTTAGTTCGATGGACATAGTAGACAACTTCCACGTCAAAACAAAAGGACGAGACAAAATATGGGTTTCAGTACAGGTGAATGGCAAGCCGTTGCGAATGGAACTAGACACAGGATTGGGTGTTTCTATAATCACAAGAGAGGACCACCAGAGGTTGTTTCACAATGTTCCCTTAAGATGGACAGACATTTTATTCCGTACGTATACAGGAGAGCGCATAAAGCCAGAAGGATATATGGAAGTTGCAGTCGACTACAATGGACAACAACATAAACTACCGCTCTACGTGGTCAAAAATGGCGGTCCACCGCTTTTTTTACGGGATTGGCTCCAAAGCATCAAACTCGACTGGCAAAATATCAATTACTTCTCATCGACGGGGACAGACATCGACACGGAATCTAGGCTAAAGAGTTTACTCGGGAAGTATAAGTCTGTTTTTACGCCTGGCTTGGGAACATTAAAAGAAATGGAAGCACGGCTGACCATCGCGGATGACGTCGAACCAAGATTTCTGAAAGCCCGACAACTGCCATACGCCCTGAAACCGAAGGTTGAGGCTGAATTAGACCAACTCGAGCGAGAAGGCGTACTGTCAAAGGTCGACCATAGCGACTGGGCTACACCCATAGTCCCAGTGATCAAAAGCGACAACACGGTAAGGATTTGTGGTGATTTCAAGACAACGCTGAACCCGGTCTTGAGGGTTGACTCATACCCCTTGCCCCGCATTCAGGACATTTTTGCGTCGCTAGCGGGAGGCCAGAAATCTAGTAAGATTGACCTCCGACAAGCATACCTACAGATGATAGTCCAGGAAGATTGCAGGAAATACCTGACAATAAACACACACCGTGGCTTGTACCGCTATAACAGGCTAGTATTCGGAGTAGCCTCAGCCCCTGCAATCTGGCAACGTTCGATTGAGCAAGTCCTCCAAGGAATTCCCAATGTACAGTGTATCTTGGACGACATGATTGTAACGGGGAAGAATGACAAGGAACACCTTGATACATTACAGAGAGTACTGGAACATCATCATCATCAACAACCGTGGGCTCAATGCCCGTAGGTGTCCGATGCCCGTTTCACAATGTGTCTCCACTCGATTCTGTTTTGAGCCGCATGTCCCAGTCTCTGCAAGTCCGCGCCACACCACTCCTCAATGTCATCCACCCACTCTCGATGTGGTCTGCCTCTCTTGTTCGTACCTTCCATAATTCCAAACATCAGAGTCTTAATATTTCTGTCATCCTTCATTCTACAGATATGTCCAAACAATCCAAGTTTTCGCTGAATAACCTTCTGCAGTAGATTCTCGGTTATAGCCACTCTTTCGTAAACCTCCTCATTCCTAATCTTCTGAGTCCATCCGATCCTTAGGATTTTTCTGTAACATTTTCTCTCAAATGCCAAGACTCTCCGTCGTGAGTCTTTTGTCAGGACCCATGTCTCACATCCATACATCATGGTGCTAAATACACATGTCTTTAATACCTCCAGTTTTGTTTTCATGCTGATTGCTCTGCTCTTCCAAGTTTTATCCATTGCTTTCAACACTGCTATTCCCCTCGCTATTCGTATCTTTATTTCACTTTTGCAATCTAGGTCATATGTCATATTACTTCCAAGATAAGTGAACCTCTCTACATTCTCCAGCTGCATTCTTTCAACCACTATCTGCTGGGTGATGTTTTTGTCGCCAAATACCATTGTTTTTGTCTTATCAAAGTTCATGTACAGTCCATATTTCTTTGCTTCTTCATTCAGCATTCGTGTTGTGCATTCCAGCTCTGTAGGTCCCTCCTCCAATATGTCCACATTATGCATATTCCCTGAACTGATATTCCTTTGCTCTTGACCCTGTCCATTGCTCTTTCCAAATCTGTTATAAACACCATGGGCGATATTGGATCGCCCTGTCTCATACCCCTGTTGGTTCTAAACCACGGTCCCAACTTGCCACATGTCCTGACCGCCGCTTGTGAAGTACCATTTATGTCTCGTAACAACTGAATCAGTTTGTTGTCAACCCCATACGATTGTAGAACGGCCCATGTCACGTTCTGGTCTACACTGTCAAATGCCTTCTTAAAGTCTACAAAACAGTTGTATACCTTTTTATTCTTTCGCCTTGCTTTTTCTGCTATTAGTCTTAAAGCCAAGATTTGTTGTATCGTGCTTCTATCCTTCCGAAATCCCGCCTGCTCATCCATCAAGTATTCCTCCATCTGGCTCCTTAATCTTTCCGCCAATACCATCATCAGCACCTTGCCCAGGTGGCTTATCAGCGCAATGGTGCGGTAGTTGTTACATTCCAATGGACTTCCATTTTTGTAGATTGTTACCAATATCGACTTCTTCCACTCTTCCGGTGCTTGTGCTTGTCCTTGCTCCCATGCCATGTTACATGGAGTACTGGAACGCTTACAGAAATACGGACTACGAGCAAATCTAAAGAAATGTGCCTTCTTCCAGGAAAGAATTGTGTTTTGCGGGCATGAGATTGACCGTAACGGGCTACACAAAACCAAAGATAAAGTCGATGCAATACTAGCGGCACCCAGACCAGGCAATCAAAGTCAACTTCGCTCTTTCAACGGCTTAGTCAACTATTATGCCAAGTTCCTGCCAAACCTATCTACAATTATGCGGCCACTAAACAGACTACTGGAGAAAAAGATGCAATGGATATGGTCTAAAGATTGCGAGGAAGCCTTCATAACGGTCAAACAGCTGGTTGCATCCGACAAGGTACTAGTACATTACGACCCTACCCTACCGATCAGGCTGGCTTGCGATGCTAGCCCATATGGACTGGGGGCAGTGCTATCACACGTCACTGCAGACGGCACAGAAAGACCGATAGCTTTCGTATCCAGATCTCTAACGCCAACAGAGCGCAAATACGCACAAATTGATAAGGAGGCCCTGGGCTTGTTTTGGGCTGCGAAGAAATTCTTCTCATATTTGTACGGCCGACATTTTACCTTAGTCACCGACCATCAACCGCTGGTCTAAATATTCCACCCCAGTAAATCATTCCCAGCGATGACAGCCGCACGCCTGCAGAGATATGCCATGTTTCTATCGGGCCTCGACTACACTATCGAATTTCGCGAATCAAGCAAGCACAGCAACGCTGATGCCCTCTCACGGCTTCCCCTAACGACAAAGGACGCAGGCGAACCGGACGCAGCCGACATTTTTGCCATAAGCCAAATCGAAACACTGCCGGTGACCCATGCCACGATCAGCCGAGCTACACAACGTGACCCACTCTTAGCCCGGGTGTATCAACTAACCAAACTCGGCTGGGGCGCTTACTCAAAACCGCCAGAGCTAGTGCCCTTCTACAACCGACGCAGCGAACTAGCGATACACCAAGGGTGCCTAATGTGGGGCGGGAGGGTGATCATTCCACATAAACTACGCGAGCGCATACTTGAACAGCTGCATGAAGCACACAGTGGAGTGGTGAAAATGAAAAGTCTGGCCCGTAGTTACGTGTGGTGGCCTGGAATAGACGCTCAAATAGAGAACATAACTAAAGCTTGCCCAGGATGTGCTTATATACAAAAAGAACCAGCGAAAGCACCATTACACCCTTGGGAATACCCGAGCAAGCCATGGCAGAGAGTTCATATAGACTACTGTGGGCCCTTATGGGGCTATATGTTCCTTGTGATGGTCGATGCACACTCGAAATGGCCTGAGGTAGTGTGTACAAAATCAACAACATCAGAAAGAACGATCGAAATCCTACGAGAGACTTTTAGTAGAACTGGGATATGCGAACAACTCGTGAGCGACAATGGCCCTCAGTTCACTTCAGACGAATTTCGAACATTTGTCACCCAAAATGGAATCCTTCACACCAAATCAGCACCGTATCATCCGGCAACGAATGGCCTGGCCGAACGCTTCGTACAATCCCTAAAACATGCGCTCATTGCCGCACAAACAGAAGCGGGGTCACTCAAAAAGAAGTTGGCACAATTCCTATTAACATATAGGAACACGCCCCATACAACAACAAATGAAACACCGGCAATACTGTTCATGGGGCGGGCCTTGAGAACAAAGTTGGACTTATTGAAACCCAATCTGGACGACCGAGTACAGCGGAAACAGCTTCAGGCGATGATGAGCCAACCAAGCCGCAGACTACGTGAATTCGAAGAAGGGCAGGCGGTTATCGTACGGGATTACAGGGGTGGACAGAAATGGACTCCCGCAATAGTAAGCAAACGCATGGGGCAGTTGACATATGAAGTCTCAACGACAGACACCACGTCACCAACGACCTGGCGCCGACACGTCGATCAGATACGTGCCGCTCACGCAGCCAACACAAGCAGAACAACCATACCGCACACAGCAACACCAACAACGGACGACGAATACACCCCAGAGGCGACCCCTAGCGAAACACGAACGATGACCTGGGACCAACACATCGACCCGAGACACATCAACCACTCGACGACAACAGGTGTGGCGGCCTTACTTAATGCAGAAACATCGACCACGGCAGGCGAATGCATCTCAGAGGCGCCACCTAGCGAAACGCGAAGATACACGGATACATCAGCGCCAGGTGCAGACGAGGCGGTGACAAAAACATCCAGACACTCACCAGAGGAGCGGAACAACAGTGCTAGGGAGGAGAAACGATACCCCGAAAGAGACAGGAAAGCACCAGACAGACTAAACCTCTGAACCATGTCCGAACAATTAAACACTAATCGGACTGTTAGAAGCAGTAGAGCTCACGCAGAACTGATAGGCTTGTAGGAAGTAGGACGCTAACATGCACAAACACACATACGCTTATGCGCTTGTAGGAAGTAGGAACTCAGTACACACACGCATACAAACACACATATTTACGTAGATATTTGTAGCGGGGACATCAGATATAGAAGGGAGGAGTTGTAGTGTATGCAGGGTCTAGCAGAATGCTTAACATTCATTGGCCAGCCAGGGTTGGCCCGCCAGAGGGCACAACTGACACACACATAAAACGATAGCCAACGCCTTAGGCCGAGAGTCAGAAATAAGCTAGCGAATGCATTGTATATGTACGGTTGATAAATAAAGGGAAAATACACAACATTGACAAAGACAAACGACTGTATGTATGTATGTGTAATGTGCAAATGTATGTATGTATGTATGTATGTATGTATGTATGTATGTATGTATGTATGTATGTATGTATGTATGTATGTATGTATGTATGTATGTATGTATGTATGTATGCATGATGACTGTATGTATGTATGTATGCATGTATTACAGGGTTCCCTTTTCCACTTCGCATCGTCCTGTTTCATCGTTTATTCTATTGTCATTCTGCATACGAATTTTGTCGTAACGCGAGCGTCTATCTAATTCATTCGGATTACGTTCAGATGTAATGAGTACGTTAACCTACCACAAACTTAAATCTAATTCTGCCCATAACAGGATACTGCAGTGTCACTGGACCCTATCTGGTCTACAGTTGAACTGCGTTCTATCTCTGAGAGTGAACTCTCTCAGAGTTAATTAACTTCGACTACCCTGTTCGGCGTCTGATTCCCGACTGCCCTAGGATAGATCCTGTCTGCGGAATCTTTTGCCTCTGATATAGACCAGATAATGGTATCAGTTCTCTGCGTTAGCTGTCCTCTCTTCCTCCTTACTTCCAACAACGACTACACGGAGTATATCTGGTAATATACTATGACAACTAGTACTAACCTTCATACTTGCTTACGTACTTAAAATACCTCGGTTACATATGTATGTACGTGTGTATGTTTGTATGCGTGTATGTGTAGAAATATGCAGACGCAGCTGTAACTCAATTATAGCCGAGTCATAGGAACAATATGACCGTCGTAAGGAATGACGAGATGAGACTCGATTCATTGACCCTGGTGAACCTGTTGACCCTGATGGCGATTGGTTTTGTGCGTCCAGGGCTTCAGACCCTGCGCCTAGGTCGAGATGGAAATCCTCTACCGTCGGCCAGACTTGTCAGCCTGACAATCGCCGAGGACTATGACCTTCCGGATCACGTGCACAGCCTGATGATCATGCTATGGGGTCAGTTCACCGACCATGACCTCTCGCTGACCGCCCTCAGCAAAGCCTTTGACAACACCATCAACGGTTGGTCACTCATCATATGTTCAACTAACCAAACAGTCGATCAATCAAAGTCAGTGAAGTATATTGGCGAACCGATGATTGATTGAGACAATCAATAGATCTCATTCATGCCATGCCCGTCAATTTCGTGTAACTGACTGAACGAATTACGAAATTGTTAAAAGGCTACTGAATCAAAGGATTGCTTAGTCACCTATTCACCTGATCATCCATACATCCATTATATTCCTCCATCAAACCATCCATAAATCCATCCATTGGTCGATCGATCGATCGTCCATCCATCCACGCACCACCTCCTAGCCATTCATTCATCACTTCATCTATTTATAAATTTATCCATCGATCTATCTGTCTTAAATCATAATTTTATTCTTCCATCCATTTATCCATCCACACACCCATCCATACATCCATCCATCAATCATTATTCATCCATCCACTCATCCACCCACCCATCACACGTGCCCAACAACCCATCAGTTTATTCATCAGTCCATCTATCCATCCATCCTGATTTCCTCCCATGAATCTATCTACCCATCAAGGCATCCTTCTATCCATTTAGGCAGCCAGCCAACCAACCAGCCATGTAGACTGCATTTTTATATTGGAAGGAACAAGCAACAGAACTGTTGACATCGAATGCGGCAACGATGGCTGTTCAGCGAAGCGTGACGAATGTCGTCCGATCGCCATTCCATTCAATGATTCATCATTCGCTGGAAAACCTTGTCTTGAGTTCGTTCGATCACAGGCTGTCCCAAACATCAACTGCACTATGGGTCACTTAATCTATCTACACGCATTTGTTTACTAAGTTCTGTTTTGTTAATTATGAACTGTCTTTTTTCAATCTAAAATCAAACAATATACTCGTCGGTTTTTCATTTACCATTACCAAAACGTGTCATTTTAAGAAACCGTATAAGTGTCATAATGCTAGGATGCTTAGCACGCGATCGGTGCAGGTTTATCATCCGTAGAGGCCAGCTTACATCTTATTCTACTTAGAGAAAGTGCATGCCATCTATCACAAGCTATCTAGTGGCTGGGCCAAGGTTATGGAATTCGCTGCCAAGTTCAATGCGCTCTGCCAGTTCTTTCTTTTGTGAGTTAATCTCAGACTAAAAACTCATCTCTTCCAACATGCTCACCTACCGTAGACTGCATTCTGGTCTCCGTATGCTCTTGGTGCTGCAGGCTGCAGTGGATGATGGCTATTGACACAGGATTTATCTCTAAGATGACTTGTGTATTATGATATCGGCGCTATAAAAGTCTTGGGTTGAATTCGATCAGATCAGATCAGATTCTTCTTCCTGTTTCCTTCTCAACAGAAAGTAGCCTTTGCCACGAAGCGATGCCACATCTTTATGTTCTTTGGTTCTCTTCCAAGCAGTTTGGAACTCAAAATTCAAAGATGAGAAATTCTTCTTCAAATCCCGTGTTCGGTTGACTAGATCTTTATCCCTCGCTTGGATACCGATGAATCAAGACGAGCTGAGATGATTTCATTTAGATGATATGAGATAAGGAGAGCTTAGCTTAGATTAGGTTGGATTAGTTCATGTCAGATTAGATGGAGGAAATTAGATGAAGTTCTTTTGTGAGCATAATATTACTGTGCGATCAGGGCATCGTGATGTCCCATTTGATGTGTGGTCGTCTTGGTGGATGTAGGACCAAGGCAGCAGCTGAACCAGATAACGTCCTACATCGACGCCTCGCAAGTCTATGGATCGACGAAACAGGACGCAGATAAACTAAGGAATCTTGACGACAATAGTCAGTTGACATCAACATCTTAACGCATTTCAAATCTTTTATATTCTTCAGGCTGTCTCTCTGTTTCTCTGTCTCTGTCTGTCTGTCTCTCTCTCTGTCTCTCTGCATGCAAGTGTAAGCCTGTAGGTGAACATTTCCATAGCGTCTTATAAATACTTCTCGAAAGTGCTCTCCTCTCTGTCTCTCCCAAATGTGCACCCTTCTCTGTTCACCCTTTCTTTCCGCTACTCCTTCATTAATTCCTCCAATCTTCTCCCTTATTTCTGACTGAGCCCTGCGTCCTCTTTTCACTCCCTTATCTCATACTAACTCTTCGCTTGCGTCTTTCCTGTTGTCTCTTCCACAATGTCTCTCTGCTTAAATGTCTATTTTGTTTCATCGGAATTTTCAGTTTCACTACAAAATCTGCATCCGTTTCGGTGTGTGTATCTCTCTCTCTCTCTCTCTCTCTCTATATATATATATATATATATATATATATATATAAATTACACATTCTAATACCCGATCTTTCTCCAATGTTTTTATCTGTAAAATATTTACTCAGCATCCTGCCTATTGTCTCTTTCTTCTTACGCACACATAAGCTTCTTTCTGCGAACAGTGCTGCACATTTTGAGGGCAGTTGAGGCCTATCAATCGTCTCTCCGGCTGTGAGTTTGGTCTGCCTATATATATATATATATCTGTATCTTACTCATTTTCTCTCTTTTTCTCTTTCTGTGCTTCTCCAACCGGCTAAAAGCATCCTAGAATTGTTGTAGGTCGTGGTCAGTTGAAATACACCCATCATCCGACAGATGCCAAAGCCTACAAGTATCTGCTTCCTCAGGCGAAAACTCTGAAACAATGTCGAGACTTTGACGACCAACATCTCTGCTTCATGGCAGGTCAGTCATCAGCAGCAGTTGATTTATGTGGAGAAAAGTTGGCCCTGCATGAACATCATTGCTATAATCAACCCCGGTGCATAGGAATGCATGTATTATGGCCGTGGCAGCTTGAGTTGCAAGCGAACGGCGTATTGAGCCGATCTGGTGCAGACGATAAAAGCACAAGTTCGACATACTCTTCCAACATGCTCTAAGAAGGTCAATTACCGGTCTAAGGTCACATCCAAATCATGCACGATGCTAATGACTTTTTAAAGCCACATAAGTACTGCTGTGCTTACCCTTTCTTTTAAACTCCTCAATCTGCCAGTTGTCATGAGCTGAAGGTTGTTGTACTTCCCCATTGGAAATACCTTCCCACCCTACAACCCTTATGTCGAAAAACCAAGCATCGTCAGTGATGCTTCTGTTTGTCTATTTCGTCTGTCCGTCTGAAGAAAAGAAGCATCAATCGTGTAGTGGAATCACACAATTGCAAGAGATTCGTATATTTTATCTGAGAACTTCTATAACGCCGTTAGCATAGTGCACAAAGAAACTACCCATTCTCCCTTCTACGTGGTCGAGTCGAAATACAATATGTAAAGGGGTCAGTGAGACCAAAAAGCAAGCTACACCTGGTTGACAAGTTGAACTGATTACAATACTGGAGCGACATGACAAAATTATGGGTGATAGTAATGACTCTAAACAGGAAGTTCTGGACTAATCGGAGGCGAATAAAGTCATTTACATGTATGCTGAATATGATCAGTAAAACACATATTGAAGTCAATATTAGTGTGATGTGTTGTGAGCACACGTATTACGATCAACAATCGATTCCTCTGACCAAACTGAGAACATAAGATTCTGCAGATATAAAGACATAATTGTAGCTTCTGTGCTAAGAGAAAATTATCAGACGAACAGTGGACCATCCTGGTAGCGATGTAGGGACCAAGAGTAGTTTATTTGTATCTATTTTATTTGTTTATTGTACTTATTACCCATGCAAGGTCAGAAAATCTGATTATAAGGTGCGGGGCAAGTGTTCGTGAACTTCAGGGTCGTTTTACGGAGTCCGCTAAGCAGGCTCGAACCTGCAATCGTTGGATAACAGACCCAACGCGCTACCGAGTAGACTACCGTTTAGTTTAGCTAAGAATAGAACGTGTTATCGATGAGTGTTGTTGTTGTTTTGAAGGCGATGATCGAGTAAATGAGCAGAGCATTCTGGCCATGATGCACACAATTTGGATGCGAGAACACAATCGCATCGAAGCCGTCTTGCACCGACTGAACCCGGCCTGGAATGGAGAAACGCTCTTTCAGGAAACGCGCAGAATTGTGGGAGCGATGATGCAACACATCACGTTCAACGAATTCCTTCCAATTGTCCTAGGCCCACAACTCATCGATACTTATCGACTTAATTTAACACAGACCGGATACTTCGCTGGTCAGTCAAGCTTTCTGTTATTCATTTATTTGTTCCTTCGTTCGTTCGTTCGTTTAATCTTTTATTCAGAATTTTCTTTCTTTCTTCCGTTTGTTCTTTACTTCATTCTTTCTTCAGTCAGCCTTTCTTTTTGTTTGCGATTACAATGACAATTATTATTACTTTCTTCATATCTTTCATTCATTCGCTCGCTCGGTGATTCACTCACTTGTTAGTTCGTTCGTCGTTTGTTGATTTATTCATTCATTCAATGAGTCAGTGGGTTCTGGCTATCGGTGAATTATTAGTCGACGTTTTCCTCAAAGTCATGATGTCTTAATCAAAGTCGCGATGTCTCGGACTGTGTCTATCGTTTATGTCTGTCTGTGTTTAGGGTACGATGCGAGTGTCGATGCAGTGGTCAGAAATGCCTTCACAACGGCTGCATTTCGCTTCGGACATTCACAGCTGCCAACGAGTGTCCGACGAACAAGCGACAATAACAAACCATTCAGTCATCGCTCACTGCGTCTCAGCCAGGTACAGGGCACTGACGGGAAGAGGAGGGAGCAGAGGGTGAACGGCGTGATAATCAAGCAGCCAACAACTTCGATTCTATGCTATACTCGTAGTGCTACATGGGTCAATTTGGTAGAGCAAGTCCTGCGTTTTAACTGACCCCGTGTCCAAAACCTTGGGATTTATCCACTGCCGGCTCTAGAGTCGAAGAACAGGAAATTAGTGCCTCCCCTGAGTTCCACTATGGGACATTGGAACTTAAGTGAACTCTGTAGTGAAAGGACTTTCTAATTATCACTCGGCATTGAATTTAGCAGTGGCTAGATTCTTTCAAATGGCATACTGCTATGAAGTTGCATCTAATTTTCTTGCGCCATTTATGCGAATCGTATCTACTTCTGCAGTTGCTGAATCGGCCCAAGTCAGTCTACAGTGTTCTCGATGGAGGAATGGATTCGCTGATACGAGGTCTGGCCAGTCAACATGTCCAGCACATCGACCGCTACATCACAAAGGAGGTCACGGTCCACTTGTTCGCCAACGATCCGCCTCATGGAGTCGGCCTTGATCTCATTTCCCTCAACATCCAACGCGGCCGAGATCACGGAATTCCAGGTCAGTCACGCAACAGCCTCGTCTACTGTTAGGCATATATATATGTACAGCCACCTGTTACACGTAACAGCGGAGATGTCTTCTGGACATTGGCGAAATGATACATTATCACCAAAAATCAGCTAACTGTGAAGTAAGTAATCTTAATCTGGTACCAATAAGCATCAATGAAACGAAGCCGCACCAAAAACCAGGGCAATCTATTCGCAATAAAAATTGACACAGTTTGCTAAAATGCTATAAATATACAGCTTTACACTACATACTTATACGTACAGGCAACCTTATGGCACTAAGAAGCAATTACTTCAGAGGATTCTAAAGCAACGTTGTAAATGCATCGTTACAATACATAGAGTTAAATAAGTTAAAGATTGGTACCTCGGCGCGGTTGATAAGAGATTGGAAAGTTGGCAATCATAAGGAAGTCAAAAGAACGTTAAGTGACCTTTAGTTTTTGCTGACTTGTATATTCCAATTCTATTGCGAAACGACATGACCGGAAGATCACAGTAATGACTGAAACAATGAAGTATTTTGCATCTAAAACGAGGCGCTATCGAAGTTTGAAAACAATAGAAATTGCTGTCGTGTTGTAAAGGATCAAAGGCTAACCGTATTTTCATATCGATCTCCATTTTTAAAATTTGGCAGGTTATACCCAGTGGAGAAAGTGGTGTGATCTACCAACCGCCAAAGACTTCGACGATTTAGCCGACATTTTGGATCGAAATGTGAGAGATAAATTCAAAAGTATTTACAGGTGAGCGGCTGTAAACCTTCCGTCGGTTTGGTCCTTCTTTAGATGGAATGCAAAAGCCATCTAAACATTAAACGAAGATAGCTATTCTCTTGCTCAGATATATTTAACATGATTTGAAGTTAACATCCCAACAGTTCCTTAAGACGTACACACACATTCTTTAAACCCTGTGCGTTTATTCCAATATAGAAACATAGGCCTATGTTTCGCAGACGCTAACGTTATAGACCGCATGCAATTTATTCTGTCTTCTAGGCACATGGACGACATTCATATATATCGGATAGTCTTCACCATGTATCAGATAGGATTTTTCTGCAGCTTTTATTGTCCCTCTGTATATAAATGTCTTTGCACATGAATGTCCGTCGGAATAATTACTAGATTGACTGAGATAACATTACAGAGAAAGAGAATGTTAGCCACGACGAACTTATAGCCTATGCTATCCAAACTACTATTTGACCGACTCTATCTAGCCTACTATCTTGCCAGTTCTGTCTGGCATCCTCCTGACTGCACTCTTTAGCTAGATCCTGCCTTGCTCGGATGCTGCTGCTAAGAACTGCGCGTTGTTTTCTGTTTGGTCGTCATCTTTTGGACCTACACTATGGATTCTCAAGATTGTGGTGTCAATTTAATCTTCGATTCCTCCTGTTCCTAACTCAATGAACGTGTCTCTGGGCTCGCTCGGTCTGTTCTCCCAAGGCGAACTCTGCCTCTCAGCCTCAGACAAACTGCTAACCTGGAAAGGTGTGGCGCTCCAACGGACTATCTTGAAGCGCCACCTGGTGTAATATTTTACTCATCTCTTAATGAAGTTGGCATCTATTCGAGCTCTTGTATCCTGTCACCAATTTTTAGAGGTGCGTATGAAGTCCTAGCTATTCATTTCCAGATGTCGGCTATCTGTCCTGCCTCTCTAGCGGCACACCCTATCTCACTCTCCATCCCTCACAACTCCCTCAACTTCTGTAGCGGATTGGCCTATTGTAATACACTACAACAGCTTACTTACTTCTATATTTGCTTAAATGCTTCGATCCACGATGTGATATATATCTATACTTGTAAGTACTTTTAAATTTGCTGTCACATTCTGATGAGTGATGTCGGCTAAATTTAACGACATATCTCTGTCATAGAATACCAATGTAGTACAGACTGTGCAAATTATTCTGTTTCCTAGGAACGTCGATGACATTGACCTCTTTGTAGCCGGGATTTCAGAGCGATTGGTTGACGGGGGTTTAGTCGGTCCGACTTTCGGTTGCATCATCGGACGTCAGTTCGAGCGTCTGCGAATCGGAGACCGATTCTGGTACGAAAATGCTGGGGTCAATGCCTTCTCCGCAGGTAACAAACCGGCGCCCAACCGATTAACATGGTCGTTGTTTGGCCTATGTATGACCGTGGGATAAGTAGTTTTTGCAGAGTCAAGCGAATATCCTAATCCTAACCTGATAGCAGCTACAGTGCCACTGTAACAGTGCTTAAAGTGTCAGTCGATGGTCAATGAGTCCAGGAAGAGATGGGGCTTTCATCTTCATCTTATTAAGACCAACACAGACTCTGCAGAGCGATCGTTGCCGGAAGAGCGTTCCAGAGCCGGCGACGGAGAAGGCGCGTCCGCCAACACTACGTCCAAAATCCAACACATACAACCATGCTTAATTAAGACATTGTTTTCAAGTTGACCACATGACGCCCTGCAAATATAATTGATTAGCTAATTGCTGTTGACTGCACGTAACGTAGCTCTGGTTGGTTCCGCTTTCGAATCACATGAATTGATTACTCGCAAGATTTCATGAGTCGCTGAGAATCGGAATTTCTTGACCGTGTAAGTTTTATGAAGATAAGGTTAGTCTATCTAGCCGAGCAGGAAATTGCCGTCTGTATGAAGTACATAGAGGAAACAACATGATCAGTGTATCTGAAAAATAGTAGCGATAAAATGCCTCAGTGACCACGTTTTTACAATAAACGCACAAATCAGACTAACCATGAATCAATAATCGGAGAAATCAGTAAAAATAAGAATCACTATTCAAACGAATCATACTACGCTTGAATATGTATCCGCATGAATCCGTAGTTACCGTATGATTCAGTAACCGCAACATGAGTCAATAAGCTTGCGGATTGTTTGACTGCAGAGCAGTTGGACGAGCTTCGTAAAGTGACGTTGGCCAAAGTGATCTGCGATAACAGTGACAACATTACGATGATTCAGCCGCATATCATGCAAATGCCGTTCAGAGAGGCTTTCCCTGATCGAAGGTACAATGTTTGCTAGCGTCTATTTTCTCCATTAGATCATCATAAGACACGGCATATATCGCGCTTTTGTAGTAGTAATAGTAGTAGTAGCAGCAGCAGCCGTCGTAGTAGTGGTAGCAGCATCTGTAGCAGTAGTAGTAGTAGTAGTAGTAGTAGTAGTAGTAGTGGTAATAGTAGTTGTTGTAGTAGTAGTAGTAGCAGCAGTAGCAGCAACAACAGCATTATTATAATATGCTTGACATTTCAACACTAAACAAAGCATCAATATCATCATGTTGTATGGCGCTGCTTCACATAACAAACACCATGACCAAGAATATGCATGTGTCTGAGTTACTCTTGCATCTATGTTTTGTGCAGCGCTGAAGCAGCAGCCGCAGCTGCTGAGTTTGGAAGTGGCCTTGGCATCGACTGGTTTCACAGACTCTGGACATCCAACTACAACTCCAGGGTCGACTGCAAGCGCCTTCCTCAAGTCGATCTAACCAAGTGGATCGTTGGTGACGACTAACAAAGTCATCTCCATAAATTGAGGATTCATAGCAGCCCAAGTGACTGTCAACCAGTGGCAGACGGGCTTTGAAGGCAGATGTCTTAGCGACTAATTCCGTTAGATCTTCTCCCTTGCTCTTGTTTGTTCTCTCCTTCTGTCTCTCCTTTCGCTCCCTTCTTTCTCTCTTCCTCTCTCTCTCTCTCTCTCTCTCTCTCTCTCTCTCTCTTTCATGACGGACCAGCGGGTTTTGAACCCAGGTCTTAGAGATAAAAGCCTACGACGAGTAATCGCTCATCCACCGTGCCTACCAAACAATAGTAATCTCCATCCGCACATAAAAATTTATTATATAATTCACTTTCTCTCCACCTGTTTCTCCTTTCCTCTGCTCTTCCATCGTCTGTCATCACTTGGCATGAATCGGATAAAAATTTTTGAATAAAGATTATTGGATAAAGATTGTTGGATAAGATTATTGGAGATATATTTAGAAATTGGATGCTTCGCCCACTTGTCCAATGCAAGCAGGGCGAGATGTAAGTAACACAACTGTATCATCAACTGCATTTAGTTAGTAGCCTTTGTAAACTCCGTGTATTTGCTACAGTTTACACGTGACAGCTCTGATATGTTCCTTCCAGAAGATTCGCTGTCCTTAAACGGCGATGCTTTGCACAGTTTGAGCGAATACTTTCAGACTAATGTAACGTTGGTCCAATACAAGGTGGTCAGCTGCTTCAAATCGGCTTTGGTGATATTATATAGATCTGTCGATATAGGGATATTTAATAGGATACCAGTTTTAGGTTAAAATTTTATTTCCTAAGCAGTTTACAAGCATAACATGACTCACGTAGAGCAACAAGACGTCGACCTCAGGCAGCGACAAAATCAGAGAAAAACCTCAGGAGAAGAAAACAAAACGTCCTCCAACAGACGATGTCGAAAAACGGTTTAAAAAACCAAAACGGTTCAGAAGAACCAAGCAAATCATACACTCAGGGAGACTAAGCACGGCTAGTCGAAAGACTTTCAACAAAAACGGTCACGCGGAAAGAAGTGCCATATAGAGCAATACTTGTTAACATCTACGTAAAAAGCAAGAAATAAACTACGCAAGGTGGCGTGAAATTAGTGTAGCAATAGTTTTCCTTATCACAGTATCTGTCTTACTGGTCTAATGGCATATCCTGCAGCGTGTTTCCATTCATCTATCCACGATCGACATGATAGCGATAGGCTAAGATACCCAACTAAGATACTAGGCCTACTGAACATTTTGACATATGTCTGTAGAACATCTCAAAAGCGCTTCTCCCTGGCCTAATTGGAGTTAGAGTTATGAAAGAACAAGTTCGTCTGTAAACGAATGACTCTGGCGTAGCTGGAGAAGGTCTCTCCTGGCAGTCGTGCGCTGACGAGTAGAGACCAATCAACTGATTCCCATCTACGGTGACAGGGTCCCAGAGCACCGACGATGAATATGAAGCCGAATGAAGTGTTGGCATAACACGATTGCGATTACCGCCCAAGGTTAACATTCTTAGGTTTGCGCTGTCCGACAAATGTGTATAGAACCGACCAACGAGGAGAAACCCTCCGAAACGAAGTGTCGATGCCGACCGACTCAGAGACCCAGGCTCGTCATAGCTGAACCGAATCCATGGTTTTGCGATCGCAAAATGCAAGTAACTTCAGGTTCAGCATAGTCGGCAATGAGCTTAGCTACAGACGAATGCAGAAGGATAGAATGCATGGACGCCTACCTAGCCGATGTTAGACAGACTCTTGGATCATTATGGCCTGAGACTTTGGCGCCTGTGAATGTCTAAATGTCGTCCAAATTCGCAATGCCTTGAGGACTAAATTCAGAAATGCAAACTCACAGATTGGCCGAACATACAAAAGTATTCGAACAAACGTTAATTTTTATAATTCTTTACGTGTAGCAAAATATCAATTCCTTAGTTATATATAGGCCTATATTCGTAGTCTACTATATGTATACATTTACAGTTTTAGCTCAAAAGTGCGATCTATGCGAGATTTTTTCTGTACATCGAAATAGAATGATTAAGTCAAACTACAAAACTTATATTGCAATTTCTGTTTTTCTGATTTCAAATGAAAACTCCATGTTTTCATCAGAAGCCTTACAGTATGCGAAGTTAGACATATTCGTAAACTTGTGTCCACCAATTCCATCCTACGGCGTTGACCAGGTCGCATTGGATTGCTCCACGTGGAAGGAAATTCATCTCACACCTCTTCTCCTCCGGACGATAATTGACCGAATCGCAACCGGACACGTGTTTGCATTCGCCAATGCATTGAATTGTGGAACGTTTCTTCGCGATAGCAGTTGCAGATGTCACCAGACGCCGGTCTCTTTGTAGTTGCCATACCTTTGCTACAGCAGAAACGTCTTATTTGAACTAACGACTTTAACTGAATTACACCTATTGAATATTTCTTGCCAGAGAGTCATGAAAGCAGTGCAAAAAACCGTCCCAATTTCAGAACTGTACGCAACATGCCTCTAATCTAATCTAATTTAAAAACTTCTATAGCGCCACTGTAATAATGCTCAAGGCATCAATCGATGGTCGCTGCTAAACAAAATCATTGTCCGAATCAAATTTCGTGGTGAGTCCGGGTCGAAAAGCCAGAGAGGAGTCCAGAAGTCACAGAGACAGCCTACGGAGGATATGAGTTCAGGAAAAGATGAATTTTAAGTCGACAAAGACAAAGACAAAGCCATTACAGAGCATATATATGAACGATGAACGGTTTATTATGAAGCAAATCTAGTCATTCAACTATGGTCATAAATTTCTTTGTACAAATAATTTTTTATCTCCAACGTTTTTTCTAAGCATTGATCAGGCTAATTGTCTAATTAGCTTCGATTTCATTCACACACGGCGCCACTGTCCACTGCCAACATACAGCTCTAAGCTTTTTATATATCCCTACAATAGATTATAATTATAGTTCAGTTTTTAACAAATTTTAGAATTCTTAAAAATTGTTCTTTCTTAACAAACAGCAGAAAAGTCAAATGTCTTGAATTTTGTTTTATATTTCAAATGGAAACACTAGGGTCTGCCTTTCATTCAAATGTTAAATTATTTAAACAGATTATTTTCCAGATATTACAAACAACTGTTCACAGGCTTTAAATGTAATGACCCGGTCATGTAATGTAATGACCCGGTAATGTAAACGATTGCTGCTGCACTGGATTGCTACCCGACTGACGCTGGACTCCTGTTTACAGTGACCGGGTTTTTAGCGGCTCCCATCTCCCGCTTTTGCATTATAAGTCTACTGTTTATTTACAGAGTTGCTGTAAATTAGATTATATCAGATATTAGTGAAGTTTTGTTAAAGTTTTTAAGAATGATAATAGATAAGTTTCATGTTTTTGACGGCTACAATGTCCTGAATAAAACATTAAGTGGAGAAACTATTATTACATCAGAACTGTTGATGTGACCGGGGTGTGATTATAACTTAGGATACCAAATATTTCTAGATTAGCTTATACATTCACAGAATATATGCAGTAGCACACTATTCAGATAACAAAGTTATTATTGATCTTTCTGTATGAAACTACAGGCCTAATAGGGTTCACTGAGTAAGAAACAAGAGCTAACGTGCGCCATCCATCTTGTGATGCAGTTTTTGCGGCTGCAGAATAAGAAATACTTATTCGAAAGAGGGCACAGGTTAAAAGGTGCTTGAAAGGCAACACAATAGAAATGACATATGTGAAGAAAAGACAAAAGCTAAACAGCAATAGCAACTTAGTTTTAGACTTCACAGATCGTTAGATAACCATCACCGTTGATCGGCTGTTGGACGATAACAAATCCACCACACGCAGCACTTGGATTGCACTACTTCTAAAAATCTTGCTTTTATATATAGGCTGCGTATGACCCATGACCAATAGCAACGGTTGATTAGTACTGGTGTTCAATTGTGATTGTTTTATACATTGGTTCCATTTCTTTTGTATCACCTTTCCATTAATCTCTTTGAATAGACAACCAAGATCTCTGTTTTTATCGATAATTTCCACAAGAAAAATTGAGGCATAAGTTCAGTGCAAGCGGTCATTCGTCGGCCTTATGCGCACTTTGCCGCTGCTAATAACAGAACTTGATGTAGTCATTATCGCTTCCCAGCCGTAAGGATCTACACAGCGTTTACAGGAGAAGCCTGTCTTATGTTCTGTGAGAGAATCAACGCTGCTCATATCAACCTACAGCTAGCCAAATAAAGAAAAACAGCGTTTGTATTTTGCCAGACTTACTGTTTCTAACTTGTCCGACGTAGACTTCTACTTCACAGAGCGTCAGGTAGCCATCACCGTTGATCGGTTGCTGGATGATAACATACTGACCAGAGGCAGTGCTTGGATTGCACTGAAGATGGTGTCTAGCTCCACTGACAGCCTTCGACGGATACTGACCACAGAGGGCATAGCATCCTCTCACTGGAGTAGCTGTGGTGTTAGTCACCCCAACGATAAAGTAGTCTAAGCGAATACCTATAAAATATTGTAAAATAACAGTAGCGTTTACAGCTGGGCGTATGCGATTTCTGAGTCGTAATCGTAATCTCGAAATTTCTACAGCGCCCAATGAAAGCCATGTCACGGGGACAGCTTGTTCACAGGCGCTCAGTCAAAATCTCTTTGAATAGAGATTGGCAAAAGGGGTTCGGTCCAGGTCAAGATCCAAATGTTGGGCGGAGAGACAGCGTGGTCTGCATTTCTGTAGGCCCAATTGTTGGGTTTTCGATTTACATTTTATTTAGTTTAAAGTGCCGAAATTTAAATTGTCTGAAATCGGAAATAGAAATGTGTGAACTATCGTGGTTTTATATATGTTGCATATTACGTATATAGTGCTTATTACATTTTTTTAACTATCGTGAAACGATGTCTACAATGAACATGTTTGTTCCAACTTTAAAGAGAAAGACATTATAAGACGGGAGATTATTAAGAGAACATAGGAAATGTCTTTACAGAGACACATGACTCGTGTGCCACTAACCGCAAACTGGAGCATCGCCTCGATTAGTTATGACTATCAGCCTGATTTGCATTGGCTGACCGAGATCCACTCGCCACCAGTTCGGTCCACCTCTAGTGTCGGCAGTCTGTGAACAAAAGCCCTCAGTCAAGTCCGAGTTGTTGTTTCCGTCAACTGCCCGAGATGCTGAGCAGATGCCCGAGTCGTGGTCATTCCAATCGGAACTCTGCGTTGCAGGTCGATACAAAGCCACGTTGATGTCCGCGGTTTTTACTACAGACATTAGAATGCAACAGAAGCAATCTAACATAACAAGCGTTCAGCGTTTTATCTTAGATCATTACGAATTTCTTTTAATATAAAACTGCTTTCGTTTAGCTGGTGTCTGTACTTTTTCAGTCCTTAATAATTGCAGAAGATCTGACCATTTATTAAGGAAATAATAGCTGACACAAACGACAGAATAAGTTTTCTTAACTTTTGCATTGATCTCTAGTGCTTCTCCAGGAATCAGTTCTGAGGCAGCGACTACTAAAGTAAAGCAAACTACACAAGTTGAGAGCAGTGACCCAGGTGAGCCATTACCGTCGCGTCTTTCTTTTTCACTGCTCAATAAAATTGTCGTCATTTACTGCAACAACAACGATGTCAGTTTTGACGTCATTCGGCCATTCATTGCAAAGCGATGCCATTAGAGGTTTTATCCTGGATAAATGGTACCCAGTAGCCTGATAGAAAAACCTTGTAATCTAATCTAATCTAGAAAGCAATAAAATATCAGTGTAAGAGTGCTCAAAACATCATTCCTTGTTGATTACGAAGGTGTTATACAAAAGTCACAGTCTAGCTAGTAGAGAAGAGAATCAGTCTTACAAGATCGGTAAGTAATGCATATTACTGCCATGTTATGTTTCTTATTCACTTGCGCCTTCAAGGGTCGAGAGGAGTTGAATAGCTTAGTCGAAGTTAAGCGCGTCTATGAATAATAAGCCAAGCCGAGTAATTTCATCTTTTTCGAGTTCTTGCTGCGCCATTAACAAAGAATCGTACATTAAATTCCCATAGGGCATCGGTTGTTTTCACGTCAGTGCTGGTGCGAAATGTACATTTAGATTTTTTTTGAGCCGTAGACCTATGACGAAAGAATGTTCATTTGTTCGATAGCCTCTTTGAACAGCATTGTAAATGCGCCATTAACCAGAGAATCGTTCTTTGCAAACATCCTATCGATTTGCGTCTAACAGAAAATGAACCATCTGCGATGATGTGGTCCATATACCTTAGCAGGAACCAGAGTGGCGGATTTAGCTATAGGAGTGGGGGGCTGTTCGCCCCCATGCACCTCTTGGTGACATGCCGGCGACCCTCAGACTAGACCAGCGCATGGTAGACTGCCAGAATGTGGCGCCCCTTTGGAAATCCTCTTGCCCCGACGGAAGCAATACTGGACCCGCCACTGGGAAACCAGTTGTTTATTCATCAACAATTGAAAGAGTTGTTTACCACCTTAAATCGACGTCTTACCTATTCAAGCTTATATAGTGCTTGGCACACAATACTATAATTTAACACATTGAGTCTACATTCGTTATCGCAATATGTACAGAGTCAGTGTTAAACTGTTATCGATACCCAGCCGCTGTCTGAAAGTATTCGCATTTACCCTATGCATTCGGTCGATACATTGTAGTTAAATGTGTTAGGAGTATAAGGTGTTTACGGCATCGCTTTGCAATGAATGACGGAATGACGTCAAAACTGACATCGTTGTTGTTGCAATAAATGACGACAATTTTATTGAGCACTGAAAAAGAAAGACGCGACGGTAATGGCTCACCTGGGTCAATTGGTATGTTAACTGTTTAGACTTGTGGCTTGTTTAAGGGGCTTCGCGTATTTACAAAAAGCTACAAAGTTCAAATTACACGCTAAGCCAAGGCAGTTAAGGTAATCACTCATTTACTACAAGCTTCTGGGGCATTTTCATCAACAAATTAATTGATGTAAATGACCTACATGTTTGTAGTAAATAAAAAATTACTTCCAATTCTCTGAAGTAGTAAGCTTCATTTTTGCCGGTGATTTTATTTAGCCTTTACATGTGTGGGAAATAAGATTCTACTTATTTTGAAGCAAAACCTTGTTGCTGACTTGTGAAGTCTGAATGTCATATGTGAAACTTTTTATTTTCTAATAAATTTCCAATTTTCCACTTTTATTTCCTAAGCTATTACAAGCATGAATTTTCAGCTGAATGACTCTTCTTGCATTCACTCGGATTCACAGCAAATTTCAGTTCTTTTCATTTTACATGCTTTAATTCAAATCCAGGACTCAGAGCTGAAAGGCAAATGCATTGGTAACCTGACATCCAAAGGATAGACACAACATTTTGAAATCCTGCAAAGGGAAAATCATTAGAGAAATGGTCGATGCAAATTTGCTTTAGTCGGAAGAAGACTTCAATGTAGAAAACTCAGTGTGACAGGTCTCAGACGAGCAAGAAGACAAACAACCACTCAAACAACAAAGTCGTAAGATGCCCTCTATTCCAGGTTTCGATGAACAAATAGCCAGCATAATCCGGTAGACCTATGCAGCATGATTTCTTCATGGATTTGCTTTGTCTGATTGAATCTTCCTCATCTTTACTAGAGAGAGTAATTCCTAAGCATGATATCTTACTTCAAATTCTACTCTAAACATATGTAATGTAGGCTATGTATTTTGATATGACCTTCGTTTTTTAGACTTAATTTGTGTTCCTGCTAATGAAAATTTTGTTCTAAAGTGTTTGCTTGATAGTTCTTCAATATTCCTGCTCTACATTTCTTCCACAGTCGTCGGTTAACTTTTATTAGATTACTATCCATACTGTTAAATAGAGACGCTAGCACAGCAAGCTGAGATAACAAGAAAACATAACTGCATCCTACCTCTTAAAATCATCGGCACACTGAAGAGGATCAATCGAAAGACAAAAGCTGCCTTGATGTCCATTGCATTCGTTTCGCTCTATCTAGACCGTGTGCTGCCTTCGTCATAAAGTTGCACGATCTCTTGCGCGGTGCCTAATAACGCCAAAAAGGACTTGTGAAAAAGACCTTACTAGAGTCTGTGGTGTGCTTCTATTCACATTAGTCTTCTCTGATCGATCGTTAGCAGCTTTACTGCTGGGCGAAAATTCTTTGAGCCGCCTAACAATTATCCATAGCCATCCATCCATCCATCCATCCCTCCATCCATCCATCCATCCATCCACCCATCTATCCATCCATCCAGCCAGCCGACATTCTTGGGATGTTGTCGATACCACGTACGAAGATCTTCGAAGAGTTACAAGTGCAGTTATTACTGTAATAAACATTATAGAAAATTTTGACACGTTAACTTTCTTGGCGAGTTCCAAAACGCGTAATTTATGCTCACTTCGTACATCCTACACATTCTCCATAAAATTAGAAGTACAACGAGCTTCCGGAACAATGCCAGTTGCTTAATATCTGCGAATTCTGCTTAGTTTCTGCCTTGCGTACTATTGATTGGCGCGTCTCGTCTGACGGCTGCAGTTAACACGAATTGTGCGATGATCGCTGATTATTCTTATGCATATTCTTTATTGTCTAAAATTAAACTAAGAACGCCACAAGTAGTAATTCGGATTAATCAGTATGTATATTATTAATATTTCTACCAACAACAAATCACGTGCATACACCGCCGAAGACCTGTTGTTAATTCAGGTCATTTTAATAATTAGGCCAAATGTCTGCGGCTTGTTTTAATAAATTAAAAACTGACTAAGCAGGGCATTTGCATGGATAATTTCTTCAGGTCAAGGTAAAGGTCACACACTTCTGTAGACACGCCTCAGAGGCTTATTCGCTGGGTTGAACGGTCTTTTGGCTGATGCGCAAACACAACCACAACAATCCAACAACTTAACTTTGAAGCATATGAATCCTGTTTGTATGCACATACATGTAGGCTATACAAAAATATTATATTACAATGAAGCTCACATGAAATTTGAAGTCAGTTTGAAGCAACTGTCTTACAACAGTGGGAAGCAAGTATTTTATCACAATCGGAAGTAACTGCCTTAGCCCAGCCGCAGCCGAAGGAATAAGAGTAAAATTCAGTTGAAATCAAAGACTTTTGATAATACAATGTAGATTCTTAAACTACGATATTTTTTGTTGTTAAATTTTCATGTACTGCTTTTCTCTATTACTGTCTTAATTAGCACTAGCCTAACTGTTGCCTCCAAGTGTTTTGCCACCAAACCATGGAAGATTAGTTATACGGTAATATGTTTCCACAGTCCGAAGAAAGTGTCTTAACGCAGCCGAAACACTCTAATGACAGTAACTATCATACCAGAGTTGGAAGCAATTGACTCTCTTACCGCAGTCGGAAGCAGCTGTCTTTCCATAATCGGGAGCTAGTGCCTTAACTATAGTCGAGATACGATAACTGTCTTAGCCCGGTCGGAAGTAACTGTCTTATCAATGTCAGAAGCAATTGCCTTACTACAACCAGAAGTAAGCCTACTGTTTTACCTGTCAACTGTATATCAAGGAAACGCATGTTTAAAAAAAATAAAACGATCACGAACTATTAGAATAAAACGTTTTAGTGAGGCAGCCATTGAACATCAAATAACTTGCATTTAGTATTGGTGATTCCCAAGAAACTCATCGGGAAGAGGGTTAAAATAGACATATTTGTACAGCAGCGAATGTCAAGCTAATCTTAAAGAAGCCTCTACAGCAAACAATGTAACCGGTCCATTGAAATAAATGCACGCATTGATTCGATCTGGTAGTCTGATGCAGAATTGATCGGAGAACGACGTATTTTAGAGTAGGCTAAGTTTCTTTCCTGCTCATACACTGAGACAATACCTTGATAAATGCTTCCAGCAGGAAAGCAATCGATTTCTGATTCTTCTCATTCATTCATTCTTTCATCTGACGCGACTGAGATCAAATGCTTCATCGCGGGACAATAGAAAAATAGAACAGTTCGACAAAGTCTGATATATGCTCATTGAACGTTGACAGCTATTGACGGCTGCAAAAGTGGACTATATGTTCATGTCTTAGTGTTTCAGTTGACTGTATTTCCAAACGTTGTTCATTTCAGTACCTCACAGTTGTATCCTTTACAAATTTAAAACACTAAAATCACCCTTATAGAACTTTGCTCGTGTGCTTGACAGATGCAAATTAAGAGAACTTGCTTTCCTGCTCTGTGACTTACTTACTTACTCACTCACTCACTCACTCACTCACTCACACGCAAACAGTTATGCATGCATCATGCATGATACAGGATGACGTGATTCTAACAGATGCATTTACATATGGATGCACCTCTCGTAATGCAGCTCTCGTAATGCAGCCTATCTACACTTTCTGCAGCGCCATCTAGTCTAATATTTTACAACCGGCATTAAAGCAGGCAATGATTCTCCTTTGACATGATGTAGCATATCATATTAGTGTCAGCTGATAGTTATAACCGTTAATCATTCCAACAAACGAGATACAACAATGTCTGCAATTGACAAATTACTTTTAGGAGCGTATGCCTAATTTGTTAAATTAAGACTTACACAATACGTTATTAAGTCACAGTAATAGCGATACAAATGCACTATTATTTTACTTGTGTTACAGGAACGATCGTCCAGACAAGAGCTTTGGACAACAGCAGAAATCACAGAATGCTGCACATGTACTGAGATGTTCAGAGATCCCAGAATATTGCTTTGCATACATGACATACCTTTTGTCTCAGTTATATAGAAAAGACTACAATTAACAAAAAGTCAGGCAACTAGATACATTGTCCCATCTATTGACGATAATTCACCATTTCTGTGGAAGGAGTTACTGGTCTTCGGAAGAACTTCTTCGTGGAGAAATTGGTCGAAATAAGTAAGATCTTCAAACCACAAACAAAAGCGATTTCTTGTGAAGTGTGTCTGGCAAACGCAGAAAATACACAAGAAAATGTTTCATTGGCTTTTAGATATTGCATTCAATAACAAGAAAACTTATGCGAAGCTTGTTCTGGTTATCACAAAAGACAAAAGATCTCTAGAGATCACAAGATTGATAGTTTTAAGAACTACTCTTTTGAATTGATATTACAAGAATCAGCTAATGACATTTGTCATGCGGCTCATGACCTGCATGCTTGATCTAAGAAATTGCAGGAAAGCAGACGAAATTAAATCTAAATCACCAAATATTCCTATTAATCGGGTTTCCTTTGAAGCTTCGGAAGTTTCTGAAGATCGAAAACATCGTTGGTGAAATCAAAAGTAATAGTGTTAAATCGTTCTCTCGCAAACTGTTGTGTGTATGATGAACACAGCGCAGTATAAGACGCTTCTGTATAAATTGGCATTTATTAGGCGTAATCGTAATCGTAATCGTAAACTCGAGATTTCTACAGTCTCCAACGAAATCTAAGTTGCGGGAACCAGCTTATTCACAGGCGCTCATTCAAAATAAAATCGATTAGCAAAAAGGATTCGCTTCCAGGTCGAGATCCAAGACTCAGGCAGGCAGGCAATCAGACGGCTACGGTGGGTAGTGTTTGGAATTGGAATTGGCGTATACATGCATAATACTGCGACGATATTAATTAGCAACTTTTATAGCGCCGGTACATAATACGCAAGGCATTAACCCATGGCGCACTAAAACCAAGCCACAATCAGGTCAGAATCCAACTAAGACAGAGAGACATTCTGCAATGGATAAGCTAGCTGGAAGAGGTAAGAAATGTAGTTGAGACCGAAATGACATAACTGGAGACTAAGCAGAATAAACAGATATGGGAGTGAGTTCCAAAATTTAGGTCGATCAACCGAGAACGCTCGCTCACCAACTTTGCCTTCAGAAAGGACTCGATTGGAGATCACGTCTATTTTAGACTGGGCAGGTTGGCCTACAGGAGTTTCTGCAACTGTTTTTATAACAGGAACTGAACATCCGGTCACTTGGTTAAAACCCCCTTGGGGTAAATTCAGCCAACCAGAAGAAGCTGGGCTGCCAGTGACAACCTGATAAACAGGTTGCGATTATCAATGAAATAACACCAGAGGTCACGAGCAAAATCTGGGCTTTGTGTTAACACAAAATGTAGGCTATATGTTTGAAACATGCCTCAGTTGAACCCTCAAAACAAGTGCACATATACGTAATGTCAGTTGTCATGTTCGCTGTATACATGGTGCCATTTTGCTTGCTGGAACCAACGCCATACGCATCCTATTTAACCTTGTCCATAACCTGGCTAGTGTATGCGGAAACTTGGCTGTCATGGTTTGTTTTCGGCTGCTGGCAAAGTCGGGCGGGCGTCGTAATTAATAACCACAGAAGCGTTCTCTTTTAAAGTGAACCAACTGTAGGGTCTGCTAAGTTTATTGCTCGAGTTCGTTGAAAGATTATACAATTATGCAAGGAGTTTATAATAGTGTTTTTCAAACTGCTTAAGCATTTAAACTCAGTTATTAAAATAAATTTATTACAGTTGATCGCAGACTGAACGATTTCTCGTGCATTAATCTAAAGACTTCTATAGCGCCGTTAGCTTGTTGTTGGGCTGAGCGCTTTCACTTAGTAGGCGTGGCGTCCAGCAGCAACCGTCAGCTTCGACGCCTTAATTCAGCAAAACAAAGAAAGTTCCGTCTAGTTTATTTAAGAGTTTGTTGGTGTGAAGCATGAAAAGCACAGGACAGAACCCTGTGGCACACCACGCGCAGAGCAGAGATTGAATCTGACAGTTAATCACCATATTACGATACACAACTTAGCCTAATTGGGTGCGTGAGCTAAGATAAGTTGCAAGCCAATTCAAAACAGGACCAAAAATTCCAAACCAGTTTCAAAGGCGGTAAAAAGAGCCAGAAATTACTGAGGGAAGTTTTCATTGGAGGAGGCGGCGGTAGGCCTGGGAAGATAGCATGATGCTAATTAAAGTGGAATGCGATCTTGATGGTAACAGTGCCCGTGGGATGGTGCAGCATAGGTTGCAGGTAAAATAGTTTGAGAAGTTCGATTTTCAGTCTAGAGTGAAACTGGATCCCATGGAGAAGAGAATGCAAGCGGAGGAGAGCTAATATGCTTAATAAGTGGAAACGGGTTTATGCGAACTGCGTAGGTCTTCAGGAGTTCATTCCGAAGAGCTGAGCATAGAACTAGGAGTGAGTGGCTGCACAATTTGAGATAGGAACATAATTCGACTGGAGGCCGACAGGTATGAGAAAGAATGTGAAGATCTAGGAGGACTGTTAGTGGATATCTGGCGAATATAAGCTAGTTGAGAAGTTTGAAGGACGTTGCAGATAAGAAATACAATTTTCTTTTGTATGTGCTGAGGTACCTCAAGCCAGTGAGTTGATTTGACAACCGGTGTTACGTGATGATGTTTGGGGATTTGGTGATTGTACGAGCAACCGCATTCTAGATTGTTTGAAGATGTTTCACACGTGATTAGTTAATATTATTATAATAAAGGGAGTTTGCAGTTGTAGTCGAGTTTACGGTGAACAATTGAGATTGTTATATTTATATTGCGCAGGCAGTTTTGATTATGATCGAATATGGGGTAAAGTCGGCGTAACGTAACGATATCTAAAATGATTTCAGATGAAGCGTTATGATAGGTCTAAAGGCGCTGTATGCATGTCATTAGATTAGGCCAATATTAGATCAGATTAGTCTAACAGCATAAGCTAAAATTTTGGGCTAACATTTCCTTAACTTAGATAAATTATCGCAAGCAAACCAGTTGAGTATAACGTTACGGAACGTTTTTAGCATGGATGTTAAATAAATCATCTTAGTGTTAAAGAGGCTTGTGTTTACGCGCTAAGCCTGTTTGCCTGGTAGGCCTACGATAAGCAAACAATTCGTCTTTTACCGGAATAAACTAATATGTTGTACAAACGTTTTAAAATCGTTACGCAAACTTTCGTAGTCTAACTGATTTTTCAACACGTTTCTACAACTTTTCAGTCTGAGCCTTTTCTAAGCCAGGATTATGGCGGAGGGTTCTGCGGTCGGCCTGCAGCCCACCCAGGTAAAACAGCCTTAACATCAAAAACAACGCAAAAGATTCATATGTCAACATGCAGAATGAGTGGAGGTGAAGGAGTGGGGAGGCTGCACAATCTTACGGCAAATGGTAACGCGATGTGGGCGCAATATTGGCCCAAAGAACGTGGCTGTAGGTGTACTGTAATATTGTTTGTTTTCTATTGCTTTATTGCTGACCATGTATACTAATATTCGTAACCCGATTCTAAACCGTCTGTAGGCCTACATAGAGTTTGTCACTTCCGTTCCAGCTCCATAGATGTATAATTGTAAGTACGTTACTTATGTAACGCTACTACAGGTACCATTGCATGATGACAACGAATAAGTACGAATATTAAACATTAAATTATTATGCCATAGTATGATTTACGACGTCGATCTTGACATTATATTTTGTATAAAAATTACCACACGGTCAACAGATGGTGACAGAAGCGGCCTTATAGCTGATACGTCATGGTGTGTAGAATTAAAATATGTAATCGACGCTTGAAGCTAGCGAATATTTTGTTGATGTTTGGTGGTAAATTTGTAAAGTTTTGAGAAGGTTTTATTATTATTACGTGCCATAATAAAACTGGCGCTTATAATAAACTGCGATTCTGCTTAAACTATTTTTAAAAGCGACGGTTATAAGTTTAGAAAGCTAAATTCTTGCGAATGTCTTCCTGAACTGTCAATGATTCTATTTTCGTCAGACGTTGATCCGAAGGTTAGTGTCCAAAAGCATGAGAAGAGATTTGTATGTACGTCAAATTTTGTGTGCGTTCATTCGTGGCGGGCATGGATTAAGGAAATAGCGTTTATGTGCTTACATAACACGTAATACGCTAAAAGATCTGGTGGAAGATGTTGGTTAAAGTGAAATTAGGTTAACGAAGGCGCCTTCCTGTTTCGAAATTTTGAATGGGTACAAGAATTCTGAGTCTATGCCGATTACGCTTTGTCAATCACAGCTCAGAAAATTTGATGGAAACCATATATAATGGAAAAAAGTATTAATATAAAGTATCGCTGATTTAAGAGCTAAAATCTATTGGCTATACCCCAGAAATAAAACTATCGAAATACTTGCTGCAATACTGACATAAGTATCACCAATACCAAGTGATAGCGATGCTATATTGACAGCCCTGGTACAGAATGGATACTAGACCTCATAGATAGATGAATTGATTTACCTGTTCAGCAGGTTCTCACTGAATGTTAATATTTATTGGTTTCTGTTTTTTTAGAACTATTGCTTTAGTTTTCTCTGATGTGATCAGTAATTAATCAAAAGCTTATACTTGTTTTATACAAGACAATACAACTGTAGTTTGATAATGCCTTCCTTACAAAGTTCAGAAGTCTGTATGTATGTGTGTGTACGTATGTGTGTATGTATGAGTCTTTGTATGTATCTGTGCACATTGTATGTATGTATGTATGTACATTGTATGTATGAAGACACATAGTATACCAACAGAAGACTGCTCAAATTGATTGCAAAACCTGTGTGGTAGTGACTTGTAGATCTGTCCCATTTCTAATTAGAAGACATGTGTTTATTGACAGTTATTCACCAGATCTCTATTTAGTCTGATTCTTGCCTGGTGCGGTTTCGTTTGGGTTAAGTTCATAAACTGCTTCTAACACTTTGTTGAAAAGATATGGTGAGAGAATGCCTCCATGATGTACCCCTGTTTTCATATGAATATATTCCATGATCTGATGTCGTGTATGAAGCGCTTCTGTGGAATTCTGAAGTGCTGTAATACAAATGTTTTGTTACAATTGGTGTTATGTTTTGAAGCCATTTATGGCTGTCCTGTAGTATTTTCGTATAACTGCACATTTCTACAGCACCTTTGAAGGACCGCTTGAATGTGTTCCTCACTAGCTTAGATGATACTAGAGTTTCTTAAGAAGAAGAAATTTATTTGCTGGTGTGAATAGTCCTGTTATGCACTGAAGAAAATTTTGGAGCAAAGGTTTTATGATCAGGTGCCCTTCCTGACATCTACCCTATTTTTGGTTGGGGTTCTAGCCTTTGGTGCAAGCATGAGACAGGTGCCACCCATGTCCCATACCATGCCCTGTCAGCCTTTCCGCTGTTTTGTCCATGACTGCTTATTCATCAGGATTAACCTGCTTATTTCGCAGCTGGCCTCTAGAGGTCGTTCCATTATCCGCCACCTGTGGACGTGAGTTCATAGCTGTACAGCTCTGCCACACAGTACACCTCTGCCACACATCCAAGAAGGATCCATGTGGCTCACTCCTAATTCCAGCCAGGAGAGAGAGAGAGAATCCTGTTATCTGTGAGCTTTTCAGACTCTGCTTTTCAAGGCTTTATACGTAGCTTATAAAGGCTTTTGCAGTCAGTTACCTTTGGTTTAGTTCAAAAGGTTTCAGTTTAGCTTTTCTTGCTGTGCAGATCCATGTAGCAGCAGATCCCCTGAGAAGGGAATCTAATCTAATGACTTCTATAGTGCCTTTATCATAATGCCCTAGGCATCAATCAACGGTTTGCTTCAAGTGAATTCGTAATCAAAATCGCATGGGTAGTTGGTGGCTCCTCAGCCAACCTCCTGATCCCAGGTAATAAGGCCAAGTGCAATGTGTGTTTGCATGCATTATGATATTAGTCTGTTGCCATGGCAAAATAGTTGCTATGGTGACAGTGACTGTTGATGCGACCATAAATTGTGGACTCCAGATGTTGTTATTGTGATAGTTTTCTGTGGTGGCCAGTTATTGAACAAGAACTTATGTGGATGTGTGTATCATTTGGTCTTACCAGGGGCAACAATCTAAGAGGCTGATACAGGAATTCGGAATATATGCGTACATGGAAGGCTGGTATTCTTGTATTGTGTGATTTTAAATTCAAGCATGCTATTCTAAATTAATACACACCATTTACAGGAAGGCAGTGAAGCTGACAAAGGTGGTCTAATGCATTTGATTATAGAGAAGAACTTGTAACAATACTAGCAACAGAGCTCTGATCCTGTTGCCTGTCATTCAGGTGAATGATCGTCTTTTAGAGTAAAGAGCATGTGCCATACAACACTGCGTTATCATTGTTCAGACAAGAACCAATAAATGCACAACCACTGTTTCAGTCGTGTTGTCAGTCAGAGAACATCTGACATGACAAAATGCCCTGATGTGAAACAAACAAAAGAAGACCTGCAAATGGAAGACACATGTGAATTCAGTGATTGAGTTATAAATAGTGACATCAAGAGTTTTAATTTTCTTCTGAGCAAGAAGTGTTGGGGAAAGATTGTTAGCTCTTGAGTGTTGTAAAACGAATTGCCTGGCTTATCTGGTTTGATTGCAGATCATTGAAGTAGAACCAAAAGTGAAGAACGGACAAGCAGAGTTTGAGTTCAGTCTTACCTGTGGTATCTGTAGCAGACACAGAGTGACGTAAATTTGAGTGTCATCAGCATATTGCTGGACTATTGTGTTATGCATTTCTGCAATATAACTAATATGCAAAATGCAGATAGACAAAAGGAGAGGCCTACATGGACTGAACTTTATGACACACCCGAATGATAGGCAACAGGATCAGAGCAAGATGTGCATATTGCAACTTTTGGAGAATAGTCGCTGAGATTAGAAGATATCCAGCGAAGAACAGAACCTGAAACTCCCTTGGATTGTACAGTACCAGTAGTTATAACAGAGTGCTTGATCTAGAGTGTCATATGCGTCACTTAAATTAAAGTATCTAAGAAGAGATGCTTATCAGAGTCCATTGATTTAAGTGGGTTGTTAAGATTACCTCTGAGAGCAGGTCCACTTGAATGATGTCTGTGATAAGCAGACTAAAAAGGACTAAAGTTACTTAACTAAAACCGTATGACCTTTACTCTTTAACAATATATTGTATTACAACAACGGTCATTGGTTATGCTGAAGAACAGCAAAGAAAAGCAGTAAGATGGCTTATTAATGTTTAAACCAGCAGCTTATAGATGAGGTGGCCTAATGGGTTTATTGACTGGAAAGTAAACACATTTGGAGTGGTATTGATTGCTCTTTGCAATTATTACTAATGCCTGCAATGAATGGCCTCACTCATTGATTGGCTCTAGGTCGTGCTGTCTTTTGTTGCTGGACAGTCTATGTCTAGGAGAATTCTACCTGCACTTGTGTCTGTTCTTTATGAGTGTACTGAGCTTCGTTTCTGTGACCGGCATTTGCCATGGCGTCTTTTAGGCCTCTTATACCCAGAAGAATATAATTTATGTCTTTTATTTATAGGATAACTAGACAACAACCAGCATCTGTATTAAGCACCATCTGTCTGACTGCCTGACCTTTCGTTTTTCCAGACTGAAACTGATCCTGTCATGCACCCATTGAATATTGATTTAGTCTAAAATTGGTGCAGGATAGTCTAGTGGTTAGCATGCTGGACTGTTGGTCAAGAGGTCAGAGGTTCAAATCCTTGACAGTGTAGATAGATGTTTGAAAGTATCTGCTCCACTTGTGCCCTCTAGATAGTGAACTTCGCTATAAAATGAGTACAATGAGTGTACACTGTTAGTGCAAAGATCAGGCGGCGAGCAAGAGAACTGGCCACCTGTCCTCATATGCCGAGGCTAAGAAAAATGAAATGGCTAAAATTCTCATGCTCATGGCTGCTCTCAGGGACCTATGGGACTGCTCTTCTTAACCGAGCCTCAGTGAAAAAACTGGTTCTGCAGTTTTGAGTGCTGAAGAAATGAAGAGTTCATGATAACTCTTACGGATCTGTCATCCCATTAACTATTGATTCAGATCCTCACCAGCACAGAGATATTTCAACATTTTCTCTTCCACTGGTGTAGTAAAGTGAATTCATGTATATAAAATGGGTAAATCAACTGTTCACTACTATTAGGAGAGGCTAAAATATGTGGAGGCTGAGAAAATGGGGGCCAACAAAATGATGTCACTAACACTTAATACCTGAGGAATTGGAAAATAGGGACTGATCTTCTTTTCCTAAAATATTACTTATATATGTGTATATATATATACATATATATAAAGGGAGAGAGGGAGGGAGTGAGGGAGCTTTGTTATTAGTGAATAGTGGCAGGAATGACTATCAAATCAGAGAAGGTGAGAAGGAGTTTCTTATCAGACAAAGGGATCTACCTGCTGTTCTTTTGCCTTGAGTTACTTTG
This sequence comes from Norana najaformis, assembly GCA_964023275.1. Lineage (NCBI taxonomy): Eukaryota > Metazoa > Annelida > Clitellata > Crassiclitellata > Hormogastridae > Norana > Norana najaformis. Next base: position 27,275,438 of record OZ029913.1, on the reverse strand, counting down.
AAAACAGGCTATATAACTCTCTTGGGTTTGAATTGTTTCTGGTGAAGTTGTTTGTGTATTTAGGCCATTTGCGTACTGGTGACGCAAATGGACTGATCATACCTCGTGATGTGTTCATACCGGGTGATGTGTTCAGGCCAAGGCTTTCTGTAGGCCTCAGGTGGGGATGGGTCTGTGGTCCTTGATTGTTATCTGCTTTTGTCCAGACATTGGACCAGTTTTATGTGCTTCATCTGAATGCACTGCATGTCACAGTGAGGTGGTGCCTGCCTTCTGGTCCTTTTCACACAGGGCTGTGTTCAACATCTAGTTCGGCAAAAAAGTCAAACCAGTTTCAAATTTTGCTTGTCCTTCCTTCTGCTGATGATGCAGAAATCAGTTGTGTAAATAAGTAAGTAAGTAAGTATATTCTTTGTTAACCAATAGCTAATCGCACATCGGATTACAAGTATTTAAGAACACAAGAAAACTTAATATTCATACAACATCCTAACAATAAAACATTTACGCGTTAAATTGTCAGCAGGAGGAATAATACGATCATGGGTGTGGGGCGGTAGGGAATAACTGAGGGTTTTAATTGGTGGGAGTAGCTGATGTAAGACATGATTTGGGTTGTTCAAGATTGCTTTAAAGAGACGAGCATCAGCTGTGCCACAGAGTTCATCGAACGTTGGGGAGTTCCCAGGAAGATAGCGGAGACGCACAAGTCTCCGCATCAAAGCCTGGAGTCGAGCTCTGGCCTGTGCCCCAGCATAGCCCCACCACATGGGAGAGGTGTACATCATCCTGGCCAGTGTTGTGGATCGGACAACGTCATAGAGCCGAGGGCCAGTTAGGCCATGTGATACAAGAATTCGTATGGCATATAAAGACTGACGCGCCTGACTATGAATCTGATCAATATGAAAATCAGAATTTAACATCCTCGATAGGGTAACACCCAATATTGTCATCTCTGGTGCCCTGGTTAAACCGGAAATCACATTTGGTAAAATTATCTGCCTATTTCTCATTCTTGGCCGGTGAATTATCATTTCACATGTCTTTTAATGATTAAGTTTTAAGTTACACTTATCTGCCCAAAGGGCAACATGGTCCAGTTCAGCCTGAACCATCAAGCTATTGTAGGATGGTACAAGAAGGTAACTGTCATCAGCGTATTTAATAACCTAAGTAACAAAACATTTCTGTAGTGCCTTCTAAGAACCTTTTGAAGGCACTTCTTGATAGCCTAAATGATGTTAGAGTTCATGAAGACCAATAAGTTCATCTGTGGGGAAATAATACTTGACTAAATGATAAAGACATTTGCAGGCTTGAACATACTAGGTCCCGTCAAACAGCATCTTGTCCAATGCCATTATGTTCAGAGCTCCTGGCCTATGTTGTCTTGAGGATGGAGAATGACTTCAGATGAGTGAAGTGCTCACAGCGCTTGGTTGCTCCCACTGACTGGCATTTCCAGGACAGGTGGTAGAGTGTACCAGACCAGGCTTGTGCAGGAGCCAGTTGATAGTGGCATGATACATACCTGTTCATAAGGGTCAGTCAATGCCATTCATAAGGCTCTAGTCTCTAGCTCACTGTTATATCCCCAAGAAAAGTTCTTATCTTAGGTATGACCAGAGAAAGGCAATCAGATGACCTGGTTGAATAGGTAGAAGTCTGGGGAATGAGGACTACTTTTAAGTGTTGTGGTTGGCTAGAGTTAAGTGTTTTATAAACTATAAGCCCAGTGTGAAAAATCCTTGGCTGAACAGGAAGCCATTGCAAATATTAAAGTACAGGGGTTATATGCTTATATTTTGACATAATTGTTATGGCTCTAGCTGAAGAGTTCTGAAGTCTTTGGAGTTTCTGCATGTTTGATTTTGTGATACCAGGAAGAACGGAGTTACAGTAATTAAGGCGGCTAGAGACCAGTGTGTTTGCCAGAGCTATCTTTGAAGGTGTGTGCACTTAAGTCTACATGTGTCAGTAATAGACACCTATAACGACTCACAAAGGCCTTTACATAGTTGGTAAGAGGCATAGCAGAATCAAAAAGAATGCCCAAGTTACAAGAAGTATCAGCCAATGCAACAAGTGAGTCACCCAGTGTTAAAGATTTAAACCATTTAAACTTCTTAATTTCAGTGGAGTCCCCAGAAGCAGAAATTCAATTGTTGATGGGTTGAGGAGTTTATTGGCCATCATCCAAGACTGCACCTCCTCAAGGGCAGTGGACAAGATGAACTGTCAAATGAAATGTAAATTGAAGTGTCATTAGCATGGTAATGATATTTTAGTGAATGATTGTTAGCCAATATACTAGTGACGTTGTGAATAATGTGAACAAAAGAGGGCCAAGCACAAAGCCACATGTCAGCAACTAGCGCTATTTGAATAATTATCACTTAAATATATGGATTGAGTGTGTGGACTAAGATAAATAGCAACCCAATGTAGTGGGAAAAAAAACAACTGAGAAAGAGTGTTAATAATAATACAATACAAATTACACATGTAAAATAGCAAAGTTTAAGTGCCAATACTTTCCAAACTGTACAGCTTGTCATCTGCACCAGCAGCAAGGTTTAGCAGTGATACATACAGGGCCCTGCAGTTCTCTATCAGTGATGCCAATCATTGCAACCCAGTTTACAGTGGTGCTCTTAATTTACTTTCCTATTTATTTCAAATCCAGATCTCTCAGTTGAGTTAGGGTCATCTGGTGTATAGTTTTTTGTATAATTGTCTCACTTCGTGCAGTGAACATTTGCTGTGTATGCAAGCGATGTCAATGAAGAACTACAGTGACATTTAATTTCTTTTTTTGCAGTACTTACTTTTGACACTCTTTATTTTAAAAATGAGCCCCCCTCTGTTCCAGTCAAAACCATGATTTTAGGTGTTCAGTAACATGGGAATATGGTCATGAATCTGGAACATTATTCTGCAAACAATGACATATTAGTGCAGTTGTTAATCTCAGCTTCCAGGAGTGTCACTGATCGGCATTGCCAAGTAGTGAAGCGGAATATATTCAAAAGTTACGCATGGGTTCTCAAGCTCAATGGTCTACAGAACTGCACAATAACTGAGCAGTTAACCTCATTTATGGAAATTAAATCATCTAATGACGATTGTATTGGTGCACAGTTTGTTGATGCTGTCTGTTTGGGATTTGAAACTGACACTAGAGAAATTCACTTTGCAGTGATATATTGAAGCAATATGGCAACAGTTTTTTAATTTATCTTAAAAATCGTTAATAAAATTTAAATCAGGTTGCAGAGACAGTTCTAGGTTCCACAGTTTGGTCGTGTTTGCTTACTTGTGTGAGCTTAAAAGCTTAGCAAGAATTGTAGCAGTTGTTACACAACAGTGAAAATTGGGTCAGTTAGTACACTGATATGCCTGAGTAGGTCTGTAAAGTGAACTTGGGCTTGGTTACACTGATGTATTATGTAGGAGAGCGCAGACCATGTTTATGCAGTCTTTGAGCAGGCTTCATGATCTGCTAAAGACCTATTATTCATGAGACAGTTTAAGCTCTGGTAATCCAATATCTTTCAAGACACGTAAGATCGATGAAGACATTTATACCAGAGTAATTTTTTTCTTCGCATGACTTATTATTGCAGGTGTGTTTGCATATTAGAACTGATTTGCATAAAATGAAAACTCAGTTTTGTTTATAGAAGTTGGCTAGTTTAAATTCCTTTAAAAATGTTAAAACTTTTGTTGATTTAAAATATAGCTGATTTTTTAGGTTACATAAAATTTAGGATAGATGATAGCAAGGAATTAACTGGTAATTAATTACAAAGCAGGTTCACAGGTCTAGACAGCAGTACAGGGTGCACCCCGGTGTCACTTATGGGACAACCTGTAGGTCATTTGGTGGGTAACAGTTATGCTATCAGGCTTTTACTAGCATTAGGTCCCTGTTTTGGTTTATTATTGTTGTCATGTAGGAAAGGGCTTTTGACTGCATGTGAGTGGTCCATAGTTGATGGAGGCATATGTATGTCTGTGTGTGTGTATGTTTGTAAACACTTACTATAGTGCCTTCTCGGTACCTCACAGAAGCACCTGGTTGGGTTCTACATGTGCAAAAGCCTGCCAGTGGTAAAATTTTTAGTTATTTGAGTATTATTTCCTTACTTGTAAATATGACCTTGCTGTTCATTATGAAATCTAACATCATTTAGGCTAGTGGGCAATGCCTTTTAGAGGTACTTAAGTTTTATAAAAGTTTTACTTTACATTGTGTTACTTTACATACCACTTATACATAAGCAGGTACCTTACCTTGCCTTTCTTCTGAATAATGGACTTCTATCTAGGAAGCTCTTAGGAGTCATTGTGTACATTAATTGATGTCATACTGTTATACAGAGCAGTAATAGCAGCAGCAATTCTTGGTCAGGTCCCTTGAGCTCAGCACATGACAGTTGTCATAGTTGTCTTTATTATCATGTGCTTATTGATCTGAGAGAGGACATGCAGAAGACTGCATAAAGGGATGTATGTTTATATATATGCCTATGTAATGTATCAGTCTATATCAACAGTGAAGATCCGGTAATGCATGTTCCATTAATGCATGAATTCGCTTGACGTGTGCAACATCATATCTCCCAACGATGCTGAATTAACGCACAGATGTGATTGACTCCCAGTACATGGACTGGCACAGCACATCAGATGGCTCATGTGCATTGCAAATGGCAGTACGTGTATGTGCTGTGATGTGCTGTAAAGGCATTTCTTTCTTTTCTTTACCGATATTAGTTAGATGTTTCATTTATATTTTTGTGCTGTCATGCTTTCACTATTTCATGTACATGTAAGTAATTATTGACATATATTTGTGGATGTATAATAGATATATAGAGACTGTTAGAGGTTCAGATAATTTTTTATTAGGCCTAATATCGTAATGTCAGAGAGCAAGCATGACAGTTTTTCTCCATAGAAAAAACACCACCTGTGAAGTTTCTCGAAGATTATTTTTCATGGCTAAACAGCTAAGCCAAACTACGGATCATTTCAAGAAATATAGATTCCAATGAGGGGATTTAGCAAAACGTGAAGAGCTATTCTGCATACCAGGTGCAGAAAAAGCCACATGCATATAGTTTGCAGTGGAGAGGCAACAGAAACACTGCGAAGTATTCAAAAAGTACTTACATTTGGAAATTAAGTCATTTTGGCAGAAGATGACTGATTGAATGAGGCTCTGACATTTAATAATGTCATACGCAAGGAGATGATCTGAAAACTAACTTGGTCACCATTAACAAGTCATTTGAAGCAGCTTTATGTCACTGTAATCTCATGGTACAAGATATATAGTCTGCTAATAAATGTGTTTTTGTTTTAATCTAACTTGGAAATGTTTTCTAAACTAGTTTTAATGGCTTATAGCTTAAATTTATACTTTTAAACAGTTTAAATGATTAAACGTGTATTTAGAGTTTTTATTATGTGCACATTTCTATTTATATATTTTTTAAAATGAAGTCGATAGGTCTACATGAAGGGGTAAATGCATAAAAAGAAAAAAACAGACCTAAATAGAAACATGCAACATGGAGATTCAGAGATTTTTCAGTAGCACTCTCCACTGTCAGAAAGTTCTGACGGCTGGTCTTCCATCATCTGTATGTTGCCGGGCTTTTACTGTAGATCTAATTCATAGTCTTCTTTGTTTGCAACAGATGTCACCGGGATATGTTTCTGCTAGATCTGATGCTTGTCTCCATTTGCAAAGTCTGTCATAAGTGTTTTGTATGTAAACATGCACACGTGCATGTGTGCGTAGTACACGTGTATGGCGTCTTTTAGTGGCCTTTCAAATGTTCATAGTGCCAGGTTCCCTAAAAGCAAGGTTTCTCATGTAGCCAGTTTCATGGACGTTTTATATTAAGCTGCAGAATATCAGCCAAACCTGGGCCTTGACTGTAAAGAGTAAAACTGTATATATGAACAGTTAGAAAGAACCGTGGTCATTTATTGATCCTTGGTCATTTGGGCATAGCAGACCAGTAGAGGTATTGCTGTTTACTAAATCCATTTCATTTGTGGCTATTAGATAAAATGTGTTTTCTGATGCTTCATTGATGGGTGTAACTGCTGTTTCCTAAATCCATTTCATTTGTGGCTATTAGATAAAATGTGTTCTCTGATGCTTCATCAGTGGGTGTAACTGCTTATTCAATCCATTTCATTTGTGGCTGCTAGGTAAAATGTGTAGGCATGCTAAGACCTATGCAAGCAGGTTCTAGATGCACTGAGTTCTTGTTATTCACTTGACTTACCTTGATCAGTAGGTATTTTGAATGGTGGTGTGCATGAAACCATTAATGTTAGCTGATGTCCTAGGTCAAATACATTCTGTTGTTATTCATTTTGTAATAAAACTGTCTTAGCTCCTGCATAAAGCAGGGATGTTGATGATTACTATGGATTGGTTTTCTCTCTGATTCCTGGTGCAGCTGAACAGCAGGTGGCCGATTGGAAATTCAGATCATATGCAGACATGCAGCTGCTTTGTTTTCATTTTGTGCTTTTGCACCTAATCAGTTATTGTTTATCTGTTGCACAGACTCCAACACATGAAGCAGGAGCTTGACAAAGCTTGAGTTATCGGAGTAGTATCCCAAAATTGTAAGTAAATAACCATTAACACCATCGTTTCGGATATACACAATTATTACTGGAGTATGTTGGATGTAATGCAAAAGTAATTTAATGAGGTATTTATGTAGCACCTTTCAAGGACTTATCATACACACACAAACATTTTACCTACAGTATTTTAATTACTTCTGTGATGTCGTCATGATACAGAAGGCGTCAGTCAACGTTTACTTCAGAATGAAAGCACAGATGACAATAAAAATCCCTTGGAGAAGTATAGTCAAAATCCAATGATCCAGAGAGATCGAGAGTTAGGCTACAGTAGGTAACCCAGCTGATACAAGTAAGTTTTGTGTTTAGAGCTGAATGAAAACAAGGAACTAACAGAGTAGGCAGAACTGGGCAGCAAATTCCAAAGCTTCAGACCAGCTATATAGGGCATAGCCGGAAAGCCCAGCACTGTTCTCTTGGAAATACAACAGGAATGTAAGTGTAAGATGTTTGATTATGACATTGTTGGTCTGAGGGGTGAGCAATGAGCAGAGGTCATTTGGTTAATATCTCTGTAATGTCTTACCAACAGTGGGACAGATTTTAAACAGATTTCTTTTTAGATAGGTAGTTAGTTTTGGAAATAAAATATACGAGCAAAATGTTGATATTTAGGGGTCTTTGTTAGTTGCTCTGGCCAGAGAATTCTGAACCATCTGTAACTCCTGCATATTGCTCTTATTGGTACCAGTAAAAAATCAGTTGGAAGATACTGTGTAAACATTCGCTTACATACACTAAGCAGTATGTAAGAGTGTATCATTACTGTGATCATCTACATTCTTTGTTTTCCTCTGATTGCCCATTCTTTTTGATTTTCCCAGCATGTATACCATATATGCCACCTGTCCTATACAAGCTTTGTAAGATATGCTTAGTTTATATTTCATGCCATGCTGTATGGTATATATGATCAGCCAAGCATGTAGGACATGTGACCATGGGAGTACTTGATATGCTGATATTTATGTTTTTATGGCTCTACTTAGCCAGACAAAATCTGCTAAGGCTAGAACTATGGACCAGTTCCTTAAAAAGCAGAAGCTTGAACTTGTCCCTGAGTGATGAGCAGTGCTTTGGACTAGGAAAATAAGGTAGAATGATCACAAACTTTGTCTAAACTAACAAGAAAGGTTGTTTTCATTTGTTTTCTTATCCTGATTCCACACCCAAATAAGCTGTTTGGATTATTTTTTTATTTACATTGTTTCATACAATAAATAAACATTACAATGTATATATGTGTATGTATATGTTGTATGTCCAAATTTGAAGTAGAATAACATCATTTGGCTGCAGTGGTTCAGTAACAAGTTCCCATTTGCAGTTTATGCGCAGAAATTCAAATTTTTCTGACAAAGTGGTGAAATTTGAACATGCAAAGACACACCATGTCCTTATTATTATAATTATTATTATATGAAATTATAATTCATGTGTGGCTGTAAAAAGAGTTTATGAAAGTCCATATAGCTTAATACTGTAGCTGATTAAAATAATCAGGTGTAGTGATTCATTAGCCTATGACTTAAGATTGCCCTTTTGAGCTTTGCTGATAGGAGGCATTGGCTGAGCACTGCTGGACAGCGAGACTGAAATCAGTTTGTATTTTGCGTAGTGTCCTCTAGTCTGTTTGGTTATAGAGTGTTTAAGTGTAGGGGGAGGCGTCTTTTTGGGGGTGTGAACACTTTGTTTAACCAATAAGACACTTCAAGTGCTAGAATGGGAGATGGCCAAGTTGAAAGCTCTTAGTCAAGGCTGGTAAAATATAAACTACAGTAATAAAAATTCAAACAATAATAAATAGTCATAATACGTAACAATAAATTTTAATGTTCTCACAATAATAAGAAGCAAGGTGGCCAAGTTAAAAGCTGTCAGGAAGAATATCAGATAGCATATTAAATACTGTAATAACAAGTCAATAATAATAATAATTATAATAATAAATAAACTATAATAATAAAACATTGTACTGTTCTCATGTACAGTTAAAGGAATCTTCCTAAGATACTCAGGCCTAATTTTCATTACATTTTCTTATGGTGCTGTTAGTTTAACTTTTTAAACTCACAGGATAATTTCTACTAATAAGGGAATAATGGAAATTGTAACAGTATTTCAGAGTTGGAGTACAGGTGGCCCAAGATGAGAACTTGCAAGTGACTGGTGACCAGTTTGTTCCTTTTATCACTTAAACATTTGACCTTTATCAATGTCTGCAAACCAGGTTAAAGATTGTTGAAGATGAGTGCTACAATTAGGCTATGTGTGCGCATAAGTCACATTGTATTAAAACTATCATTAAATGTGCCTGTGAATAAGTTGGTAAACACTATTTAGAATTTTTAGGCACTAAAGAAGTCTGGAGCTTGTGATTATGATTTCAGCTGCTCTGCTTCTGGTTGTAGGACTGGTCTGAGGGAGATCATTCTTCAAGAAATGCTACCAAGTGGAGTCTGTGGTGACATCATACGATGGCTGGTCATCTTATGCTTCTTTACAGAGTCTGGGCTTGGCCTTTACACTGGAGCCACCATAAACAGGACAGCAACTATTCGCCTGGGTAGGGGCACTCTACTCGACTTACACACATGCGCACACACGTACAAGGTAAAAAGGTAAAGGTAACTCACTTGTTTACACTTCACGGCCGCAAATAGTCGGAGCAGCATTTTCAGATTATCTTAAGATGCATCTTTTTGCATCTGTTAGATAGTTTTATTTTAGCATCTTTTTGAGTTTCTTAAAGGTGCTGTGTAGATGTTCAGATATGTACATATGTACATACATACATGCACATACATACATACACAACACATACATACATACACCTCTCTGTAGAAGCTCCTGAGAAGTGGGGTAAATGGATCATATGGCTGAGGCATAAACATGACCACAACAATAGAATGACAGTCTAACTTAAATTAGTATAATCACACCTTCCTTGTTTTATAGGTTAAATCAATTTTCATTAAGTTGGGTTAGGTAATGTTTAGATAGGGATTCTTTAAGCCATGTTCAGTTAATCTGGATTGCCTTACAGACTGCGTCAGTTTTTAACTCAGTGAGTCAGCTTGAACTTAGTCTTTTCAGTTTGAACAAAAGAAGAAAGGGAATGACTGTGATTCAAAATATCAGGCAGACATAGAAGAACACTGTTCTTACTTTCTGCATCAGCTTAAGTAAACAGTTGAAGTTAGATTTGTCACTGGGACCGTGCTTGCCAGCAAGACTGACTTACAGGTTGCTGACTGACAAGACCAGCTGGTTGTATGTTGACTCACGTTCATCAGCGCTTGAGCTGCTTATGCAACAAAAGACTGAGAGCTTCTCCAACAAGAATAGTCCAGGTCTTTGCAGTTTTCCACTCAGTGCCTAAAAATTTAGTATTAATCTAGGAAAATATGACTGCAGATCTAATCTGAATCACTTATAAATCAACTCTAAAATATAAACAGGCATTAAATAAAGTTTGTTTATATGTGGATATCTTCATGTTTATGTGTGTCATATGAATAAGGCTTGTAATGTGTACCTGCTGTAGCTAAAGTACTAAATCATACCAGATGTTTGAAATATTTATTCACACTATGAAACTCATCCCTGTGTGACTGGGATTTTGAATGCATGTCAACCTGTGAATTGTTACAGCAACATCACATTGGAAAGACTGATTGCATGATAACCAAAGTGAAGCAGTATGAGTTGGTTTAGCACTTGGATGGGTATAATGCTGGGTGCTGTCGTCTCTCTGAGATACTGTAGATAGTGTTTTGTAATCCAAGGGATTGAGTATAATGACCTTGGACTGTTTGTACTCAGGTGCCTTTGTTAGAAAGCAGTTCCTTTTGTTATTGACATCTGCTGAAGTGAAAAGCAAGTTAAGCAATGCAGTGGCTCAGTGTGCAGAACCTTGAGTCTTGTCCCTTACAGGCTTAAAAACGTGAGAGAAGGAAATGAATGTCTCCTCGTGGCCCAACGGGTCTGTGGGAGACTGCTCTATTGTGAGAGGTTTTCATGCCATTACTCAGGGCAGCAGTTGAAGCCAAAAGGTGGTAGGCCTGACAGATGTACATGTAGGTATGCACTTGCCACAGGCATAGGTATGTAGGTGTACAATTATGTATCTAGACACATACTACAGCGCCTTTTCAGTACCGCTGTTGTTATTTGCTGCTGTTTTGTTTGCTTTTAGATCGCCAGATGTCAAATGGTTCCATGGGACGATGGCGCTATGATAACGTCTACAAAGACAGAACGTTACGAGTGGCATCGACTGGTGTAGACGCTCAAGTTGCTTCTAGGATGATTCGTAGAGACCAGAAATATGTTACAGGAAGAATTTCTAGGGCTGCAACCTTTTCAGCATCAACTGCTATTCCAACAGCCCATCCTAATGTTGATTTATCAGCAAAGAAATTTGTTCAGTGGTTTGATGATTCCATGGCTTACGGTCTGAATTCGACGTATGATTACCGGTTTAAGCTGCGCCATGCACCAATACCTGATGCTGGTTCACCTTGGCCAATGCCTCAGACATACCTGCCGTCAAATATATCACACCATGTGGATGCATCTTTATTCAGCATCCAAGCGATTGGCAATACATGTCCTATACTGCACACATACTTCAAGCGAATCAAGCGTAACATTTTTGGTGATTGTAAGCAGCCTACTGCGAAGTACTGGTCCTTTGGTGCAACAGTCAGCAGCCTCTCCGTCACGATCCTCAAGAAGTGCACACGATATCCGTATCTTGAGATGGATGAATCATGTAAGCACTCCACGTTTTGTTTCTGTGCTTATCACTAATATTGTTTGGTGTGGAGAAGCGTAGTTGTAATGGTTTGTGATTTAAAATCTGGTAATTGCTCCATGTCAAACAGCTGTCTAGGACTGACATCTAAGACATCTATAGTTCAGTTCACTGGGAAGAGATACACTGACACTGATGACAGCGGGAAAGAAGCTGTAGATAGCCAATATCTCACACTTGTTTGCTGTGCAATATTTGGCATCAAAGTGTTTTTGGAAAATCCTTTCCAAGGTAACCAGTCTTACCCTCTATCACTTATATGTATGTTGCCTCTTTTTATTGCCTCTACTGGATTTTGACAAGTCCCTTAATGTACCCCTACTTTGATGAGACCAGTGATTGATAGTTAATACACTGATGTATGTATGTGTGTGTTTGCAAACACTACTATAGCACCTATTAAGTAGCTCACAATAGCACTGCCTGTGCTAGCCTAAATGATGTTAAAGTCATTAACGGTGAAAAGCTATCAGTAAGCAAACAGTGCACAGATAACTAGAAGAGTCATAACTGGTGGGCTTCTGTCGACGTGCAGAGCCCAGCCTACGAATTCTCATCCAGAGTTTATAGTGGAACCCTGTTCTGAGTTCCTGGCCACGTAGCGTCGAAGAAGAGGCACGACAACAGGCGACGAAGCTCACAACACACGAACCCCAATGCCAAGCAGTCCTGCACAGATGGTGGAAGGCTCTGCATCCAGACATCCCTCAGCCACCAGTTGTATGGAGGATGACATTCTTCAGCAACCGGCCAGTTGGTCATAGAGTGTCTCTGCAGTAGAATGGTCAGCATCCATCATAGAGTAAAACAGTAGAATGGTCTGCTCCAATGCAAGGGCTCTCTTGGCATTTCCAACTGGAGCTTGACACTGTCCAGCTAGTAATCTTAACCCCTCAGGATGAACGAGCCGAATGGCTGGGTATAAGACTTTGATAACAAATGTCCTGACACTGTCAAAAATACTGAAAAATGACAGGAAAAAAGACAAATAATTCTTACAACACAGACTAGCTGCAGAGGCAATCCATGATGCAGTTTAAGCATTGCAGATGTCCACAGATTGTTAGTAATTAATGGGCAGTGCTCATAATAATGACTTTGGGCATCAGTGAACTAGGAAGCCTACTGTTGGACTTAATGCCTGGAGGCTTATTCAAGTTCTTTTCAGTGAGAGGTGCACATTGATTTGCTAAGATGGAAAAGACAGTTTTCATATCTAATTCTTGATGCTGAAATTCAACCTTTTCTGAATATCCATGCATCAAACACACTGGATCCTTTGGAGTTAAGTACTGGTACTGTTGAAATTGAGCAAATGAGTATCATCTTTTGGCTCAGCAGAGCTGGATTGGTATCATATCCAGGCCATTTTGTTTATGGTCTGCTAGGCATTTTTGTGTTTCTTAATGATCATTGGGTTGTTATGCAAAGGAATTGAGAAATACAGCCAACTGTTGAATTGAGAGCATTGTGAGTTTAGAGTCCACGGCTTTGATGTGTCTTAAGTGCATGTTTCTCTTGAAGTTGACCCATGAGTCAGGATTGGTGAGTTAATCCATCATTAAATGTCACTTTAAAATGTACTTGCTCTTTATATTTCTTAATTGAGTGAACTTTGTAGGGTAGCATTTGAGGAGTCTAGTTTTAGTTCATTCTAACTATCCATTCTTTTCAAACTTTGAAAGTCTGCACTTAATCTGTGTTTATGAATCTGCTCTGTGTGCTTCTAGTTTCAGCTGCCATAGCCTGTCCAACTGCTGTTCATATATGATGTAGTTCTACATGCCTGTGTAGGTTATATTGATGAGAAAACAGGAAGGATACTATCCTGTACATACTGACTATAACTCTGCTGCTGTGGCATAATATATTGAAGCCTTTGAACTACACCTTATCATAAGAAAGTAGCACAGTGGCAATCAGAAGGTTAATCATAACAAGGATTTTATTTACGCAGTTTAATGTTGTGAGGTGTGGCCATCTATAGGTATAACATTAGAAATGCTGTATTTGTATTTTGATCTGTTTACCATTGAGTGCTCCTTTTAAGACTTTTTCTGATTTATGTGATAAGCTGCCTACTTAAAGCATACACTATCACACTCTGTTGGGTATTGAAAGTGCGCTTGTCTAAGCTGAGCTATTATAGCCCTGTGTGTTTGTGCTATTTCTGTATAGATAAACTTATGTATATGAGCTCAGCTTTCTATTAAGCACTGACAGCGTGAGTATTGGTTAGTTAGTGGAGCAGCACCGCATTTGTTGAAAGTGATATATACAATTCTCTGCGCTTAATATTTTGTTTGTCTGGTCGTTGGAGACACTCAGTCTGTCTAATTGTCCAGCCATAGCCAACTCTGACAGAGAATTTAGGTTCAGTTCGTGAAGCTCCTTTGTCCTTGCTTTCTTTATGTCTGAACTTGACAGGCCAATTCAGGTAATAAGTAAGTAAGTAAGTAATGCATTTGCTGACATGCCGTATGTCCACTGACTGAGTGAGGAATCGTAGGCGAAAGTGGGTTGCCGGTCAGTCAGTGCATGTAGTCTCGGGATTTCATGTGGGTGTTTCACCTCAGTTACCATAATTAATGATGATGGTTTGAATGGTGGTGTAGAAAAGAATTTGTAAAGACAGCTTGCACAGTGCAGTGCGGAGCTCTTTGTTTCATAGATGACTGAAGAAGTGAGACATCTGTCGAGATGTATCCGGTTTTCGTGCGTCTCTTAGCAGCAGAACACAGAATCAATCTGAGAAACATTGATTTCTCTGGATCCGGATTACAAAGAACGAAGCGCTGCTAGCTCTGCGCCTTTATGCTGAATAGCTTGGTGACGATGTTTTAGCATGTGTATATGTTGTATGCAGTTTGAATCTCACTGCATTGTCAGAACAGTTTGTCTCCAAGCAGTGTCACTTGTAAGTGGAGTGGAAGTGCTCTAGTCATGTTGGAGCTCCAGCGAGAAACTTTACGATTCTAGAATAATGACTATGACTGGGATGAGGAGTGAGGTCTTTACAAGTGAAAGTCTTATTTGCCCATATTGTGCTTCTTTTGAGGCCACTGAATGATGGAGTGCAGAAACTGTGACATGTCTTTGCTTAGTTAATGAGTTCAACTCTTGCTCATTCTTCATCAGTGATTTTCTGCTTCCATTCGTTACTTGTCATCATCATCGTCGTTATCATCAACACCATCGTCATCATCATCATCTTCTTCATTATCAGTTCCTGACACTGGTTAGCCGTTAATGGGTATGAATGAATGGTTTCCATTCTTTTAAGTCATTTGCCAAGTCCAGTGCTTTTCTTACTTTTTACTAAAAATGGTGAATTTTTGGTATGATTTGAAAAGGGCAAATGATAAGTGTGTTATTGAATGGTGATGATGATGCTGTAGATGGATCTGTGTTAAACGTATAGACAGTTCATCTGTGGCAAAGGAGAAAAGTGCTTGAGCACGTATGATATATGGATTGAGGTCGTCTTGATATTGGCCGTTTTGTCAATAACATGCGGACATTGATTGCAGTACTGTGTGAACATGATTGACTGTAGGCCAAGGGAGCCATCTGCAGGTGGGCTTTGTCAGAAGGACCAGCAATGCTTATTATTTGTGTTGTATGCATCTGAACATGTATGTAGCACCTTTTAGAAGCATCTCAAAGGTGCGCTTGTGTATGTGCTGTTAAGCATGTAGACCTATGGGGAGGAGTTGGATGTAATGTTGTTAGTCATTTGTTACCTTTCTCTGTCAGCGTTAGTCTGCTGGCATGTGGTCCTGGGATTAAAAGATCTTTCAGCAGATATATGCAAACAGAGTCAGCCACAAAAGCATTAGTTTCACTTAGTAAACTGTTTAACAATCCTTTAAATTCCCCTTTCATGTGAACACCTTGATTGCTATTGTAAGTGATATTTATTTAGCACCACATTAAGAATACTTCTCAGAGGTGCTCCCAAACTGACAAGGTCACATGGAATGGTCTTCAAGCATTGGAAAAATGGAGGCAGAGACAGGACAAACAGCTCCTCATGTGCAGGGTACATGGCAGCCTGTACAAGACAGGGGGAAGGGAAGCACAACCAGTTCCTCTTACATTGCTGAGGGAAAAGATCTCCTGTCAGGTACATATGACACTAAAATACACAGCTTCCTAAGAAAGGATGGAACACAATTGGCCGAGCAGTTATGCATAAGCATAAGATCTCTAGTCAGCTGAATCCAACTCTTTGCTGCCCTCACATCCTAGGAAAATACGTGAATTTCTGAGCATGTCTGTGTTGCCAGATGCCATTACTAGTTGTGCCGTTGTTTGCGTTTGGCTTGTGTCACCATTCTCTGATCCAGATGCCTTCTGACTCAGGAACTGAGGGAGTATAAAAAGCAAATGAAAATTTATTTTCTAAGTCTAATATGCCTTCATCTGCTTATCCATGGCGACTTAAAGTCTCCAAATCACTTAAGGGTTGCCCTTTCGCGTCATTCTTGTTTACTCAGTTCTATTAAGTTCTGTTGAGCTGGTGTTTAAAGTGCACAAATGCAAATGATATGAATGGTGTATTGGCCTGCCTTTCAATGTTTTCCAATACTACAGACAATCATTTGATTTCAGATGAGCAGGACTCTAACTAGATACTTAGATCACTTAGCATGTTCTATCCCAAGCATCACCCACTGTAGCTACCATGCTGTCTCTCTGCCTGACTTTTGGACCTGGAACTGAACACTTTTTGCCTATCGATTTTGTTTTGACTGAGCGCCTGTGAATAAGCTGGTCGCCCAGACATGGCTTTCATTGAGGACTATAGAAATCTAGGGATTATGATTACGACGTATCTTTTAAGAGAGAGGTTCTCCGAAGGCATTATATAAATAGTGTTCAGATACATATGTACCAAAACCAAGCCTAGTGTGGTTATTTCCAAAGAGTCATAGACACATGATTTCCCCATACTGTGGTATATGTGTCTTGGAGCAAAGTAAAAAAATGGTTTTGTTGAAATCAGGAGCTTCTTGTCGGTCTGTGGTGATCTGCTATTATCCACATATGACATGTTTTGAGACTTCCTGTGTTCTTGACTAATATACCAGCTGTGAAGCTGTTCTGCAGTGTTCATTAGAAATGATCTTTCTTCAGACAGACGCATTATGTACAGACAGCTTCACCGGAATCTTCAGATCAGTGTTTCTGTTCCCATGGTCGAAGTTTTGTTAAACAGGAACTGTCTAACCTAAGTAAACTTGCAGGAGCCCATTACAGAGGCTGCATTCTATGCATCTCTTGTTGTTTGGAGGTTTTGGAAGGACATCATTTCAGTGATGATTACTATGCAGTGTGTTTGCCTCAGTTAATTACGCAGTTGATTATGCAGGTGCAGTGTCGTATAATTATAATGGATGCAGGTTCATTTAACTGCGTAATTTCTGTGCAGTAGCAAATATTTTTATAAGGAGAGTCCTCTAAACAGCCTACTTACTTCTGCATAATCACAATCACATCATGTATTGATTTGAATTTAAGTCACTTTGTTGATTAACAGCAGTTAGAAAAATATACACAGCAATCAGGTGAGATCAATAGGTGTCAGAGGTAGAAGCATAATGTTGTAGAGGTGATAGCATCAATATCTAGTTTTTAAATGCAAGATGTTATGTGAGTTGATAGTTGTTATTTAAGTCCAAATACAGTCATGATCATTATTTTAAGCCAATTAAATACTGTTTTAAATGTGCTTTGAATTGGTGCAGAGTGGGTAGTTGGGTAAGAGCATAAGACTGAGTTCCACACAACAGGTCTCTTCACCAAAATAGAAAAGTTCTTTGAATTAGTAAGGGCAGAATCTTTACGAAAGTCCGTAGAAGACCTAGTTAAACAGTTCTACTTTACTGTGGCTGAGCTAGGAATGCCTGTGAATAGATATCTTGAAGGGGTGCTCTAAGGTCATGTCAACTCATCCTGTTTTGGATAAAATCTCCACCTCACCATCTCAGATTTTGATAATATTTTTACCATTATGTAGAGAAATAAGTATCATGAAGGTCTGCAAAGATTCAGACCTTAATATCTACATACTGACCAAAATTATCAAATGTGAGATGCTAAGATGGTGACTGCGGGCTAAGCTGAAACATAATGATTGACTATATAAACTATCTAAATGACTGAATGAATCAGATATGATCTATCTGTTTCTGGTGATCTTCATTTTCCAAATTCAGCCGTTTGGAACTGATGCTATGTATGTTGCACAATGTAGATACAGGTCTGAAACGTATCCAGTGCCTTTTGAGAGCATCTTCATAGGGATTGTATGGACTCATCCTATTCATTGTAAATTGCTGTGCATTCCTATTCTTGATTCAGGTGTTCAGCCTGTCTCCCAAGGACTCATGGTCTTTAAAGAAACAAACATAATCTAAGCAGTATTTTATTTGCATATTTTATGCTGCATATAGTGTCTTAATTTTTGAAGAAAATGTAGTAAACAAGTACCTAATTACAAGGCAGAGAGAAGGAGACAGAATCAAGAAGACAGAGAAACAGACAGAGACAAGGAAACAGACAGAATCAAGGAGACACACAGACTGATGATGGAAGGGAGAGACAGTTCATGGGTTAGTGTAGTGTAGAAAATGGACTGGTGTGCACCATGCCACAAAACCACTAGTATTCTTCCTTTGGATAGATGGGACAAGTTGTTCAAGATGATGTTGTAATCTGGCTAGGGAATTGGTCAGTCAAATGCGGAAGTCTGAAAGCAATAGCTGGACATGAAGTCCATGGCAGAATGGTAGCTTTAACTTGGACTTTGCTGGAAAGTATGACCAGATTCATTTGGTTGAGTTAGCTGTGTACATGTGAATGCTACGTGTTGTGTGCATGCATTAACCCGGGTGGCACACCCTAAGTGTGCTTTAGCATGACATTAAGTTCTAAAATGTGCTATGTACGTACCAGTAGCCTTTTTCATGCATATCTGTGTATGTACATGTGTACATTCATAAATACTGACATGCATCTCTGCATACATACATTGATCAACCTACCAAAAAAGACTTGTGGTTATCATACCTTGTCATATGCAGGTTGGAATTCACTACCACCAGCTTTGTGGGATCATTCTCTTACTTTGCTCACATTTTCAAACAATTGAAGACTTTCTTTTTCCAGCTACCCACACTTTTAAGGTGAATTCATAAATTAGTACAATATAAATATCTGATTAATAATAGTAATACATACATGCATGCACACAGACATACATACTGGTACGTATATGTACACTTATCAAAACTTGAATGAAAGTGCTCTAGAACAAGGCAGTGAATAACATAAAGCTATAATTATGTACATTATGTGTAAATTGTGTCTGTGTTGTTATTCCATCCATGAGTTTGTGTTATTTTGATATGTTTAAAGATGACTTGGTCGTCAAGTCTTCGGGCATATTTATCGTAAGCAAGGAAGTCTGGGGAGCAATGCGAGGCATGGAGACACTCAGCCAGCTTGTCTATCAGGATAACTCCGGCCAGGTAGGTGACTCCGCCTGTCTGTGTTTCAGGGGCTTGGTGTATGGTGAATATAGGTATCTGTGTGTATGGTGAATATAGGTATCTGTCCTTTGATCCTTTTTAATTTTCATTAGTTCACTATTTGAAACTGTGTCAGTCTATAAAGAAGTATGTGCTAAGGGTTGTACATATTTCCTTCTAAGAACCTCCTGAAAGCATGATGAAAGGTGATTGGCATACTCCCTTGAATGTGTCACTCAGGTAGCTCATTGAATGGTTGGGCTGGGTTAAAAATTGGTTCTAGCTGAGAAGGTTTATTATTGTCATAAGCAGATTTAATGTAGGTGCCTTACTGAATTTTACTGAAGTCACTCAATATCATTAAGCTGGCCTTGGTATTCGTAATTTTCACTTTGAAATCAAGTAAGAAAAATGATCACAAAGCATTAACAGGTTTAGTAGAATTTATTTTTAGGCCTTGAGGCCTAAGAGGGTCAATTTGTATTCTCTCTGCAAAATAGCTTCAAAATGCTTTTATGCTAGGGTTTCTGAAGCTAACTATTGGAGCGTGATATGAATATTTAGTTTGAAAATGTACGAGTGACATTATACTGCCTTTTAACTGTCTTAAAACTTCAGTTATTTAAGTTATAGCTAAGGGATGGCACAGGTTTGCATACTATAAACTGTTCATATGCATTGTCTTACCTATCCCATATCCCTCCCTGCCCATCTTCTTACCCTTCACAACATGTTCTCTTATTATCTTCCTCATCATGGCTTCTTTTTCCTATGGTTTGCCCTGCACAGCAATGTAAATTGCCAGACAGTACAGTTTAGACTCAGGCACTGTAAAGGTGCAGGTGTTGGTTTATCTCTGTACACATGTAAACATTTTGCATGACTTCTGGTTTCCATGACCTAGAGGATTTTGACTGGACTTGTCCAACAGATTACTTATTTTATCCATGGATTTATATGAAATGACTTCTAGTTGATGCATTGTGCATTATAGTAATACTGTTTTACAAGTCATCCGACTGGATTAGATGGATATAGGTACCTTTCCTGTTTGGCTTGAACATGTTGTTCAGGCTAACGGTTCAGTTATTATATGACTAAATCAGCAGTTATTGACAGTTTTTACTGAAGCATCTGATATGAAAGAGTTTTTCTGTGTATGTATCTGGAAACTAAGTGTCACTCTGAGTCTCTGGAAAGCTTTGGAAGATTCTTTATGATCTTCTATTTTGTTAACAGCTTTTAATTGCATGCAATGCTGTGTGAACCAAGACACAGAGACAGGTGTTAAGATTCGTGTTTTCTGGACTATACATCCATCAGTTTTTACATAACTTCTGGGATTGTGTCTTACTGAAATCGGCAAATTATGTGCGGAAATTTTAAAAAATTTTCAAGTTATATTTAGCAAAGATTGATAACAATGAAATAAATTAAATCACACTTATTAATAGTGAAATTTGCATAACAAGTGCAGTACTAGGCTTACTGTGGCACCATATGGGCCAGTTAAATAAGTGTAGTATCATCTGTTTTGTTACTTGTATTAAACTTTCAGCTGCTGATCACATCTGTAGATCTACAGTAGGTTTACTTTGTACAGGCTTTGTTATCTTGTAAAGGATAGACATATTTAAAACCAATATTGTATTAAACTATAATGCAAGCAGGTAATCTTTACCCTAACTAGTGATATCATGCGGTGCATTTGGACATATTTTATTAGATGAAACAGATCTACAAATTTCAAACACTACCAACTCCACATTAAATTTCTATTCTGTTTTACTAATAAGTGTAAAAAAGTACATGTTCAACATTTGTTTAATCTTTTATTTGAACGATATTGATTTTATAGCAGTAGTAAACAAGGCTTAATCTGAACTGTAACAGCAGAGGGATTCAGTGGCGGCTTCAGGATTGCATGCGTGGGGGCTAGGGCATTTCCAGAGAGGCGCCACATTCTGGCAGTCAACTATGCATGGGCCTGTGTGAGGGGCGCCGGCATATAACCAAAATGGGTTGGGGCCGCACCCGTGCCTATAGCTAAATCCGCCACTGGTGGGATTGTTCATAGTAAATTTTGGACGAAATACTCATTATAATTGCCTTTTTCCAAGGGTGCATCCTTTGTTCGACTTAACGCCTGTCAGACTTTCAATGACTTAGTATAATAAATCATTTCAGCTTATTGTTGGCTTGTAACTTTTCCGTTGAAGCCAAAATTGTTTTTATGCGAATTGTTAACTTTCATGACATATCGTTGATAAGGTAGCAACTGGAAGCGGCTGCTTCAGCAGCTACCTTATCAATGGTATGGCCATCCCAGATTGCGAGAGAAAATAGAATGCTGCTCCCTATGCAGGAATTGATAATTATGCCAGTATTGATCTGCTGCACAATGCTGTAATACTAAAATATAAACCTGTATCCATATATGACTGCTAACCGTCCGGTCTTCAGTTCGTCTCTAGTCTGTATGTAGCCCAAAATTTGTGGGTAAAGGTCAGCCTCCACAATCCGAGTTCATTTGTGCCTGGGTTGTCTGACTGGTTTCTTAAAGCGCCTAGGGGGCTAGAAATCAAGGCTTGGAGTGCCCTTGTGTGGTCTTGCCTGCTGTTGGATCATGCAAAGTGTCCAAACAAGCATTAATCCTGAGTAATTATTGTGGATTTTAAGTAGACATAAATAATAAAAAATAACAGAAGATGCTGACAACACAGACAAAGAAAGTGAGGACCTGACATAAGATTTCCCACAAGCCCTGACAGGATTGTTTCAAAGCAATACAGAAGCAAGGGACTTTTTCTGAGATGACCAGAGATGGATAAACATGTTGGAAAATTTAATTCATTTACTCGTTACAAATGATTTTTAAGCCTGGACTTATTAACATACTTACTCATTTAATAGTTAACAGCTAACTGTCACCCTCTTTGAAATTTTTATATCTGGTGACTGATATTTCCTGTGTTATCTTTGAACAGTACTGGATCAATGAAGCTGTGGTACAAGATTTCCCGCGTTTTAAACATCGTGGTGTATTGCTTGACACTTCTCGACATTTCCTGACAAAAGAAGTCATCATCGATAATATTGTATGCTTTTCCACAGCTTTTCTAGTGGTCAGGTTTTCTATCTGGCATAGCTACTTGTGGGATTTCACAGTAGAAATATTTGGTAGCAATTATATAGTTCAATTACATCAGTACAGTAAATTCAAACGATGTAAGTACGGTACTGGGAGGAAAAGTAGTTTGAAGCATTTTGTCAAAGCTCTCCAGGTAGTGGTGAAGAGCCAATGTTGCAGTTTTACTTTCTGATTTATGGTTAATCAGATAAATCTGTTTTACTGTCTAGAAAGCAAAGTAGGCAGTTGATGTCTTTTATTCATGTCACCCCTTTTTTCCTGTTCACAGGAGGGGGACTTAATGGCTATACACCTGCCTAAACTTGGCAGACCAACATTTTTCAGAATTGGTTTACACCATGAACCCCCACTATTTCTTCATCCTCCCTAACTCAGATACTCCAGTTTTTACTGTGACCTAAAAGTGACTGAAGGAATGCTATATATTAGTAACATATTTTTAAACATTGGCAGAATGTAAAAAAGACAGTATGATGAAACATGTATGCTACATCATCACATTTCACTTGTCATATCTATATATGAATTGAATGACAAAGACTTGCTCAAAATTCATTTCTAAACAATTTCATGTTTAGACTTTAACTCTATATTCAGTGCTTGATGAGACATAACAGTTTTACTATTAAATGGTGGAGTGATCCAAAACCCAACAAATCTCTGGCCAAGACCAAAACAAGGGCTAAAAATATCTGGCATGCAAAAGATTAAGCTCACTGTTTGACAATATTCCTGTCTGTCTTAGCTCTGGAAATACATCTGCCTATATGTATTGTCCTTAAAATGCTGATTGATAGTGCTGATTGCTTTCACTTATTCATATGAGTTTTGTTGACTGTTGCTGAATTCTAGGAGGCCATGGCACAAAACAAGTTGAATGTTTTTCACTGGCACATTGTTGATGATCAGTCTTTTCCCTACGAATCCAAAGTCTTTCCATTATTAACAAAACTTGTAAGTCATAATTATTCAGTCACTTGCTTAACAATATTCAACACGTAATTTGTCTGGTTTCATATTGAATTAAATTGTGATATTGATCTGGAGCAGCTGTAAAGAATCCATAAAAATAATACATTAAGACATCTGGTTGCTCTTTGTCTTTCTTTCTGGTATGCTTTAAATGCTAACAACTTAAGCATTACACTGATCTTCTCTTCTCATCTAGAATGTTACAGTCCAGCAGAGTTCTGTGAGTCTGAGTAGTTCTTGTGATAATGTATGTGCTGTTCTTTTTATGTTTGAATGTTGATTAGGACAAGGTTATATCTTGTACTTTCTGCTCCAGATGACACTCATGTCTGAACGGGGTTTGCTGGATTCAGACTTTTATTTTGCCGTTTGACTTTTAGTATGGATGTATCTACAATACATGCACCCACACACAAGCTGCATACAGTTTTGGGAATGTAAATGTGTACAGTCTGGATGCAAATAAGTATGACTTTGATTTGACATTTAAAGTTTAGCTCTTTTCTCCTCTGTGTAGGGTGCCTATGATCCTGAGAATCATGTCTATTCACATGAAGCCATTGAAGAAATCATTGAAGAGGCCAGAGTCCGAGGAATTCGGGTCATTCCAGAGTTTGACACTCCAGGTTGAGTGTCACTGAATGCTGTCTTTATCATCACTTTTTTGTTTTGATTATTCATGGATGTTTTTCATAAATATGTAAAACACGGTGGTCTGTTCGGCAGTGCCTGTGGAGCAAACTCTGTGTAACATCCCTGGGAAAGTTGTTCATGCCCACTTGTCTCAAGGTTCAGATTCAAATTTACTGACCTTGTGCAAATAATAATTGTGATAAATGAATAAATAAATGCCTTTCAGTGCTTTTGATAGGTCTGTGGAAGGTTCTCTGTAAATGTCTCTATACATACATACATGCCTGCATACATACATACCTGCATACATATATACATACATGTATGCATACATTCATACATTAAATGTTGTTTTAGTGTTAAGATGAGTTTGAATCATCTAAGTTTTCCTGTTCAAACGGAAGCATATAAACATCAGAAACATCGTCTGACATTAGTGAATACGTCTGTTCTGCTTGAATATAACAATTCTGATCTGAATGCAACACTCTAGAAAATAATGTATGATGTTGCCAAGCTTAAGCTAGAATAGCATGTTGAGCATGTGAATGTTGAGCTACATGCTGCTGAAGGGAAGCAACTTTGCTACAACTTTGTTTTTCTTACCATGTGTCTAACTATGCATTGTGACTGTCCAGATGCATATATACATTGCACAGTGTAATAATTTGTAATATCTGCCGGCATATTTCTGAACCAGATACTGGCAGAGATTAGCCATTTCAAAGCAGCATTATCCACTCCACAGCATCACTTAATTTCTCGTAATTCAACCAGTGAGAAACTTTTGATATTTGTACAGACTGAGGGTTGAGTATATCTTCTCTACATATACCTCTGTTTAATGTTACTAGCACTGAACTGCATCTCTGCTTCTCAGCACTATTACATTGATGCTGTGGATGGAACACTGCTAAGCACAGCAAAGTTAGCAACATTGAGCTAAGTTAGCACTTGCCTGGTGACCCTCCATGGAGTACCGGGCCATCAGAGCAATCTAGCACTCCATTCTTTTGGGAGTTGCAGTAGTGTACTAATTGGGAGGTTAAAAAGTTGTCATGTTGGGGATTTCTCTTGTTCCTTGGCCAAAAGTTCATTTGACCTCTGTACCACATTTCTAAGGATCATTTATAGACATAATTATGTAAGCAGATGTATTTCCTATACCTGTTTTTTATCACTGCATTCTTCAACCATTATTTATCATCATCTCTTAACGCTGATTACACTTTCGTTTCCTTTAGGAAACTTGCCCACTGTGCAGGTGATAGTGATGATATTTACCCAACAGTCAAAGTCTTGACTAAGGATACCAGGAAACATTATAAGTGCCTTCGAGTGACAAATTAGAATCAACTTCAGATGTCAGAGAGAGCATTTTTTCCTACGTAAGATCGATTGTTTTGGATGGTTGGCAAGGATTGATTTTTGTTTGTTGTGTGTACAGGTCATACGTTTTCGTGGGGTTATGGTCAGAAGCACCTGTTGACTCCGTGCTATGACTATCGTGGTCAGCCATCTGGCAAGTATGGTCCAGTGAACCCAACGCTGAAGAAAAACTATCGCTTTCTCAAGACTTTGTTTCAAGAAGTCCTGACCGTCTTCAAAGACAAATACATTCACCTTGGAGGAGATGAAGTTCCTTTCGACTGCTGGTAATTGTTGATCACTGATGCTTGCTTGGTGCCACGTTTGACACCTCTGAAAGTTTTTATATAAATCTCTGGTTATTTGGATATACTTCTGAAGCACAGTTATCATAATACACAAGGTAGGAACCAGTTGTTGCTTCAGCTGAGGCCATGGTCAAGAATTGTAATCCACTGGAGAATTACAGTCAAAATCGGGTTATGTTTTGTTATGCGCTTTGTTGAAGCAAGTATTGCTACTAAGACATGTATGTTATTCTGGTAGACAAGGGATGCTTCTGAACATCACTTTAAGCTTTCTGCTGCGTAATTACTGCGTGGTTTGTGATTTATTAGACTTGCTTGTGGAGCTTTGCAGCTGACACTGGTGATCTGTTAGACACAGATTATAACGTATTCATTAATAGATGCAAAAGATCAAAATAAAATTATAATTTCTAATGAAAATCAAAATAGAATTATAAATTTTTAACAACCATTTTCAAGCATTACTGTTGTTTCTTCATTTGTCAATTTCTTAGTGACTGCTGTTATGATGTACTGTGAGATTTTATGTACTGATGTGTGTGTTTGTGTATCTATGTATATGTATGAATGTTTCTTTGTTAGAATATGTGCGTATTAATACATATTGCAGGAATTTTTAGAGGTACATGATACACAGATACATACATGCATACACACCATCACATACATGTTGTATTTGTGTATCTGGACAATAATTATGAAGCACCCATTTATAAGCTTCTCAATCGCACTTGCTGGCTGTTAGATTGATGGCAGGTCACTGGAACAACAAGTTCTGATAGAACACATTCATCACCAGGAATCCAAACTCTGCATACCAAGTCATAGTTTTCAGCACCAGATATGTTGACACCCTTTTCACCAAATTTGATAATATTCTTAGCTTGCTGTTTTTCTGATGACATTAGGCATGCCAAAATTTACATATTTAGGGTCAAAAGCACCTCTGCGCTGCTCAAATTTTCAAGTGGTGGCCATGGCCCTTGGTCCTGTGCTGAGGCCCTTGCCTGGTTTAATTGAGCATTAGAAGAGGATGTCATTATAATGCAAAGACATCCCAATGACAGTGTTCTAATGAGGCAGAGTGAATCATTGATTGGTTGGATGATTTGTTTAGGCTTTCCAATCCATTTATCCAGAAGTTTATGAAGAAGAACAAAGTGACTGACATTCGCAGAGTTCTAAGCCTATATGAACAAGAGTAAGTTGAAACCACGTTTTTTTTATTTTATTTTACTTTATTTTTTGCTTAACTAAATTAGTGTATTGTGTAAACTTAGCATATCCAGGTTGGCTGAATTGGAGAAACCAGCTTGTTCATGAGCTGAATGTGAAAGTGCAAATGAAACATGGCCTGTGGCAGTCTGATATAAACATGTACTAGAATCATGAAACACCTGGCTCTACAGCTATGATGGCTGCTTCTTTCTAAGTCAGTCTTATAAGTTGTGCCCTTTGGATATGTCAGAATACAAATTATGTAGTGTCTTCGTTGCTTTTCATTTGTCCTGTGTGTTCCATCCTCTTTCTGTCCATCAAAGTGCATCTCTTGCTGCTGCAGTCATTGTTCATCTGCAGTGTCAGGTAACTATAAGTCATTTGTGTATGTGTATGTTTATCTGAACATTTATATAGCAACTTTTAAAACATCACAAAAGCACTTTTGTTGTTTATTGCACTCATTCCCTTAAATTCTGCCTTTGCTTGCAGATTATGGATATAACATGTGACAGTGTGAGTTGACTCGGTGCATTGTGTGTCTGATGTGCAGTAGACACTTGTAGCGATTCCGTATTGTTTACTTGGTAGTTTTACAGTTGTTCTTTAGCTGAGACATCCTTCAGTTGCATAAATAGATTAAGTTCCAAAAGATAATGACTTGCTTTATGTTCCTTTTTTGTTTTCTTTGTTTCTTTAGATTGCTCAAAAGTGTAACTGAAATTGGCCGGAGTCGCAAAGTGGGGAGTGGTTACATTGTCTGGCAGGAAGTGTTTGACAATGAAGTCAAGGTCAGTCACTGAGTCAGAAATTAAGATTCTACTCTTCATGAGGTCAAACTTCTTGACTTTAGAAAGTTAAATGCATGTCCAGCAGCCGTCATGGCCATGTTTTCACTACTTTTCATTTTGTCTTAATGTTCTAAGCAGAATCTGATTATTTTTTTGTGCTTGGACTGCTACTGTGATTGATTTGGTATCTTCTAACAACTCGAGATGGGCACTTGTTGGTTGGGCTCGGCTTGTGTTTGCGAGTCTCGTACTGGTTACAGTTTTAGTTATATTTACCAAAGATCGATACTAAACTAAATAAATCACCTTTATTAAAAGTAAAATTTGCATAATTAATGCAGTACTTTGTTTACTATAGCACCATGTGGGCCAGATAAATAAGTATGGTGTCATCTATTTGACTAAACTGGATTAAGCTTGCAGCTGCTGATCATGTAGAAGTGCAGTTTGTTTAGTTAGTACTGGCTTTGCTAGCTAATATAAGATAGGCTAATATTTAAAACCAAGATTTGTATTAAGCTATAACCCAAACAGGTAATCTTTAGCTTGCAGCCTGTAACTTATCAACAACATGGCCACCCCAGATTGTGAGAGACAATAGAGTGCTGCTTCTTCACAGGATTTCAGGAATTCTCTGTCAGTATTAATCTGCTGCCTAAGGCTGCAATACTAAACTGTTAGCCTGTTTCTAATTAGTATCAATTATTAATTAACAACTTCTGTAGCACTGGTGTCTAATATACAAGTTTGTTATGACCTTAACCTTTACATGAATATTGTTCCAGCCTCTGTTTTTGCTTGATTAGCTCTCTTGCATGACTTGGTGTTTGTCTGATGTGCTGCTGCTGCTGCAGATGCATTAAATGAACTGCAGTTCATCTAGTAACAGTGACACCGAGACCTATGTATGTCTCTCTTTTCAGAGGTGCAACAAACATGACTGACATGATAGTTCAACATATTACTTATACAGTAGGTCCTTTTAAGGGAATCTTTTTAGAACCAGTGATGATGTGTTTCTAGCTGAATCCAGACACGATAGTCCAGGTGTGGAGTGGAGATGCGTACAGCGTGGAGCGGGTGACGAATGCTGGACTGAAGGCCATCTTCTCCACCTGCTGGTACCTTGACTACATCAACTATGGACAGGACTGGGACAAGTACTATCGCTGCGAAGCTCTCTGTAAGCAACCACAGTGTGCCCTCTTCCCATTCTAAGACACACCTTCTTTTATCCCTTGGACAGCCAGCCATGTTCTCAGTG
The DNA here is from genome assembly GCA_964023275.1 of Norana najaformis. Lineage (NCBI taxonomy): Eukaryota > Metazoa > Annelida > Clitellata > Crassiclitellata > Hormogastridae > Norana > Norana najaformis. The sequence continues at coordinate 27,246,695 of OZ029913.1, read as the reverse complement.
CTTTTAAGAGGCTCTATATAAATGTTCAGGTGCAGACATATATTTGCCATCCCACACACCCCTTCATTCAAGCACAAATGGTGCTGTATATGTTTGCAGATTTCTTCCAATACATCACATTTTCTGTTTGTATAATTTTTTGCCTTTTTGTTTGAGACTGTCGTGCAATTTTGACAACAAACATTTGAAAAGGAATTAGTAATGGTTATCATTCATAATTAGTGGCTTAAGGTTATGCAGTGTCGATGGCACCATTTGAGAAAAAGCACCTTGTACTCTTGGACAATTTCTGTCTCTCTGTCTTGTGCTTTGATTTGTGTGTTGATTGTTTTGTTTTTAGCCTACAAAACACTGAATGAGACGCTGTTCATTGGTGGTGAAGTCTGTATGTGGACAGAATTTGTGGACAATGATGGCATTATGCCAAGGGTCTGGTGAGAAAAGGCATTTCCTACTAATTGGTGCTTTCCTATGATTTGTTCTTCATTTTTTTCTTCTTCAGTTTTGTATTAGCGCCTTTCATGGTCAGAATCCTAATGGATCGTATGGGGTTTTATGTGGCCAAGGTGGCCACTTGTTGTCTAGCATTTCCTTTTTGATCAATTATGATCACCTACAAATTTTGCTCACTAATTTTCATATGCTCAGACTTTTAATGTGATGTAGTCTGCATTCTTGGAGTTATTTCTCTTTCAGTGTCTTTCTTGAGTGTTTTGCTCGGCATTAGGGTGTTTGTTATCGAAGTCTCGCTCGCCGCTTTTCAATTTGTCTGCCCTAAGACTGGGGGGGTTTAGGTTACTAGTTGGCCAATGTTTAGCAGTTGTCATATTGTTTTGTGTTTTATGAAGTGGTTTCCACTGGCCTCCAAGCTTTACAAGTAAATTTACTTGAGTACATTTCTTAACACAGTCAATGCTGTTCTTCTCCACTTACATGTTTACTAGGTCTGCATAGATTTCTGTGCATTCCTATTGATCTATAAACCATAATATTACTCGATATTACTCGGTAGGTCTTTTTTGAGGGTCGTTGCATGCGCCTTTGAGGCTGTTGTTAATTGCACACTTTATAAATGTCTGTTTAATAATAATAATAATGAAGCATATTACAATGCCTTAGGGATAAAGTTGCAGCAGTACAGTTCACATTTATCTGGCAGCTTCTAGCCATTATGATGATGATGATGATTTATGATGGTGGTGATGATGATGATGTTGTTGTTGAAGGCCACGTGCGTCAGCTGCAGCTGAGAGACTGTGGAGTAATCAACGTGTTAACAACGTCCATGAGGCTTCGACAAGAATTGAGGCTCAGCGCTGTAGGATGATGAGGTAGGTCACTCTCCCAAAACGTGCTGCCTTTAACACTTGGCTGCACAACTGACTTCAGCACCTACATATTCTCTGAGCAAAAATTGGCCTACAAATCTATGATAGTGAGGAGGAACTTTTGAATGTAGATAGCCAAAATGTCAGCTTGAGGAAGGCCATTTCAGGGGCTGTTGCAAGAGGTTAACAGTGTTTTGCGTCTTCTCATCTTTAGCACAGTGGTATACCTAAGACTGCAGTGGTGTTGTTGGCCAGGGCCTTTGGGTCTTTGAGTGCTTCTTGCTATACTCATTCAACTGTAGCTATTTTTCATTTTTTCAGAAACTTGTATAGCGAGTATTTGTGACTGTGATCATAAATTTGCAAATCACCAACTGCTTCAAGAGAACCTAATCAGAGGTGCTGTTTGTGCTGGCCTGTATGATGTTAAAGTTAGTTTATCAGTAAGCGACCAGTGCTTAGATAACCAGAAGAAGCATCAGTGGCTTCCGCACACATGCAGAGCCCAACCAGTGGATTCCCAACTAGGGTTGATAGATGACAGCTTGTTCTGAGTTCCTGAAGCACATTGCATCGAGGATGAGGAACGACAATGGGTGGTGTGATCCACTGCCAGTGACACACAGGTTTCTCAGTGTTAAGCAGTCCCTCGTAAATGGAAGATGACAAAGCGTCCGGACATCCTTCGAACCACCGGATCAGCACAGAACATGAATTTGCCACCTACCGGTCATTAGGTTGGAGAACATGGTTGACGATCAGTGCTGCCCCAAAAACTCTGCCTTTCTTCCACCAAATCCAAGACTTCCTGGTTGCAGGCAGTGACTCATAGGCCTGTTGGTCTGAGGCTTGACTGTCTGGCGGAAATCCTGTTCCCCTCTGTAGATGGACCAGACCAGTCAGAGGAGGAACAAAAGCTATCTTGACACATGCTTCCATATGTCATATGCCTAAAGTAATTGGTTTTTGGGGAGGTTTCTATGTTATAGTGAAATTCTAGTGATTTTTTCCCACTGTTTTAAATTAGATTGTATTTCTTTAAAGGTATTCTGTGATTATCAACCAGAAGCTGTTGCTTTATGATTTAGTTTTAATTTTGTCCATATGTTCAGATTTTTTACCACTGGAAGCGTCTAGTTCAGAGTTCAATAAGTTGTATGATTTGTCTGTTTGCTTTCGTAGAACTGGTCTTAAAGTCGGAGTTCTAAGCGGACCAGGTCACTGTCCTTCGTACGGTCAGAAGAACGTGGCTGGTGCTCCATGCAGTCATCAGTTCACGACCAGTTTAGCAGAGGTCAGTCTGACAGGTTAATCACTAACAGTGTTTGTGGGATATGAGGTCAGTCTGACAAGTCACTGACAGTGTTTGTGGCGCATTTACTTCTTTCTGACAGATCAGTATCACTGACAGTGCTTGTGGCATAAGGGGGATTGGGCTGCTAATTTGAATCTTGCATTTTATTTGTCTGAAGTTGTTGTTGAGCCATGCTTGCCAGGGAGTTGTTACAATGATGTTTGTCGTCCCTCCTTGTAGGATTGTTGTTGATGATAAGTGTTTGTATTACCTGAATATTGAGAAGTCTGTTGCTTTCTGTTTGCTTTGCAGGTGCCTTTACAGTCATCGACATCAGTTGTGTTGCTGTTCATGATTGTATTCATCCTGGTGGTCACCGTCTACCTTGTCATGATTCCAGCACAGAGACGTCGCTTCGTCTCCATTTTCTTTCATGCTGTCAGCAGCGCTGCCACTCCTCGAAGGCTCATCGCCATCTTTGTAGTTTTGTTTGGGGTCTGGTTCGTCTGGTGGTCCGTGCGACTGATGTGGGGCTATCACAGCTCCTCACAGCTGTCAGCTGCTACAACTGCTTTGTAAGCAACACCACCGATGACAACATCTCACATCAATTCGACTATTGACCGACTGGTCACCATCTTCTTGTTTCAAGGCTGGAAAAACTACACACATCACATTCAGTCAAGTGCTGTCGATTGGAGTGATTGTGACCACAGAGGGGCTGCTGTGTTGCCCTTAGCTCATCACGTCTAGTGATCCGTTTATGGCGGCTGAGCGTTCTTCCAAGCACTCTTCATCTTTGCATTTGCTGTCCCTGGCACAGGATCTGCATTTTGATGAGCTTCTCAAAGTTAATAAGTTTTTCTTGGCTACTAATTTGTTACTTCTGATCTGTTTTTCATTTGTATTTATTTGTTTGATATAATGTAAAATGAACCAGATGCTGAATGACAAGAGTTGCTGCTCAGGAACTTTGCCAATCAGAAAAGGCGACATTCCTGATTTAACGACATGTTGTGAAGCGTTATGATTCTAACAAATTTTGTCTGTCTGTCGAGTGCAGCTGTGAATCTGTTCCATTTGTGCCAGTGCTACAGTGTTTGGAAGATTCTGAAATGCTGTTGTTTTCCTTGAATCTGAGCTTCAGCTGAAACTTTTGACACAGTCATGCTGTGTAGCATTTATGTTGAGCTGAATAAACGATTGTTAACAAGTCAGAGCTCAGGGCAGAAAACTTTCGTATATACACTCTCAGTTGTAGTTGGTAAAACCCTGTTTAAAAGTTCACATGATATGCACTTTAGTCAGTTTGTTTCTGGATTCATCCAGACCATAGGCATTTGTTGTTACTGTTATGGTGGTGGTGGTGTACTGTGTGATATACCTGTTGCTCCAGGGGTCTTGTTGTTGTTGTGAGTTTAATAACAGAGTGGCATTGTAAGAGTCATTTCTAGGCTTGGTCATATTAGGTTAGTCACAGGTATGTCTTTGATTTCTGTCTGTGCACTGTTCCTGATAAGCCTTATGTGGAAAGGCACATTTGTTCACCAACATAGGCCAAACAGTAGTATAATGTAATGGAATGGAAAGTATTCAACAGGAAATAGTGACCGAAGAAAATATTGATTTTATGTGGGACTAGCACAGCCACAAATGTATCTTTAAAAAGAGCTCATTCCTCTCCTTTCTTTGGGCCTGATCTAAGATAGCAATGATCCCAGTGGCTTAATTGTAGTACAAGCGCTTCTAGTGTCGTACTGTTTGCTTCCTAACAGACATTGATATTACGCTGTAGCAGCTCATTTCTTGCAGAGTTTTCAGTTTCTTTGCAATGCCAGAAATACTTAATCAGGAATGGAATTTCCCAGGGCATTAGAATGCAAAGTCAAATGAAATATCAGGAATTTCTTTGGAAGCAGCTCATTGATTGATTGATTGATTGATGAATCTTTTGGTTAGCTGTATCTAATGACTTTGGCTGCTGAGAAGTTGACATGAGGCTTTTCTGTGAGTGCATATCATAACCAATGCCTTGAATTTTTTATTTGATTGAAACTGGCAAGCCTGTCTTATTTGCCAGATTTCAGACTTAAGAGTTGTATGTCCAGGCGTGCGTGTGGACTCGGTGAGTGAACTGAGGTTAGTACTTCTGTTTGTTCATGTAATTGTATTTTGATGATTATTATAATGATGCTTCCTGTAATGTAACTGTCACTGTCCTTGACAGAAGGCATTCATTCTGTTAGAGTTCTTTGTGATGTCATTTTTCCTCTCCTGTCCTCTCTTATCTCTTGCTATCTCTCTCTCTCTCTCTCTGTCACCATCTATCTGTCTGTCGGTCTGTCTGTCTATCTATCTGTTGGTCTGTCTGTCTGTCTGTCTCTCTCTCCTGTAAAGATAAAACAATTGCAACATTTGTTATATTAGTCCTTAGTTAACAAATAGGACAGCAGAAATCAAACTGGACCACTTGTCATTATGGTATGTAAAGAAACCTTCATGTGATGCACCAGAATTCAAACCCTGGATGCTGTGCTGAAGTAGTGCATCCAGCCAATTTCTGCCCAGGTCAATCTCTTAAATATTTAACTGTTTGCGTATCTCCAACTGGGTTAATTAAATATTTAAATGATCCCCTGCTCAGTCTTTTTGCCTGGGCTATTCTGTTAAATATTAAATGATGACCAGTTTTTAGTGGGGCTGTTTTGTAAGTATTTAAATGATGACGATTTTTGTATCTGAGCTATTCTGTTAAATATTTAAATGACAACCAATTTTTTTACCTGGGCTATTGCGATAATATTGATATGATGACCAGTTTCCATCTAGGCTGTTTTGTTAACTAATTTTTTGAGGGTAGTGTGTTGAATTTATCATAAGCAGCCGGGGCTGTTTTGTTCAAGATTTAAATGTTAGCCAATTTCAACTTGTTTTTAGCTGTTGTGTTTACTATTTAAATAGTATAGCTTAATGGACGGTGTTGTTCATGCTTGGTAGAATCTTGGTTACTGCTGATGGCCTTATTGTTTGCTGTGCACTTGATGAGAAGGAAGTGATGAAGAGTACTGATGAGTTCAAGATGAGCAGCAGCAGCGAAGGAGGAAGAGGGTGTATAATGCTGTTCTTTTATGTAGATCCTTTTTATAACTTGATTTTTTCTGCAGCCATTCCAAATACCGAGTGTCACTTATGTTTGTTGTAAATGTGGATGAGACGAGACTGGATGAGATATTACTATTGATTTTATGTCATTGCCTGACACAAGACACTGAGCAATGCACTACAGGATAACCTGACAGTTTTTCCCAAAGAATAATCTTGAATTTGCCATCATCAGTAATAATCAGAACGCTTAGAAACTTTTGACATGTGCTGATTATCTGGATGTTTTTAATACTGAAATTGAATTGAAATTTGTTAATACTTGGCCAACAGTGAAGAATAGTTGGATATTTACCAAATTTAAGAAAGTGTTACAGATTGCACTGTTTTTGAAAAATTGGATTGAAGCCACCTGTGCTGTTTACAAGTCTGAAAAAGAATTTCAGAAATGTATGGCAATGATGGCGTAAATCATCTGATTTTGTCTGCATATAGAATCTTGTTTTCTTCTTTTACTGTAGGCATGATGTGGATTCTTATTTAAGTTATGTAACATTTTTTTACATGTCTTATAATCAGTCTGATGATCTGTGAGTGCTGTGGCGACCACAATTCATGTTCAGTTCACAAATGATTACATGGAATATTTTGAATCAATGATTACGATTCTGCAGTTGATTAAATTGAATTTAAAGTGAATCAGGGAAGCTAGAAGTCAGGTTGCCTTGTGTAGAGGTCATCCATAAAGATGTCCACAAAAAATGACCTACTTTGGATCCCTTCCTCCCTATTGTCTGCATTTGGCATTACCCTTACCTACCCCTTTGTTGACGTCCACTCTGAACACCAAATGAACAAGAAAACACCAACTATGTGAATTACAAAAGGGAAAATAACAATGTCATTGTTTAGACAACAAGTTGATGTCTCACTTGAAAGCAATTATAAACACTTATCAACAAGGTTTTTATAGCCTGAACTATGTTAGCTGCCTTTTATTATTTTTTAGGTGCTGATTTCAGATCTAGGTTTTAAGGAACGCCTGTGCATCACATTTTTATATTATAGGTCATTTTTAGTTCAATAATTTATTAGTTTCTGTAAGGATACTTTAATTTTTGTGGTTGGCAACACTGCTTACTTATTCCTGACAGGAAGTGAGAAAATACATCACCTATCCTCACTTATGTTGCTTGAATTGTTGTGGAAACATGTGCTGTTAGTTTCACAATAAATTAAGTACTGAAATGGAAAAAGGACAACATCGCAGGTGTATTAATTTATCAGAGAAGTGTTGCAATGTGTGTGGACAGTATATTATAAAATCTCAGAGTCGTTCTCTAACAAAGACTCTGAAGCGAGCCTACTACTTCTGTTTTGGCTGTCATGGACAGAAAGTGGGCTCTTTGTGTGTGCTGCATTTTATGCTATGTTAGCCTGACTGAATGGGTGAAAGGTAAGAAGAAATCCATACCCTTTGCAGTTCCCGTGGTTTGATGTGAGCCAACCAGTCACTTAAATGATTGCTATTTTTGTTTGACTAAAACAGAAGGCTTTTCAAAAAAGAAAAAGTGCAATATTGAGTACCCAAATGTACCTTCGACTATAAGGCCAGTACCTCATGGAGAAGGTCTTCCCTTAGCTAAGCTTCCAGAAAACTGGAAAAACACAGATTCATCAGAGGAAGACGCTGAGCCGCACACAGCGCCTGAAATTGTTTCAACCCTATATTACAGTCCTGAAAATGTAAGTGGGCCTCTCCTGATATACAGCAAAATGAACTTAATGATTTTGTCCGAGGTCTGGGCATGTCAAACAACAAGCTGAGCTTTTGGGTTAGACTTCAAGAGCGGAATCTTCTGGCCAAGAGTTAAAAATATCATTATTTAGAAAGAGAAATGTGACTTTATCTTCATTTTATATTATGCAGGATTGTTCTTGTTTCTGCACGCATATTTTGGGGCTGATGGAAGAAATAGGAACAACTTACAACCCTAGGGAATGGCGTCTATTCATAGACTGATCAAAATTCAGCTTAAAAGCTGTACTTTTGCATAAAGGAATTCAAAAACCTTCTGTCCCAGGGTCACATTCTGTGGGAATGATGGAAACCTATGAAAGCATGAATGGAATACTTGCTGCTATGAAATAGAATCAGTACAAATGGCAAATATATAGTGATTTGAAAGTGAGTGAGTGCCGTGCTGCTTGGGCTTCAAGGTGGCCTCACAGTTTTCCTGGTTTGTGGGACAGCAGGCTACAAAGAAACACTACAAAACAAAGGATTGACCCAAGAGAGATAACTTCATTCCTGGAAAGAGTAGTGAAGTAAAGGTATGACCCTTCAAATGTTCTGCTTCTGCCATTTCATATCAAACTTGGGCTTATGAAGAATCTTGTCAAGGCTATGGACAAAACCAGTGATGGGATTTTGTACTTAAGGGGAAAATTGTCCAACCTAAGTGACGCTAAACTTGTTGGTCCGCAGATTAGGAAGCTACTGAATAATACTGACTTTGAAGAAAAATTGAATCAGAAGGAGTGTGCTGCGTGGAAATCATTCATGTCTGGTGTCAAAGGGGTCAAAGGTTTTCTGGGGAACCATAAAGAGGAAAAAAACTCAGCTCATCTAAGATCTTCTCAAGAATTGCGAAAATCTTGGCTGCAGGATGTCATTAAAGATCCACTTTTTGCATTCACATCTTGAGTTCTTTCCCAAGAACCTGGGAGCAGTCAACGATGAGCAGGGTGAAATATTTCACCAGGATATCCAAACATTGGAGGAGAAAACCATGGCACATGGGATCCAGCCATGATGGGCAATTACTGTTGGTTTTTGCAGAGGGAAGACACTTAAACACATAAAAGGAAGAAATGAACAGCTTGCAAGTGTAAACAAGGATTTAATGTTTTTTAATGATTTTCATGGTTACTATTGAAAGTTTATGCTAGTTAACTTTGAAATAGTCTGTAAACATGATGCTTGTAAAAAACTATGAAAATAAATGCAATTTCATGACAACGATCATAATAATTTTAATTTTTTGATACCCATATTTTATTCATATAAGCAATAAAATAAGGCCTATAACAAAAAATAGCATGTCTTGCAGGATTTTGTGGTCATGTTTGAATTCAGCACCCCAAAATTAGTAAAAAAGGTTTAATTTATGGAGCTATGATTTATCAGCATCTTATAACAAACTGGCAATATAATTGTTTTAAGTTTTTTTCTGATTTTTGGTATTACAGTATACAAAATTCAATAAACTTTAACTAACTAACGGAATCATGCTCATGCAGTTCTGAAGAAATCGATAGCAGAAAAGATGGATGGTGATGATGGGGTATGCCCAAAATCAAACAATATTGGTCCCAGTTGCGAGTAAGGGCTTTGAACCTTGAACTCCCCTGTGGCTTAGACCTGCTCTTTAAGAAGCACCTCATAATCGTACTCTCCAGATTTTAGCAGTGCCTAAAAAATCTAAGTCGTGGGAATCAGCTTATTCACAGGCGCTCAGTCAAACAAAATTGATGGGCAGATAAGGTCAGGTTCTGTTCCAGGTCAAGATCCACGGGTCAAGGAATGTAGAATATTAGATGCCTACGGTGCATGGTGTTTCGCATAGAAACTAGTGTGCTTGGTAATTTGGATTTCAAATTACTTTCATAGTGATCATTTAGCTATGTATGTATCCACATGTCCAATGACGCCACTCTTCTCTGTTGTTTGCTCTTCTCTTTAGCCCTTCATATCCATCTTCTAGCATCATCCAGTCCAGTATCATCTGTCGAGGTCTTCCGCGTGTCTTTTTCCCCTCCATTCTTCCCTCGAGTATGTCTCTTACAATATTGTCTCCTCTTAGAACATGACCCATCCACTTCTTTTGCCGGTTTCTTATTGTCTCCAGTATAGTTCTTTTCTCCTCTACCATCTGTAGGACCTCCTCATTCGTCCTTTTTTCTGTCCAGCTGATTTTCTCCATCCTTCTCCAGATCCACATTTCAAAGGCTTCTATTCTTTTGATGTCCTCCTTTCTCATTGTCCATGTCTCCGATCCGTATAGGACCACACTCCATATCAGTGTCTTGATCAGTCTCTTCTTTAGATTCTTATTTAGTCTTCCTCTTAACAGCTCGCTTCTCTTGTAGAAGGCATCCTTTCCCATTGCGATCCTCCTTTTTATCTCCACGTGGCATTTTGCGTCCTCTGTAATCGTGCTTCCCAGATAACAGAAGCTCTTTACTTGTTCTATTATATCCCCGTTCAGTGTAATCCTAACTGTTTCCGCCTCTCCTCTCCCTATCTTCATCACCTTTGTCTTCTTGATGTTGATCCTCATGTCATATTCCCTCGATATTCTGTCGAGCTGATCCATCATCTTTTGTAATCCCCTTTGGCTGCTTGCCATCATAGCTTGGTCATCCGCAAATCTCAGCACCTTTATTAGTTTTCCACCTACCTTCACGCCCTCAGTCATTTCCTCTAGTGTTTCTCTTATTACTTCTTCTATGTATATATTGAACAGTATTGGTGAGAGTGGGCATCCTTGCCTGACCCCTCTCCCTATTCTTCCTGGTTCCGAGTATTCGCCCTCTATGCGTATTCTGACTCGCTGTCCCATGTACAGGTTGCCTATCAGCCTTCTGTCTTTCCAATCCACTCCCATTCGCTTTAGCGCTCTCATTAACTTCTTCCAGTCCACTCTATCGAAAGCTTTTTCATAATCGACAAAGCATATATATACATCTTGGTTGTGTTGGATGCTTCTTTCTGTTAGTATTCGTAGTGCTGCCACTGCATCTCTCGTTCCCCTTCCTTTTCTGAAGCCGAATTGGTCATCTCCCAAACATCCGTCCGCCTCTGCCCTTGACTGTAGTCTTTTTGTTATAATTTTTATCATGATCTTGGATGCATGAGTGAGCAGGCTTATTGTGCGATGGTCTTCACATATCACTGCATTCTGTTTCTTCCTTATTGGTATTACTATCGTCTGTAGAAAATCCTCTGGCCACATTCCCGTTCTGTAAATTTCCTGGCACAGCTTTACCAGTTCATCCGTTGCCTTGTCGCCGAGGTTCCTCAGCATTTCAATGGGTATGTTGTCCATTTCCTCCGCTTTGTTGTTCTTCATGTCCTTTATTGTTATAAGGACCTCCTCTCTCAATACGTCCAGTTCTCTGTCAGTTTCCTTGTCATCTTCGTTCCGTTCTCGCTCTTTGTCTTCTTTATTGCTCTTTAGGCTACTGTTTTCTTTATATAGCTCCTCTACATACTCTCTCCACCTCTCTCTTATCTCAACAGGGTCCTCCAGTAAGGTGCCGTCTTTATCTTTGATTGCGCTTCCACTTCCCATAGTCTTTCTCTTCCCTAGTTGTTTAATTTTCTCGTATACTAGATCGTGTCGTCCTTGTTGCTGGAGCGTCTCGAGCTCCTTGCAGCGTTCCTCCCACCATTTTTCTTTTGCTTTATCCGTCGTTCTCCTTAATCTGAATTTAGATTTAGCTATGTATGTATCTAATATTCTATGTGTGGTTTATAGGCCTGTGTTTATGTATTAATGCATGTATGGGATGGGAGGGGAGGGGAGGAGAGGAGTGGGAGTAGCCTCTTCCCAGTAACTGGTAATCTTACACCAACGAGCAGTGGTGACACACTTCATCCTATAAGAGAACCACTAAAAATTCTAAGGGTTGAAGTTCTACGGTTTCTGCTGATAACCAAGAATGCCGAACACTATCAGCCACTGAGCTAGATTGAACTATCGGCTCTTAGTACCACAATTCCTAGCATTTTTCTGAGCAGCTGTCTTTTCTTCCGCATAGCCAGCCATCTGCTCAATATTTATTCGACCGCTAGTCCTAATATTCATGAGATCTCTGGTATTTAGATTAATATTCATGAGGACGGTGGCAGTGATTGTCTGCATCTGCGTCTCTTGACGATCGTTCGGTCGATGGTGGCGGTTGCTGAGCTCGGGGCCGAAGCGGCTGAGACCGGGCGGACGGATGGAGGGACGAATGGAGACTGTGGGCTGCGTAGAAACATCTCTGATTTCCGTTTACAATTAGAGCGAGGGAGACGCCGTCACGAAAGGATCTGAATTCCTCCTTCAGGAGGGGGTGAGGCCGTTGCTGCAACAGAGATCCGGATAGACTGTCGTCGTCATAATCGTTGTCGTCGTCATTAACACTGATGGGAATCACAACGAGTCGTCGTGATGCGGCGGGGGGAGCGTGGGACCAGACGGCGAATCGAATCCAGAGCCACGAAGCAGCGGGTCTGGCGAATTCCAGTCGGCCGTGCAAATCCTGGTCTCTCGAATACTCGGAGAATCTGACGACCTGGAAGTATGGGTCGGTGCTGTGGGGCTTCGACCCTCGCATCGACTACACGTCGAATGTGAAGGCGCGGCTGCAGCCGTGGTGCACTAGCGGCCGCTACTTCACCGTCAGACACGACCCGCCAAACAAGATCCTCCAGAGACCCTACTGCCTGCTGACGATCGTCGAAGGATGCTTCAAGCAGGACACGTACGTCCGCCTTCCATACGCTTATGCCTCAAGGCTACACGTCGAACCAGAACCAGCTGGACACTATCTCAAGAGCGTCCAGGTAGGACACAGAGGATGAGACAGACAGACACAAGCACAGACAAAGAGAGACAAAAAGACAGATACTGACAGAAAAAGACAGGAAAAACAGTGACAGAGAGACAGATAGACAGCAACAGACGGAAGCATAAACACAGGCAGGCAAGCAAGGCATTCAGACACCGAGATAAAGAGAGAGGCAAAATTTCTGCAGTGCTGTAATAATAATGATGTGACAATAAAGATGGCAGACCAATGTTTATCTGTAACCCAGCCAATTCAAGGATGAGTCCGGTCAGAAGACATCCGTGGTAGATTTATGGCCTCAACTTAAGACCTGTGGGGTGGGCCTGACATGGTCCTTAGTGATAGGTTGACACCAGAAAGACAACATGGGCCGGGCTGAGCATACTGATTCAGGAAGTGCGCTTGAGAAACTCAGCTCAGCTACCAGATAGTATTGTTTAGAGTTTCTATTTGTGTCAAAACAAAACTAAGGCAACTAAAGGACCAAAGGGCAATCAGAGGACCTTGTGGCAATCTGAGGGCCTCGTATTAGTCAAAGAAACTTGTGGCTATCAAAGAACCTGGTGATAATCAGGAGATCTTGGGGCGATCAAGAACACTGTGGTGTTCTGATGAATCTGAGATGTAAACAGTTTTAAGGTGTTGCAGTTAGAGCATGATGTACTACTATTAAGAGTGACACTGATTTTGCCATAAACTTTATACTCTGCTGTAATCCACTGCAGAGATAATGAACACTTGTCTGAAGTCATAGTTTGAAGTACAGGTATTGGGGGTAGCTCTTGCCAAAGAATTCAGAATCCTTTGCAGCACTGACAGATTAGCTTCTTCAGTGGTGTAGACAAGGGAACTGCAAAAATTAGGCAGCCAAAAACAGTCATTTTCGAATAAAACGCATGCACCATATTATCTGTCTGAAGAATTACGCATCACAATACTGACTCCACATGCCTAAAAGGCAAAGGCTAAAGGTAACAAACTGTTTACGTGCATTTTTAGAGACGCATCAGAAATGTGGTCCAGTGGTTGAATTATAATATCATTCAGCTGAAGAACAAATATGATTAGAGCAGTCTAGTAATTTTGTAGACATCTCATCTTGTGTTTCGTACTCGTTTGGCAACCTCGATAAGATGGAGGGCTGAATTTGTACCAGCAGATGAATACCTCAATGATACCTTAGTACAGGATGGTGGACTGAGGATCCTTTCAGGTGGCAGCTTAGTGCCAGCTGAGTATTCCAGCAGCTTTATCTGTTTCCAGCTGGACCTTTTAGTTCACCTTTGCCTTTGCGGCAAATTTGAATGGGCTTTTAGCTGACATGATAGCAGATACCAGTCGAAAGTCTTTCATCACTTACTCAAAGGCATCGTCTGACAGAGCAATCTTCGAAGCAGCCGTTGCGAGAATGTCATCAGCTTGGTCACACACAGCGATGTCCTTATTGACGGTATAAGCCACATCATGGGCACGGCACGTCCAGTCCAGCTTGTATTCACGGCAGTATCCTTGATTCACCAGTGACAGATCCTGCAGGAACCGCTACAGTCACAGTCTGGCTCTTTGTAGCGCCACAGACTGTGCATGTGCCCTTCTTTGCTGGCAAGGACTGTTTTTTCTAGAGTTAATGCTATGCTACAAATCAGGTGTATCAACAGTTCAAAGCCTGATCAATTGACACTTCGAAAGATCGTCACCCATACAAGTACTAACCAGGCTCAATTTTGCTTAATTTCACTGCACCTAACAGTGTTGTATACACAGAACCAAGCTGCCGCATCACTGAAAGAAGTTAATTTGGATTTCATGAATATGGAAATGGCAGTTATGAGTTTTATAAAGAATGGTACATAAGGAGGTGGTGTAAAGTGTGAAGAGTAGATGCCCAAGAATCATACCATGCAGAATACCACAGCTTTGCTAAATTGGGTCAGAAAGTTTACCTTCATGAAATACAGCTGGAATATTTTGGTTAAGGTAGGCCGTAAATGAATTTAATGTAGGTCAAGAAATGCCCAGTCCGTGTTGAAGATGGTGTGACAGAGGATTACACAGGCACAGACTGGTCAAGAAGCACCAGTCACTTAGCCTTAACTCTCTGCAGAAAGCTAACATTGATTTTTAAAGCAAAGAACTGAACTGATCGAAACTCGTGATGGACTGAAAAGGGAAGAGAAGGGTATATGAGGGATAAGCAGGCCATACCAACGGGTGTCATTTAGCAGTGCCTCGACTTCTATGGGGTCTCCAATTTTACCTGCTGCTGATAGAATGGAGTTTTTAACCCTAGGCGATTCTAGTTTTTACACTTGAATATTTTTTTGCACAATGGTAACATTTCTTCTGCATAATAACATTCAATAAGCAGCTTTTTGTTTTGGGGTAAAACCAGTTTATGAAGTTTGAGTGTTCACTGGGGAAGAACTAAAAACAAGTGGGCCTCAAACACAATGAGGCTGATATGTTATCTGAGGCAGAGGTTCAAGGAACTCTCGTGCAGACTTGAGAATTATTCTGGAACAGATTCCAGAAATTCGTGTTTAAATAAAGTGAAATTGGCAAACTGTGGTCAAACCGTGCAACCCATAAGTTGTCCAGCTGTTTTTATCTGGGCCAAAAAGATTACCAATATGACCTAACCATTAGATTACCATGGCACAAATTAAATGCACTATTATGTTACAGTATCTAATAGTCCGAGTCCGGAATGACGAGGGTCCTTTCCACCATCTCGCACAGCGAGAGTGCTCATTACTATTAATGATCACCTTGCTCAGTATCCCGCATTGCTCACGGAAGATGATTGTTTGTGATGTTAAACATGAATTTCTGGAATCTGCACCAGAATAGTTTGCTGAAATTCAAAGCCTGTAAACAGACTGAATGCCGATACACTACGCATTTCACTTTATGCTAAAAGACAGATTAAATAAATCATTGGGCAACATGATGCGACATATTTGGCTGCCGTAGAGGGAAGAAGGCATTCTTATGCACTATGTATAAAACTTGAGCAACCACTGCACATAATATCGTGTTCAAGCTGATACGAACATATCTTCTGCAAACAGTGCCTGGACAATCTTGGTCTCAGATTTTCAATTAGTCAGCTGCTGATGCTTTATTAATTTTGTTTTGGTTGATTGGCAGGTGATTTGCTGTAGAGATGGAATCAGTGCAATTTTTGACTGGTTGTTGACTGCCTGGTGGTTGGTTATATAAAATAGAATCAGTCTGTTTATTGGTTGTTGTTGATTAACAGGTGGTTGGCAATATGTGTTAGATTCACTGCAGTTATTATTTGGTTGTTGATTGATAGGTGGTTGGTTGCATAAAATAGGATCATTGCATTAACTGGTTGGTTGTTGACTGACAGGTGATTGACTACACAAAATAGTATCAGTACATTCATGGATGGTTGTTGATCAACAGGTGGTTGGTTACAGAGATGGAATCGCTTTGCTGCAGATGAACTGTACAGATAACATGATGGAGTTTATGGCTGTTCACATGAAGACGGAGTCGATTCTAGCCGTTCACAAGGAGGACACAGTCACTGGAAAGCATTACCTTTGTGACTGCATAATCAGCCCTGACTTATCGTCATTCATCCTCAAACCGAATGCCATGTATGTACTCAACTTCTGTCGAGGTGAATACAAGAATATCATGAAAGTCTTGTCGTGCAAGGAAAACCGGTAAGAGATTGATTGAATGCTGAAGAAAAACACTGAAATTGTTATGCCTCAAAATATGAACCTGTTTTCGTGATGGAAGGATGCCAAGCACTGAGGTGTGAATGGGCACAAGAATTGCTGCATTGTATCACAGATTGTACTTTATTTTGTTCTTATGAACTTTTGCTGTTCTTTGTTATGGTAATGATGATGATTATTATTGGAAAAATATAAATATGGTGAAAATTGTAATCGCGACAACCAGATGCATCAGGCATAATGTTAGATTCTTTTTGAGCCTTTTTCTGATCAGATCAATGCAATATATACTGACAATTTGGCTCATATTCTCTTATATGGAAATTCTTAGAATTAGGCCTTATATGGAAATACCTAGAATTAGAATCAGCATATCACAGACTATTTATGCCAATCTATCTTAAAGTTTGCTTCTGTAACTCACTTCTTACAGGTTTCACAATAACAAATTTGCGTAAACTACAAATTGTCTAGAACTGCTTTATTATGACAAATTTGAATAATCTACAAATCGTGTAGAACTAGTGTGTAAAGTGGGCACAGGGATCTAGGTGTAACAGGGCACAAGAACTGAGGGCACAGGAATTGTGGCCAGGACTGTCACCAGACTTATTATATCCTGAACAAGGACATTGTTGACTTCCTGCTTTCTTTTTGGCTTGTCCAAGCTCTTGAATTCACTGCCCAGTTCTACCCAACTGTCTGTTTTCATTTCTAAATACTCAGTTATTCCATTATAGGAATTAAAATGATTATGATAATCTGCAATGATGATGGTGATCTTTGATGATTACAATGATCGTGACAATGATGGTGATGTTGGTGATGGTGATGCTGCTGCTCATAAGAAGCTTTGGCTTTTGATGAAACTGTGGCAGGACAACAGTTAATTCCAGTCGCTTGAAGTTTATACTAATGGGCCTTCTTCAGATTCAGTCGATTTCCTTATTTTCCACAAATTTATGAAATTACTAGTTTGACTTGTGGTATAAATTTAACTGTTTGGTTTCAGTTATCAGATTTATACATTATTTTGTCTGTTACGTGGTTATGTTGTTTGTAAAAGCACACCTAATTTTTCCTTTCATCATATTACATTTAAATTTTAAATTCTGTTAACTGAAACACCAGCTTATTATTATTGTTGTTGCTATTATTATTATTATTATTATTATTATTATTATTATTATTTTAATTTCAAGGCTTTTAGGCTATAGCCTATCATGGGTATGCTTGACAAAACAATAACTGTACTTGAAGTTTGAAATCCTGTTGGAAAATTGATCAATAGAGAGCCGGTGGTCTTGCATTTAAAGTTCTTGTGTTTGACTTCATGTAACTGTGTGCAGGAATTGTGATCGATTATTTGTTGATTTTCAGATGTCCTGTCCTGAAGGTGTTATTTCAGAACACAGCCGTCAGGCTCTTTGTCGCCTATGATCCTCGTTATCGGTCACGTCGAATCGTCCTCGGAAACTTCTCAAAAAATGGCCGTGACATCGTTTGCATCTATGACCTCATGGACGACCGTGTTGTGTCCGAGAGTCACCCGAACCAGTACCAGACAACGCACAACATCGTGTTCAGCCCAGATGGCATGTACATAGCATCGCTTGTCCTTGGTCGATCGGTCAAGGATGGCCTCTTCAACTTCCCTCGTGTCCTCGTCTATTCGAGTAGTGAGCTGGAGGTGCTGCACATTATACGAACAGAATGCCTTGCCGAGGTTCCAACTCTGTCGCCGGCGGCGCTGTTTCCTCTGTTCTCAGAGACTGGTACACATTTAGCAGTGGCCTACGGAGAACAGGGCACTTTCTACCAACAGGTCGTTGGAGTTCACGTCTATAAGGTACCAGTTCTACTTGATCTGCAGAGCTTGTGTCGCCTGACGATACGCCAGTACTTTGACTGTCAGGATGTCCAGCGTCTGCCGCTACCAAACAAACTGAAATCATATTTACGATTCCAGCCAAGCTATGGTTGACATCTGCTCAGACCATTTCACAAATTATGTAATGTGAAGGATGAAGACAGATCCACAACTTCAGTTGATACAATTCAACTACACTGTAGCAAGGCAACATGTGTTGTCTTCCTTGACAGCTTATGTTCATCTGCGATTGTTTCCTTGGCTTGATGAAAAGAACCTGGACCAGTTTGAAATAAATTTGGAGTTTTTAATAATTATAATCATACTGCCAACCTGTAGCACAATTTAGATTGATTGATAGCAATGACCCATTGTAACAGAAAAAGTGAAACTTCTGATAATTTTCCAGTATGTAATTTGTGGAAAGTTTAATTGAAAATACTCTTATAGATTGGGAATGTGGGTTGATTATGTAAATTCTAGACCCAAACGGCTTTTTCTTTCTTGAATTGCCTTTTGATTTGATTCAAAAGTGATGGCGTTTTGATGGCTAAATTTTTATTTGTTCATAAATGATACACTAAAAAATTTTTCTAAATTTTGTTGTGCAAGAAAAGTTAATGTAAACATGTAACACCAAAAGTTGAAAATATGCTTCATCAATGATGTGCAAGAACAATTTAGTTACTAAAGACTTTGATGTTAAAAGCAATTATTTATTGTGCATATGTAAAAATGTAGCATTATGTTGTAATCTAGGTACTCATAAACTACCAGTAATTGTCTTCATTATATGTGCGTGTCTGTGTTTCTGTTATATGCGATCCCACAGAAATTAAGTGTGATAAGGTTTAGTTACATTATTTAAGTATGTTTAATAATAGTAATAGAAAATCGTTTTTACTGAATTACAGGTGTCATTTGAATTTGAATTTTTCATCGGTTTAATGGATATGTCTTATACTTTTATGTTCCGTTTGTCAAACATTAACATTGGGCAGATGGTTCAAAGACCAACTGTAATTAAAGGATTCTTTTGGTGTTTTTTAAGTTTCACATCAGATGTCGGGTTGTGATATATCTTGACGATTATGACAATGGCGCTGATGGTGGCCGTAGACCTATTATTCTGAGCGTATATTTGTGGTTTAGAAAAAATTCAAAGGCTGTTTGTAACATGTTGAAAACTTCTTGTGATTTTATTCCAATTGGAATACTGGGCAACATTCACAGATGAAAATAGCATCCTTCATCCCCCACTCTACAATGCAGTGCATGGCTTGGCATGATTCCTATCACATCTGAGCTTCACAGCCTTCACATTTTGTGGCAAAGAGTCAGTAATTAGTGACTTTGTCGTGCATTGAATCAGAAACGTATTTCATTGGTTTTCAGCCAATCTCAAAACTTAGTTTCATCAGGCCATACATCCGAGGCTACGAGCTTTTATTTTGCAGGAATCTTTCCCCTTGGTTTAACTTGGGAGCATTCAGAGGGGGTTTCCTTAGCCATCCTAAGAATTACATACGTTTCTGCTTCCTGTGAACACAATTAAGCGTGAAGAGTAGAAAGCATTATCTCCAGGCAAATTGCACACAACTCACATGCATCCAACCATGCATCTTTTACTGTTTTAGCAAGTCTGATATTTTATTATTTTAGAAATTACTTCTTGAGCTTTTATTGTTGGTTTTAGAGTTTCCTTCGAACTTTTACTGCAATTCCAAGTCAAACAGTTTGAAACTGTTTTAACTGTCAAGTGAATTAAACACAAAAGTTGATATGGGCACTAACTTAGGTGTTTTGTGTAAGTGCTTTTTGGAAAGTGTTGCAGCTGATTGGGGGAGTTCAGGCCATCTGTTGTTCTTTCAGGTGTTTGGGTTTAGAATCATTTGATGTGCAACTGATGCATGAAACTCATAAGGAAAGATTTGCTGGTGGCTTTGATTGCTACTACATTTCAGCATAAATATTCTACAACCTTTGAACTGTGCATTTGAAAATTGTATTTGACAAAGACATCTAATCTCTGTAAAGTTGGGTCATCAGACCTTCAGAAATTGAATACAATGTATCCATGCATTATTATTTTGTACCTCTGTCTGAGTTTGTTGTTGTTGTTTTGCTGCAGAAAAACTGTTTGGCAGATGTGTTGCAATTAGGTATAAAGACGTTATTCTGATCATTATTAATTTTTATCCAAGGCATATCATGTTCCCCAGGCCTTGAACAATATAAATTATTATTATTATTAATTACCTAGGGTATTATATGTATTATTATTCGGTTGCCAGAAATAGAAGCATATGTATATAGAGATGTTTTTGCAAAGTTTTGGCAGTTTGTTTATGTGAACGAACAAGTGAAACTCTGTTGTGGCACCTAGGTTAAGTTTGTTTGCCCAAGAATTTCCTTATCTGTATATGCAACATATTTGTGTCACCATTTAACAAGTGAATATAGTACTGAGAAACTGTAGAGCTGCACTGCATTCCAGTTTTGTTGTGAAGTTATGATGATTGAGTCCAAGTGAACTGTAGGGTTACTGATCATGCGCTTTTGTTTATTTGTTGCTCTGTATAGCTTGAAATATAGTCAGACAGTCTTTCCTACAGCTAATATTTATTTGATGACGAATTTGTTGAATTTTTGTTCAGAATCCCTCTTTCAATATGATGTAAATTTTGTAACTGCAGGCAGCAGTTACTCTGTGAGCTAAGCTTAGTTATAATATTTTGTCTGTACACCTAGTAACTCATGAAGAAGGACTTCCCGTTCGTGAACCATCACCAGACTATTTACTGGAATCTGAAGATGAAGAATCAGATCATGTCAAAGATAAATCACCTGCGCCCTCAGCATCAAAAGATCCTGGTTTTGCTCCTCATGTATCCCTGCACAGCCAAACAGGATTACACAGAATGAACTGAGAAATTCTTGAACTTCTCAAAGATTTACATTTTGAGCAGATCCTCTGTGGTCATGAAAACAGCTTGGGAATCATTCAGACTTATAGCGAAACAACAGAGCAGGCAACTGTAAAGAACTTGTGAATAAACTTCTCTTAGCCTACCAGAAATTAGGCTGCAACATGTCACTTTCTAGACTTGCATTTGGACTTTATCCCTAATAATATAGCGCAGTTATTGATGAACATGGTGAACGTTTCCACCTTGACATCTTGGCAGTGGAAAGCAGGTAACTAGGAAAAAGTTCTGCACGGTTCGCAGACTACTGCTGGACTGGGGTGAGAGATGCCCCAGCTGTAGTGTACTAGCACAAGCCAAAAAAACATACTATCTAACGTGATATGGGAGGTATATTGTTTTATCCAAATAATTGTCAGTTATCATTACTTAAAACTGTTATACAAATACTTAGAAGTGTTATTTTGAAATTTAATTAATTGTTTAATAAAATTTCTAGTAAAGCTCTCCTTTAAAATTTTCTTTTAACTATCGAACCTAGCATAATGTATGTACTAAAATCTTAGTCGAATATTTTCAGTACTGGAGCTAGTTAATTTTTTAAAAGTCATTTTTGTTATCACAGCTTTGGAAAAGATAGGTAAAAAATAAACTTATCTAAGAAACAAAAAAAAACTTGTGAAATGTTTACCACTGTTATTGGTACAAATCGAAGAAACGACCATGGACACGCTGTTAGGTCAACTTTTACAATCGATTTTTACAAGTAGTTCAAAGATTTGTCTAATGTAAGTTAATGCTGCAAGCAGCAGGCCTCTTTTTGTGAATAAACTGCTTCTATTTATACCGTAGCAAATTGTAGCGAATTACAGGCACAACGCCTCTTTCACCAAGAATGCCGTCGCATTTATATTCAACAAGCCACTGGTACGGTTTCTTCCAAACATCCTTGAGGACTTGCAGATCGCAGTTTTCGGTCTTTATAATGCAAAAAAATAAAGTGGATACCATAAATAAACAGTTTCAACAATTCCACAGTTTAAGATCTACCATAGGCCTACCACAATAGCTTGTAGCCTAATTAAGAAAGCATAAACTCACAAAGTAGGTTTATTATCAGGTCAAAGCATTTATGAAATTGAAGTTTAAAAGCACCGTCGAACTTACGCAAAGGCAAATGGGATATTGATGGTTTGCTACTGGTGGAAGCTAATGACCTACGGAAGCTACCAACGCAACGGTCCTCGAACAACCCGATTCTAGACTGGAAATATTGCTCTTTGATGCATATTGGGGCAAAGTTATCTTAGATTGGACCGATTTAGCAACATGTAATGCTAAAGTATTAAACTTGCATATACGTATTAGTCTCCCAGACGGCAAGCTCATAAACATTTGATGGGACCATATAGATCCTATAAGGGTCCTATATGAGAATATGGGTTTCATATGGGCTCAATACTGGCACGCTGGTAAGATTAATATGATGTGTAGCCTACCCAATATCGTGGTGTTTGCCTAGGTTAGCCTCAGATTATATTGTTCACCACTCACCCTTTCTGTGCCCTTTACGTTGACGGCTAGTGTCACTTTCAGGCGATATGTTACATAACCATCTCCAAACTGAAATTTCCAGTCATTTTACAATCAGTAGAGATGCTTTTGTTACAATCCATTTACAAAAAAACACATGCGATATAGAAAGGTGTGAATCTGGATGCAACTCTAGAAGAAAATTTAATTTGGCTCCCCTATTGCAAAATTAATGCAATTGTAGGCCTACATGTTTTTCTATAGCGGCCGATGGCCTCGACCCTGTTGATTTTTCAATGAACTTATCGGGTGAGGTCCTTTACCCCCGCTGTTAAGTCCGTTTTAAAGGGCGCCACATCATTTAAGGTCCCCCCTGTGTACGGACCGTCCTAGTCCGAGATTAAAATCTCAGAAATCGGCTATAGCCACGATCGGTAAGCGGACCGGCATCCTCATGTACAGAGACTCATTGACGTACAATATGGGCTCAAAGAACGTAAGAGAAGCGCCAATCTACACAACGACATGATAACAGTAGCACAATTGGAAAGTGAGCATTGTATAGGCCAATTTATAGTGCACCTTTTCAACAAACTAGCATGAGAGGCTCTAGGAAATACGTGAGTTTCAAGGCAACGAGTTGCAGCAGTCCTATCTCCCACAGCTATTTGAGCTCGAATAGTATAGGCGTAAATGAGTTAAGCTTGTTCCTGAGTGACGGATCCACGTTGTGAAAGTCCTGTGCTATGCTGTGGAAGTCTAGCCCGTGGACAAGCAGGTCACTCGGGTCAGAAGAGCGTAAAGAACCACGAAAGACGACCGCAGCAGGCGATCGAAAAGATCAAAGAGGTACTTGGGAAGTTGGTAGCCTGGCCTGAGAACGCTTTTGCTATAAGAGACAGACTCAGTCTGTCAACGGTGAACTGAGATAACTGCAGATAACGAACAATCAGCCTTACAGCAGCATTCAAAACTGATTGAAGAGTAGACAATCGCATGTTGGGCAAATCGGCAAAAGTAGTCAGCACAACCACAAAGTTACTACATACAATTGCATGAACCATAGCAGTAAAACAGGTAATTACACTGGCGTGGTTATGTATTTTGGCGCCTGGGGCAAGTGACTGGCGATCGTATCGCAGGATTCAGTTTCTAGGTCATCCGAAACTGTTGAAGAATCATCCTCTCAAAAAAACTGCCATGAACTCCATGGAACTAGTTAAGACTGTGGCTCTTTTCTCTTGCTATTTTCTGAACTGAGTTCCGCTTAGTTTCTGTCGCTTCATTTTTGATAAAGGCAAGCGATACGCACAAAGTGATGAACAAAAACACAAACTTGGCTATTACGCCTTACAAATATTCCTGGACTTTATGACTCAGCGCCACTGTCTAGCATCTATGCGGTCGCCTCTGTGAACTTTCTCTAAGACCGACCCTGTCCCTAAGAAGAGGCGTGAGCGAGGAGACTGCCTGTGCCTCAGGCCTTAGGCCTATACTAGAACCTGACTCTTTGGACCTAAAACTATAACAGACGTAAATTTGGTTGTTGAAAGAGAGATGTTCTTTTTTAATAATCCAGACAGAGATGTAGTTTTGATCCGACACACTGGCAATAGGCTATTTAATTCTGCACGGTCAGAAAGGGGAGAGGAATGGGTAGAGTGGTCGGATAGAGAGGGCTACTTCGACAGCAGCGACCGATAAGTTCACATGTAAGTATGTAATACTGGGTGCGTAGCTTTCAGAGACAGCAAATGATCAGTTCAGGTCCAGAGTTGAAACTCAGTAAGCATAGGCCTACTGTAGGCCTACACAATGTGTTCAGGAGGCCCGTCGAGTCTAAATTTTTTCATCGGTACAAACTTTGGATATTTAGCACATAGGCTTTCATTGTCTTTTGTGTAATCCCCATTGAAAATTTGGGTGCAGGAGATAAAAATATGTCTTTAAAATTTTATTTTGACATCATATTTGCTGCCGTCGGATGGCCCCCACCACTCAACCCAATTCAGCTACTCCACTGGGTCTCTAGGCTATACACAGCGTCCACATTAAAACTTTTGTCTCAAGTTTAGTAGGTGTGCGAGTTAGCTGGGATAAACGGTCCGAGAAAATGAGCATATTTCATCCAAGCTTTCATACACTGGTAGAAATGACAAAAGAAAGGTCTTATTCTAGCAAGAAGCCAGTAGGCCCTAGCTGCCTTGTTCGAAACCATGCTGTAGCTTTTCCTGATTCAGACAAAGGCGATCAGACGAAATTCAGTACTGGATGGGTCGAGACTATTTGCATAAACGGAGCCAGTAAGAGCAATCTGTTCAGAAGGAGGACCACGAAAGTGGACATCATCAGCCTACAGAACAGAGCAGCAGTAGGCCTGTGTACTTGTAGAGTACGGGTCCCCAAACTGAACCCTAAGGCACATTTATTTCTACTCAACCCACGACGTAAGAGTAGTCCTATTAGGCCTACCTACTCTGAGCATCTGACTGCGCCCAGAAGTAAGTAAACTGAAAGTAACCCAACAGGTGTCAAGCTAAGACAAGAGACGTCTTCGAGCGACACAACAGAATGTCATTGGCCGACCGTATCAGCGCTGATGAGGATAAATCAAACAGTGCTAAAAAAGTAGGCCCGACATGTTTCAGTATACAGTACGTTGCCAAGAAAGTTATATATCCAACTCCCAATGGTGACTTTTCCGGTTATTTGACCATTAATTGCTTATATATGAACGTGCTGTTCTGAATTAGCCCTAACGTGTAACACCACTTAGTTAAGCAAGCGGGCAACGCCTTCGAGATGTAGCCTACAAGAGAACGTTCATTACGTAATAAGTTATGTATGTAATAGTTATGTATGTAAATATGCATGTATGAACATTCTTCTGCGATATAATTCCTAGTTAGTCTGCCTATTTGAAGTTTGAAACAGCTGCATAACCTACGTTATCGATCTCCGCCTCCAAATCGAAGAGGTTACCGTCGGCTTAAGCCCCTATGTTCGACTATATTTACTGTTACATCAGTTAGGCCTATAGCCAGAAGAAGGCAGAATAACTACCTTTTTTCGAACTTCACCGATACTTCGCAAAGAAGTAAAGTATCCGGATTCCTGTTGAAGTTTGAAAGTCGCAAACTGGGCTGCTTTCATGACGTCAGAGTCTCCGCTGACTAAGTTTCCTCCTACAACCGGTTCTGCTGCGCAGTTGCAGAATATCAAACACGCGACGAGGGAGACAAACGATTGCTCTGGCTTCATGATTCCAACTGCTTCCAACACGAATAACTGCAGGGTATCTGCGATGCGTAATATATCTGGAAGAAAGCTGTAGTGATTTATAGTCTGTCAACGGCGTTGCATATTTAATTGACACCTGTTCGAAGAGATCGTATCTGGCCAACCGTGTATGGAAATTAGCTTTGGTATATCTGTTTTATCTTCGACACCGTATATAGTTACAAAGGTGGAATCTATTAATAGCATTATTGTAAAAAAATTACAGTAAGAATTAGTGATAAATGCAAAACAATACCAATGACAAACAGCAAAATACAGCAAGTAAAACAGCAAATATGAAGTGCTGATACTCTGCAAACATTTTGCTGCAGCAGATGACATGTATAACAATTTGAGAAGTATAGGTGCTTAACATCTGCTGTTTCACGTGTATCATTTGCATTGCATTGCCGTTAACAAGCATTCTTGAACTGTAAGGTTTTTTCATCAACTCAGACAAAACAAGAACCAGCTGAACACCGATATCGTCATTTGAGAAAAAGTGACGACAGATAAGGCCACTAGAAAATAGATGAATACTGATAAGGTGTTTAAAGGACAAGTGAATGCAGATAGATGAATATAGATAAGGTCATTTGATGCTGGGATCAAAAATTTAGGCAACGAAGCTGGCTAAGCCAAGAAACATAAATATTTTATTAATAATTATTAACTAATTACACAATTGCATGACAATTTTTTAATCAGCCTCAAATAACGCACACACATCGAATTTCCAGAATGTTCTGCTCTGGCAAAGATGTGAGACTTTATGTAGACGGTACACGGGTATTTAGGCCGCCAATATGCTGGCTAATGGCCATCCAATAATGGCCGTTAAATGATATAATCAACTCAGTATCAGTACACCTAAGACAGTCATCCTAGAGCTAAAGTTCATATCACACTCAGTGAGTTTTGCAGGACTAGCCATAAAGCGTTTTGAAGCATGACCTGTATAGACAAAGGGTGAAATGAGAACTCAAGGCCAAAATTCCACAATTCACACAAACAAAGCCACAGCTCAGCATCACACTTCTCAGGTCAAAGTAATCATAACTGTAAACTAGAAATCCATCCACCTGGTTCTGCGCTGCATGCTGTTACAGGCAGGAGCTTTTAATATCCTGTTAATTCCTGCAATCACTTTTTTCTCTGTGACCAGTAATGGGGTAAATAATGTGGGTATCGGCTCATGGATGGTATTTATTATCAATTACGGTCAACAAGGGTCTTAGGGTTGTAGGACCTTTTGGCTCAAGCACATACAAAACCAAATAAACCCAGCAACTAGACAGCCTATACTTAAATTATCAGATGACAGGGCTTGACCACAAATTCACATGGCACCTTGGAATTCAAACCCCAGATGCAGTGCTCATTGAATGGCCACCTGAAAACGAGCGCTGTTGCAAGCAAGCGCTCTGTCTCAAGGTGCTAGCCATCTGCGGTTTAAATTCAGACTAAGCTTCAGCAGCACTGCTTCAACGCTATTCTGCCTGGACAGCTGTGCACTAATTATGGCAGATTACATTTGTAGCAGATCCGGAACAGTCCTAGGTCTCTGCATCCACAGTAACCAGCAAATGTTCTAGTGGGAAAGGAAGATCGCTGTGTCAGTCGCCGGTTCATGGACTTTGGAGTCGTTTCTTGCACTCTACTTGCACTTTTTAAGAAAACAACTGGCTCTTGCTTGGCAATCGCATTCTCCTGTTTCTTTGACATTTCAGGAGCTTTAATACACTTGTCACTAACACAAGATGGCTCAGCTAACAAAGAGACGTTGCTGATAGCAGTGTTAGTACAGTTCTGTTCCGTGGCAGAGCAGAAACGACTGTCCATCTCAAAGCGAACCTCTTGACTCGCATCTGGCAATGTTGATTTGCATAAACAGCGCAGTCGTTCTTCATAAAAACCTTCTTTTGATGGATCCGTTACATACCATCTTGACCAGTCGCTCACTCTGCGCACTTCTGAAACAGGCATCAAGCACTCGCATTTAAATATGCGACACGGAGTTCTTATCAAAAGCACATGTAGCCTGTAATACAACAGTTGAGAGTCTGAGCCTACCGAGCAGACTCTGTAATAATCTCAGGCAAGCAGTTTGTGTGCTGGTGATGTAACATAGTAGAATCTGAGCAGGGAAGTAAACAGCAAGTCTTGTGCACTTATCCTGTGCCCAAGACCTTGGGGTTCATCCACTGCCATTTAAAGGGCCTAAGATATGGAAGTAATTGCCTCCCCTAAGTCCCAGTTTGGGACATGGGAGACTAACCGTATGTGATAAAATTGGAAGAAATTGGCAACTGCTAGCTGTCTATTAGCATTAAATAGCCTTCCCCAAATACAGCAACTGCATGCTAGCTCAGCAAAATGCTCTTTCTGAGGAAAATCCCCTTTTGCTCCCATTAGCCACGGGCCATGAAAGCAATTGCCGTAACTGTCCAGCTTTTGACAACTTTTCACACTATGCCTCTAGCAAATGCAAAAGCATAACATACATAAACATAAAAACAGTAAGAAATTTATAGCACCGAACCTCTATTGTGCTGTTGGCCCAGATATTTACTCTCCTGGTCCACCCCAGTCAGCCTCTTCTGATCCAACCCCTCCTGATCCATCCTCTCTTGATCCACCCACTCTTGATCCATCCCTCCAATCCTTCTCTAATCTTCCCTGATTCTCCCAAACCACCCTTCTCAATCCATTCCGACTATCCCCGATTTTACCCTAATCTGCCCCAATTCATCCCTCTTGATCCATTCCATCTGACCTTCTCCTGATTCTATTTCAATCTCCCTTAATCAGTTACTGTATCTGGCCTTCCCAATTCATCCCCAAGAACCTCTTCCCTACTCCCCAATCCCATCTCCAACAGGTGGGTCACTGTTCAATTGGGGTTCTACCTTTTATTATTTACAAGTTTGTGCCCCCACTGTCACTTGCTCTAATTGTATTAAATGGACCACAGAACACACCAGCAAGGATATATCTAAGGCTATCATTACATAGACATTATTATTATTATTATTATTATTATTACTACTACTACTACTACTATTACTATTATTTCATTTCTTTTCATTCACAGATTATTAGATAACCTAATTAAGTTTTAAAAAAAGTAAAAGTACCTGAGCATTTCTGAACAATGCAGACTCTCATTTCCTTTCTTGCTCCTATACAGCGATTTTTCCTTTTCAGCTTGGACTTCTTTTGACAGGAACGAACCCTCGTCTGCTGACCATCTCCACAAACTGATGAACAGGTTGTCCATTCGGACCAACTTGACCAGCCTCCCCTCTTTGTCTCCTCCTCTTCATCCTCCTTCAGCTTCTCCATCACCTTCTCTGCCACTCCTAACAGAAGGTCAAGAGAATAAACACCCATGGGAAGTCAGACTGACTTCTGAAGTTCAACATCTACATGTGTTACGTTATCAGTAATTATACATTACCTATAAACCTCCATCAAAATCTGTCCTTGTGTTGAAGGACCACTTCTGGCTTAAGTGCAACACTGGATATGATGTTGGCATACAACAAGAAGTTAACCAGTTCCAAACAATGTTAGCAGAAGTGTAACTGACTATGGATTACCATGCCATTTGGGACAGCTCAGCCCTCCATCTCCCCATATTCACTAACTGAGTATTTATGCAAGTTGCAAGGTTAAAGAAAACACTGTTGTTGGATTGCTGTCATTGTCTTTGCCACTGTCTTTATTTCTACTGTCATTCTTCTAAGAAATTTCTCAGAGTATACAAATGTGTTTTCTTTACCTACTTGCCAATCCAAAAATTTGTGGTTAGAACTCAACAACAAACTGCCAACATCAGACAATGCACTGAGATTCACAGACCAGAATGTCATATAACACAAAGCCTTCATTCTTCTTCCAGTATGACAAGAGATGAATGAATTGCATCCTAATGCATCAGTGGAAAGTCAATGATGCAAACTGAGTCAGTCAAATTAGCTTCGTTAAGGGTCTCCACTGGGAATACGATTACTCCCAAAATTTTTATAGAATGGAAATCTCTGCAAAATAATCACCTCTTTCAAACTGCAAGCCAATTGGTTCAGGGATTTTGGATTAACAAGAGGGTCTAAGTACACTGTTTCAAATGCTAAGCAAATGGCAGTTAACACTAGCAGCTCCACTGTTCAGCCTGTGAGTGACAGCAAACTAAGTCTTGCAGCAAAATCTACAGCATGTAGCTAAATAAAAGGAGAAAGAGCAGTAAGAATATGTACCACGATGGGTGCAGTTGACAATCT
Source organism: Norana najaformis (assembly GCA_964023275.1). Lineage (NCBI taxonomy): Eukaryota > Metazoa > Annelida > Clitellata > Crassiclitellata > Hormogastridae > Norana > Norana najaformis. The sequence continues at coordinate 27,216,742 of OZ029913.1, read as the reverse complement.
CCATGGCTCTTCCGGCACATGCTGCACCACCGCTGCTAGGAGGAGGACTGTCACACAACCTACTGCGACAGAGACATTGCGTACCACTCTTCTCCTGATCCTCATCTCGTCCATCATCTGGCACTGTCATGGTTGCTGGGCTAGAACATGGTTGCCATGGTGACCATGATGACCAATCACCATCAACTGAATCAGAATGAAGGAAGTCGTGCAAACTGCACAATTAATTCAGTTAGCATCACAAAAATTAATAGCATGATAATGGGTAATATAAAACATCTTTGCATATTCCCAGCATGACACAAAAATATGTCCATGAAATTAGCTTGATCAGCTGCAATCAGTCAAATCCACAGGAGTAAACTTATATCAATGTTCAGAAAGAAAAATGACATGCTAATCTAAACTAATAACTTCTAAAGTGCCATTATCAAAATACAAGAGGCATCAATCAATGCTCAATTCAAGTGAAATCATAGTCAAACTCAATCCATTGGAGAAAACCTTTTCAGAACCCAACAGGTCAGGAAACCAGAATTCAGGCTATGTTGTGTAAGCAAATTGAAGCTGATGAGTTATAAGTTTAGATCTGAATGACATTAAAGAACTAAGAAACTGCTCAGAACTGGGCTGTAAATTCCAAAGCTTCACATCCACCACCAAGAAGTCAATTATATTAGTCAAAGTGTCTAGAAACTAGAGCATTTTCTAGTTAAACCAAGGCAGTTTGAAGCACCTGATATCTGATTCTACAAAAGTCCTGTATGTGAAAGTGAACTCATTTACATATCGCACATGCATGTTCAGAAAATTACAGGGTGGAGTAAAATAAGCTGAAATCTAAGGCAATATAAGGCAACATAAGGAAAAACAATGCAAGACAAGGAGATTAGAAGAAAGACAAGGCATGGAAAGTTAAGGTAAGGTTAGATAATGTGCAGTAAGTTAACTATGGCAAGTTAAAGTAAGGTAACACACATCTCATTAACATATGTCTGCCCCTGCAACTGCTCTGCTCTTGCTCTGCACTATGAAAGTTGACCTCATTAAATTACATTGAAGTCAGTGCACTTGAATAATCCTTTGATATAAGTGCAGACGAAACAACAGCAATGCAACAAGTAGACAACCATTTGTTATGGGCTGCACTGTTCGACAACCAATCGTATACTTTCCAGTGCACTGGTATGGGAACATGGAGCATATGGGTACTTATACCATGCTACCTGTTTACCTGGTGCTCCCTCAGCCAGATGATGATCTATGGCAGTGCAACAAGTGCCTATCAAAGAGCACCTGTGAATGCAACAGAAGGAAACATAGGAACCTGGGAGTTGAAGGTAAGTAGGACAAGATGACAGATGTTTGTTCCCAGTCGCCTGGCATTCGTTAATCTCGTCATCCCACTCACAGTATGGATCCTGCATTGACTGACACAGCCTCCATTCCAAACATAACAACAAAAACAACTAAACATAATGCCGATGTTTTCAACCTCTAAGCACATGGTCGACAATAAGTGTCCATATATCTGTCTGTGTATCCAATGTTACCTAACCTGTCTACTAGGAAAAGAAAATGGTTAACTCTTGACATTGATTTACCTCAGACATTCCTTGTGTACTCTTAGTGTAAATATATAATTACTGATAAAAAGCAAATGTAGGTTGGTGTTCTGGTACTAATGCTGTCTTTTTCCGCCACTATGATTAAACATGCACTATAAAAACGAATGCATCTCATGACTGCACCAAACATAATCTCACTTCTGGAGACATTTTTTGTCACATGAAGCAAACAGACTACAAAACGACACACCCTACCATTTCAAACTTTGCTGTTACCACGAGAATGGTGAAAACTCCACATTTCAATTCAGTTTAACGAGAATGTAGTAAAAACAAATCATATATACAGGTTCAGCCGCTTTAAAATGTTGGTTAGTTTTTGCATACTAGTGCAGACAGACTTCATTTTATGATCTGTTACCGAGGAAAGGTTGAAAAATCCACATTCCATTCAATCTCATGAGAATGTAGTAAATATAAATGACAAGTACTGGTTCAGACGTTTTAAGATGTGGCTTAGCACTGGCAGAATAGCACAGACTTCGACACTCGAACAGATGTTTCAAAGTCATGAAAATTAAAATTAGATTAGATTTTGATAGATGTCATGTCATTAGTAAACATGTTTTCTACTGCAGCAAGATGCATTTCACAGACATCATTTCCTGCATCATCTTCATTGTTAACATGCGTTCTTCAAATGCATCTCACGATTGCACCTGAAGCAACCTCATTTCTGAAATGTTCCCTTTGTCACCAGAAGCATGCAGAGCATAAAACTAAACTAAATCACACTTCTGTAGCATCTAAAACATAGCTATGCTACCAAAGGAATGGTGGTTGAAATCCACATTCCAAGTCCATTTAATAAGAATGTAGTAAACATAAATTAAACCAATACATGTAGCAGTTCAGAAACTTTAAGATGTGGATTAGTGCTTGCACGTTATTCCTTGTTTTATGGTCTGTGGGGTATAAGCATATCAAGCTATACCAAACTTTTTCACGTTTGCCAAATTTTCACATGGTATATAAAAGTGTGGGTTATATGCGTGAAAATACAGTAATCTGCACATAGTTTCAATATAATAATAGAATGACTTCCATCTTTTTCCTCATTCTCCTGTTAACTTGCAATGCAAAAAATGTTGCTTACATTATTTCAAGTTTCCATTAATAGCTGTACATATTTAAGCTTCTACTTCAATTATTCCTTAGCAGAATTATTTTATTCAAACATTGCTGAAACCCCAACTTACAGTTTAGAGGGGAAACGATGGCACCTTTGTGTTGGAATCTGATAGAGTCTGGCTGCTGTGCCTATCAGAAGAAAACCCTGAAGACAAGAAAAATGCTGGCCAGTCAGAAGCCAGAACGAAAAATCCAGACAAACTACTTCGTCTCAGTCATTCCGAGAACACAGTTAACAATGACTGGTTGAAGTTAATGGAAGTAATTTGAAATCATTAAAAGTTAATTAACTTAAAGATGTTTGAGTTCTTTAATAATAAGTTCATCTGAATGTCAATGATTCACGAAAAATCACCATTGTGGGGCCCCAGCACATGTGTAGAGCCCAACCAATAGAATCTCATCCATGTTATATGGTGGACACCACAGTGAAGTCGAGATGTTGGAGATTGATGACAGATGAGTGACTCATAAGAAATACTGGTCTCTTTTGTGTCAAAACACTTTGGATCATGCTTTTCTGTCATCAAAGGATTTACTCTCTCTCTCTGCCTGCCTGCCTGCCTGCCTGCCTGTCTGGCTGTCTGTCTGTCTGTCTATCTGTCTCTCTCTCCAAAATACAGGCAACTGTGACAGAAGCGCCGGTCTGGATAGCTTCAAATTGGCTGAGGCTGAACTTGGCAAAGATGGAGTTCATTTCGTTGAACACAAAACAGACACATGCTAAGATGGACAATGGGATGACAGCAGTGGCATCATCTGGCACAGAAACAGCACACTGTGCAGAAATTAGGAGTGCTCCTGGGTGAAGAACTACCCATGGTGAAACACATCCACTTCCACTGCAAGTCCTGCTTTATATACTGCTTCAGATATGAGTCTTTCACCACTAATGCATCCAACTACTGTAATGCTGTCTGTGCACAACTGAAGTTCTCGATATGACAGCTTCAGTTAATCATCAACTGCATTGCCTTTATTCACTGCCAACCAGTCACAGTTTTTGCATTATACTTTCTTATGCATCGGACTGTTCTTCTAGAACAATCTCCTGTTAAAAACACATAATGTTTCAAAAGAAACAGCTCAGGAAACATTTTCAATCTATCCTAAGTCACACCATTTTAGATCTGGCAGATAGCCATGCTTAGCATTTTTGATAGATTCCCAAAATGTGCTATATAAATGTACAGACACACACACTCACACAAGCGTGTGCACTTGTAACCACACAACACAGGCACACACACACATGGACAAGTTATGACTAACCCGGGCTCGGACCAGCTCCATTTGGGTAATTGGCTGCGGTTGGTCCGAAGGCATCAAGTGCAGTTCTTCCAAAAAGCAGACAGAGACATTTGTTCTGTTGAATTCCATCGGCTGAGGCAGCAGAAAAAACTTCTTGATGACACCCTCTAGTGTGGCTATGAATAGCACGATCACTTCTGTTCTCACAGAGTGAAATACAACTCGGACTCGATCGGCCACAACGTGAGTCCAGCTGACAAAGTAAATGAGTGTTGTGAGTAGCTATGACAAGCATGAGAAGTAAACAGCAATTCACTTGATTAGGTTGATATTAGACAGAACTGGAAATCACATATTTTTAACACATATTTCACTTGCAAAGTCAGTAAATCTGAATCTAAGGTGCGGAGTAGATCTGATTCTGAAGTGTTCAATAAGTGACCAGACATCACAATTACTCCAAAGTTAAGTGACTTCAGATGAAACAGAGACTCAGATTTACCGATGAGCCACACGTGCAAAACCACATTGAACAACAATAAATTCTTGAAATAAAAGCATTGTAGTAAATTATAAGATTTAGACATGATTCTGTGGAGGTCATGGATCACAGAAGCTGATTATGATGCGTTGGTCTTTCAATACTAGTACTGTATCAAAAGTTCTTTTGTATGATTTTGAAATTGTCAATTCATTTTCAACTGCTCAATCCAAAAGGCAAGAAGGTTGTCTGGTCCATTTGGTTTTCAGTTTACAGATTATACCTGTTTATCAGGGCACCCAACAAATGCAATGATTACCTCACTTTAGCTTTAACTGGCCACTCCCTCTGTCTTTCTCTCTCCCTCTCAAGATCTCAAAGGTCAGACTGACCGTTCGTTTTCCGCCAGGAGCGGTGGAATGTGACCGGATGGTTGGACTGCACTGTCCATCATCTGGAATTTCTGGACATCAACGAGATGTCTATGTGAGCTGATGATGTTGCCTGATGATCTTTTGCCTCCTCGAGGACACTACCAACATAAAAGAACTCTTCAGTAAGTTCACACTAATATATCAGTAGGCAATGAGTAACGTGATGGCTCTTTGAAATTTCTAAGCCTAATCCATGTTCGAATCCTAATGCGTCATGGAAGATCGTCAAATTCTTGTTAGGTCCTTCTGTGATTTCTGTCATCCAGTCTGCATTTCTGTCCATATAACCTGAGACCAGTGTCCGCATCTACAACTTTAAGGAAAGAACCAGTGAACCAATTGGCCACTCTATCAGACACAGAAACTGGTGGACAAGCATTACATTCCTGTTTTAAACTTAAAGACATGTAGGTCACCAAGAAAACATATGCAAAACGCTTCAAAAGGTGAGAGGCTAACTCATAAGGTAATTCAAGTACAGTGACTGTATTCCTCTTATAAACTCAACTCAGCAGATTATACATAAAACTACTTGAATAAATTTTAAATATAATTTCCGAACTTTAATTAAATAAATCAACCAAGAACTGAACTTCCTTCGTGTCTGACCAGCAGATGTGAAAAGTTTACTGCGTACCTGTACTGACGACGGGTTGTTGGAGGCTCTGGTCCAAGCTGCCTGAGCACTCTCCTGGTATTTGAAAGACCCAGAGAACGCCTGATCAAAAGAAGTCAAATTGTAAATGCAGACGGCAGATCCATAGATACTCGTCCTAAAACAAACAGCACAACTGTTCTCATGCCAAAGTACCTAGTAACATGTTAGTAACTTCACACTTTTCCTAACTTGAAGTACTCCAATTTCAAGGACACGGACAACTTTCGCAGTTGACAGAGAGTTTCTTAGCCCAAACAGGATTTTCTTTCATTTACATCTGATGTCATCTGATTTGCTCTCATGTAGTGTGTTATAATTTAATCCAATGTAATCAATCATATCATATAATCGGCCATAATCTGTAATACAATGCAATGTACTGTTGTGAATGAAACCAGACATTTAGGTGGTGCCTCTAACGAACTCCTCAAAGGTGCTAATGTAATTTAATCTAACAAAATCTAACTTTTATTTTCATGACATCGAAACATCTGTTTTGTCATATATATAATAAAAGCCTCAGATGCAAGCATGGTCTGTGGTCCATTTTCACATTCAGAAAAAGTGACAAATAATGCCAGTGATTTCTTTGCACTTGGCCTGGGCAAGGGAGAAGGACAGGGAGCGGGTATACACACAGACATTTGTGTTATATACAGGTACATATGCTTTGATGAGTTAAAATGAACACATGGCATTTTTGGTAAATTCATATTGAAAATTTTATCATTTTAATTGTTTAATTTAAATCATTTAAACATTTTAATTTTGCTATAGATCTTCAATTAAAATATGTTAAAGATCAATTAAAATACACTAAAGATCAATATTTGCACTCAGATTGTTTTTATCAATAAATCAACTACCATTATAACAGAAAATGTGCCAGTTTCAACCTGGCTCTCTGCTAAGTTTCAGCTTGGCATTTACAAAGCACACTTGGAATTAGAATGGATTAAAATATCTCAAGAGATATGCTATGCCATTTATTAAAGATATCTTTAACTCTGTTTGCTTCTTTATGCTTTGTTAACAGCATTCAGTAAACTGTCAACCGCACTTGCTTTGTTAACAGCATTCAGTAAACTGTCAACCGCACTATCTCCCCTATGCTTGACTTCAAAACCACAGCTACCATCTCCATATCCATAGTCATGCTAAACAAGACTACTGCAAATCACTTCACCTGAATAGGGAAACCACCCAAATAAACTACCTTCAAGTCATCCCAAATGATCTTGCTCATTGCCGTCTTCAAAACCCCTAAACACCATCACATCACTGCTGTTCTTAAACACTTAAATGGTTTAAAATACCTGAACAAACAGAGTAAAAAGTCCTCTAGTATCACTTAGTATATCAAGAACAATTGCATGCTAGCATATGCTGTGGTATAAATGAATGTTTCCCATATAAAAAATTCGGGAACCATGTCCATGACTGCACTACAACTGAATTCACATTATGTTGGAGCACGCTACAATGGATCGATGTTGTATCCATATCAGAAAACAAAAAAGTTGTTTAGAAAGGCAACATATAAATATACGCTTTTATTTCAAGGTTTTTTAAAGATGTAAAGTAATTTAAATTCACTAATAATTATTGCTTCACACTTTTCATACTGTTCTTCCTCTTCATGTATGTGAAGCTTTTGCTTTTGTCAGAGTTAGGCTTCTGCTGGGGCGAAGTTTTTAACATCTAGACAGTTTCAGCAACTGCTTTCATGGCCCAGAGCTAATGGGGAGCAACAGAGACATTCTGCCAAACCAGTGCAAAGATGCTCCACACATGATTGGCTAGTTGTTGTTGTTACACAAGGCATCAGCTGATCACTATGATTTGGATGTCAACAAGCATACAGCTTCTCTGATATTTCCAACTACTCACTGACACACTTACTAAAGTTTCCTGGGGTTATGTGTGTTGTGCTGTAAAATTGTATTGAACAGATAAGACAGCAGCTGAAAACAAACGGTGAAGTTGTAAGGACGGCAAAGATAAGCTGAAGATCTTCGTCATAATAGGTGCTCTGCAGTTCACTGAAGTAAAACGGATAATTTCCCGGCAGAGAACAGTTGAGACGAGCCTTGAGAAACGTCGTCCAGTTGTCTTCCAACAGAACTTTCCCACCTGAATCACTCTGGTTAATCAACAAACCACCTCACATCATCATCATTACCATATCTATTGTTACTTTGTCAATTTACTATCATTACTATTATTAACCTTGTAATTGTCTGTAATGTAACTGCATTTGGGGTCAGAGTGCTAGTCTTATCCACTATAGAATCTTGTGTTTTATCATAAAGTTTTATGAAATAACAGTAATGATGATGACAACTAATATAACAGGTAATAACAGTAATAGACACAGAGATACTAAAAATGTTGGAGTACTGTCACGCATTAGCCATATCTTACCTCTAGTCATACGTATAAATTTATATTATTCACTGATTTATCCCTATTTATCTTACTGTAATATTGCATGGGCATCTAATTATCCATCCCGTCTAAAGAGACTTGTTCTGCTTCAAAAACGAGTTGTCCGTAGAATCTTAGGAAGATCTCCTTATTCTTCTTCGGAAAAAATTTTCATGACCTTGATATTTTGAAATTTGATCAAATTAACAAATTACAAAATGGTGAATTTATGTATAGGTCCGCACATAACTTACTTCCTTCTGCCTTTTCTGGTTATTTTTCATCCAACTTTGACTACCACACGTATGTAATACCAGATCAAAGGGCAATTATCATAGAAGTTATGCCCGTACAAACACTCGTCTATTTTCTATTAAATGCACTAGTCCTTCTTTTTGGAACAGTTTATCTCATGACATTCGTGTTCTGCCCAATATAAAATTATTTAAACATTATATACGCGCATATTTGAATGAACTCAATAAGTGAATTCATGTGAATTAATTCATTTAATTAGTTAAGTTTTTTGGTTCTTGTTACAAAGGTTCTGTTTGCTCAAGTCCAGTTGGACTAGAGGGCTGTCAAGTTGATTATTTGTCATTTCAAGTAGCATTCCATGTGACGTAGACGACACTCATAAGCGGAACGTGGTTCTTTCTGGGTCTGCCTGTGTATTCCACATGTATATTTTTTAATGTAATATGTTATACGCTGTTGTCTTTTTTGTGGAGCAATAAAATGAAATGAAAAAAGAAAATGAAATAGAAATGAAAAAGGAGTGTAAATAAGAATGTACAGTCATGAAAAAAAGCCTGTCAATTTAACTGCAGCATCCTCTGCAATTAAATGTTTCAAATGCTAATTGTTACATTCTAATGACCTCCAAAGGCTTTAATGCAATCTCATTTGATTCCGTTGAGGTCTTACCTTACAGATCCTGGCCACTCGAGAATAAATGGCCTGTAATACAAGAAGAGAAACCAGTCAAATAACACCAGTCAAGTCAACATAATTTCTGTTTCCTAAATGAAGTGTGGCATATGCCACAGTCTAATTGTTAGTGTGCTGGACAATCAATCCAGAAGTTAGGAGTTCAAATTCCCGCCTGAGCAGAACATTGTGTTGAGATTTTGGAATATGCACCCCATGGCAATCTCAGTTATAATGAGTATGCTCATTTTCTGTAGAAACTCAGTTACAGTCTCACCTTACAACAGTGGACACTGTTGATGCACTAAACTTTCACAGATACAAATACACGACAGCACTCCTTAAGAAAAGGTTGAAGGCGATGCACTTATTTACACACCTCTGTAGAAACACCTGAGACCACGTGGTCTTTCAATTGAAGGATCATTCAGCTGAGGTGCAAACACAATAACAGCAATCCAATGATAGGACAATGACAGAGGCAAAACAAGACCATGCCAGAGCTCTGCAAGCTATGATATATCCACCCCCCCCAAGAGGTTGGAAGAGACCAGCTGGTTGCTCTTGCTAAATATGGACATTAGCCGAGTCCAACCTGTTCCCACACTGACTTTCAGAATACAAACTGCCTGGAGACAAGCCCTGAATTGAGATAGCTGGCAACGTGTTTTGGAAACGGCAAAGCTCCAGAGAGGGGTGTGCCACAGGTGATAATTAATGATCAAGGACAAGATACCTTTTTAACATCTCAACTTGTGCCGGAATTCATTTGCTGTCTTAGCTTTGCAGCATCTGCCAGCATTGTATCAATAAACCAAGTGGCTTTCTTTTGATTCATATGTGCTCCTGCTGCTGCTGCTGCTGTTGTAGTTAGTTAATATTTTGAATTTGCATCCAGGTTGGAATTCAAATACGTCAAGAATCTACTCTGTACCAAATGCCAGTCTATTTGTCTGTGCTTCAGCTGGTGTAGCCTAGCAACCGAAGCCTCTGGGAAACACTATGCTCTACCATGCTTTAGGCAGACTCAACAAAATGTGATTGTTCATATGACTAAGGCTATGTACATTTAGAGGCTACACAGTATTATTTTCTCATATTCCAATGTTCAGTTATGCCCCACTGAGTACTATGCACCATAGTGTAGTCTCTGGATCAAGACAGAGGGAGGGAGGAAAAGAAAGAAAGAGGACAGGAGAGAGGAAGACTGACCTTGCCGCAGTTGATGTATTCAACGGCTACCTCTCGGAAGAAGAAGTAGACATAGTCACCAATGTCATAGGATGACACAAAGTCAGGCTCTACAAGGACAAACAATCCATCAACATCATCATCATCATCATCACCAACACCATCATGTACGCATGCATGTATGTATGCATGCATGTATGTATGTATGTAAGTAAGTATGTATGTAAGCAAGTATGTATGTATGTATGTACATATGTATGTATGTACGTACGTACGTATGTATGTAGGTATGTATGTATGCAGGCATGCATGCATGTACACATCTGAACTTTATACGAGACTTTTTAGGACCTTCAAAGGTCATCATTATCATCATAACCGGTACTATCACAACCACCCTCATTATTTCTACAAGTCGTCAGTCATCACTATTTTTACCAACATGGTCACTTTCACCAGATAGCAATTAGAATCATCATCAGAACAGCTCCACAGAAGCATCACTCATCTCCTACCATCAGCAAACTGAATACCAACATATCACAATCCACAGCACTCCTTGTTTGCAATCGACCATGCCACTCTAACCTCCTGTGACATCAGTGCCAACTGCACGTAGTCAAGAGAACAGGAGACAGAGTAAAGTGGGGCCTCGTACCATTGAGCCAGCGGGAGTTGTACTGAGCTGTGCGTAGATGCCTTGATGGACCCATCATTCGGTAGACGGCTGCATCGCGACCTGTGAAGTCTGTTACCGTAGCACTGTAGAAGTTTCCATCTGCCGTCATAACCGCTGTACTGTTCTGTCGAGGACCGTATGGACACTTGGCGACACCTGTCACCCATGACTCCACGACATTTAGCGAATCCAGCTGAAAATATAGACACATTACCAATATTAATATTATTACTATTATCTTTTGTTATTATTATTATCCAATCACATTTTGCCTAAGGTTTCACTTGAATCGACCATGGATTCCATGTCTCTGATTCAACTCTGACATCTGGCACACTGATCTCTTAATATTGTCATTGTTATTGTTATGGTCGTCGTTGTTGTTGTCGTCGTCATCATCATCATCATCAGTGACTATAGATCGCTTATTCAGACTGTGACAGTATTAATATTTCTGTTGTTCACACAGATTTAGATTTTTCACTTTACTGTACTTGGTTTCACTGAAAAAATAAAACTGCTACATAATAATAGTCAATGTTGTTTTTTAAAATGGCCAAATTTTAGCCCAATAGCATCACAGGAACAAACAAAACCCATTCAAAATAAAACTCAAACTGTCCTGGATAAAAGTCCCATGGACAAAATGCACCTGGATAAAAGTCCCATGGACAAAATGTCCAAGTTATAATTATGGGACAGGATAAAATGTCCCCACATGAAAAAGAAAAGTAATGTGCTAAAAATTAAAAAAAACAGATAAACCATTGAGCCTCTGGAATATATGCCAGAAACAAAATATTAATTTATTAAGTCTTTGGAATAAGTAAATGCAGCAGTTCAGTGCTACTGGAAACATTAATATTTTTACAAGTATTATAGGTTTTCCAAATTATGAATTCTATATATTTTCAAGGTGTTACATGCAGAATTTTTCATTTCATAATTACTATTTGCAACTGAAATTAATTCACTTTACCATGCTTGAATTTATTGTTTAAAAATCACAGACTTGTCAGAGGATTTTTGTTTATAAAACAATGGGATGGACACAATGGAAAAGAAGTCTTTCACTGTACCCAGCACAAGCTGCAAATAGTTTGAACACTAAATATGTGTTTGAAAATAAAGTTATAAATTTCCTTTTACTAACCAATTAACACATAATTAACTCTTGTTGCACCTCATCATGTTTTGAGTGTGTACTTACATGCCGAACAGTGTACTTACATGTGGAACATTTTGTCCATGGGACATTTCATCCAGGACATATTATATTTGTGACTTTCTTTTGGTACATTTTGTCCATGGGACATTTTATCTGTTACTTTATTTGGGTGCATTTTGTCCATGGGACACTTTATCTGGAACACATTATCCATGGGATATTTATCCAGGATATTATCTGTGTATGTTTCGTCCATGGGACATTTTATCTGGGACATATTATCAAAGTACACTTTGTCCATGGGATATTGTATCAATGACATATTAACTGGGTATATTTTGTCCAAGGGACATTTTATCTGGGACATATTATCAAAGTACACTTTGTCCATGGGATATTGTATCAATGACATATTAACTGGGTATATTTTGTCCAAGGGACATTTTATCTGGGACATATTATCAAAGTACACTTTGTCCATGGGATATTGTATCAATGACATATTAACTGGGTATATTTTGTCCAAGGGACATTTTATCTGGGACATATTATCAAAGTACACTTTGTCCATGGGATATTGTATCAATGACATATTAACTGGGTATATTTTGTCCAAGGGACATTTTATCTGGGACATATTATCAAAGTACACTTTGTCCATGGGATATTGTATCAATGACATATTAACTGGGTATATTTTGTCCAAGGGACATTTTATCTGGGACATATTATCTGGGTATGTTTTGTCCACGGGACATTGTATTCGGGGAATTTTATCAAGAACATTTTTCCTTGTAACCCTGGTGAGACACAACGATATGAAAAAGCCTGATGAACGTGGCAAGCCTTGCGACTGATGCAGAATGATATAAAATTAGCCCTTACAATTCAATAAGGTTAGCTCTCTGGTGCTGGGTAGCCAGCATGAAGCTACTCGAGAGTTAAGTGCTAGAATAGACTGAAGGTATGGCAGGAATTCATAAAAGATTTTACCAAAATCAGTGAGAAAAGTTAAGAGGCATCTGAATGAGTAGAAGCCCTTGTTCAAACAAACCAATCTTGGTAATGTTGTCAATATAGAACAAAAATACACTAATTTCATTAATATACACACACACACATATATGTATAATTTATTTATTTCTATTCTGTGTCTTCTGATGTAGAACTGGAACCATTCTCAATTTACTGAAAGAGCATCAGAATCTGCATCCGGCTGACCAATGACAAAGACTCATAAAGACAAGGCAAGAAGCCATGGTCGATGACACCATTACTTTTCTTTAATAGCTACTTTACTGATGTCAGTGATAGAATAGTGGCCCCATTTGTCACTCTACTGGGCAATTGCTGCAAAACAGAATCATTCATAAAGTCAGACAAATGTCTACTTTGCACACAAATTAAGATCATGGGGTCAAAATAAATGGCCAGGTAATGATAAGAATACAGAGGTTTCTGTATCGAAAATGTTTCTCTATAACCTGAGGATCTGATGTAATTGTCATGCAGTAGCAGCTGCACTGAAAAAACTCTGTACTATCAGTTCAGCCCCAGAGGTAATGGCTGGACAATACATTCATTGAAAATGCCATGTCAGAAGGTCATTCTTTCAAAGCTGAAGACTAATTTCATGCTAGTCCCCGCAGGTAATTTACAGTTACACCAGAAGAAACGCTGCCTTGTGTTATCAGGCATTTCAAGCAAGACTGCCAGACCAACAACGGACGCAACAGTCGGGCAGATTAGGAAAAGCAAAAGTCATTCAGTGTAATCATACTTTGGTTAAGACAACCATATGAAAACTCCTGTTAATGCAATGGAATTATTATTATTAACTTGCTGATTTCCAGTGTGCCATAACACTGCATAAAGGAGCAAGAGCAAAGTCCCACAGTCACACAAAACAGTATCCAAATCATAGTTAGCACGGCCAATGCTCGTCTCTTTAAAGCAATCTTGACCAACCCAAACCAAGTCTTACAACAACTACTCCCACCAATTAAAACCCTCAGTTATTCCCTACAGCCCCATGCCCATATTATTCCTCCTGCTGATAATTTAACGCGTAAATGTTTTATTATTAGGATGTTGCATGCACATTAAGTTTTTCTTGTGTTGTTAAATACTTGTAAACCGATGTGCGATTAGTTATTGGTTAATAAAGAATATACTTACTTACTTACTTAGAAACCATCATCCTAGAACTGAAATTTGTACTAAGTTTAGATTTTGTGTGATTCTGACCTCATTCAATTCATTGATTCTGGCTAAGATGCTGAATTTTCAGATATGTGGTTTTTCCAAAATATCATATAATTGCAAAGAATGTTGCATACCGTGTCAGACTGGCAAACAACTCTAAATGTTTTCTCAACAAGATCCTTGGCAGAAAATAATCACCAGATTTAAACTTGATTTCAACTGATTTAGTTATTATGCTTCTACAGGCCTCCAAAATCCCACTCTGGAGCTAAATGCATTGTTGCAGCCCAAGCTAAGGATGTTTGGCCCACTTCTGTAATTGCACATTTGAACAAACCAGCCTTAGATCCTAAGTTCAACACAGATGTCATGACTTCTGAAAGACAGAACTTTCACAATTCAAAAGCAGAAGACAAACTTCACAGAGTCTTTATTCAAGAATAAGTAATCGATATACACAAAGCACATCACAACAACTCTGCTGCAGACGCAAGGGTCAGCTGTGACCTGTAAAAACAAACACTGCAGTATTTTTTTACTAACAGTCAATCTTTCTAAGTGAAAATGGAAACATATTGCTGCAACTCTTCCGAATGGAAATCCAATTAGTTTAATACATAATTTTTTCCATCTTTATGTCACTATCCATCAGTTTTGTCAAAATGTTATGTCAGATCAACTGCACTTAGACTTTTGATGTTGGTTAGCTGAATCAACTTACAATATGTCAACTTCAGCCAACTTGCTTATAGCTTTGATCCCTTGCTGGTGAAGATGACCCAGTGACCTTACTTTTAACTCAGTGACCTCCCTCAAACTGATTTAATGACCTAGACCTCTTGACCTTGTCTTATTTCCTAAAAATCACTGTTAGGCTGAAATTCTTTGATAGGTACAAGATGCTAGCAAAAGAAAAAATTAAGAATCTGCAGTTGAGTTACTTTAGTTCAGTGTATTTATTTTCGTTGAATTAATACTAGGGATAAAAGGTTGAACTGGTCACTGAAACTGAACAGTGTTAACAAGTAAGAATTAAAGGCCTCAGCAGCATAAACAAACTGCTGACTCCAGTCAAGACTCAGCTCAGGTACACCTGGGTCTATCTTCTTAACCTGCTAGAATGATTGCTCATATCAGTGCCACAGCAGAAATGGTGGACTGACTGCCGGTGCTTATATCAGTGCACTTTTCCTATTAGGAAGAAGAGTGTTTTTGTAAAGCACAGATGTTTTAGCAGCAGCCCATACACGTCTTGTCCACATCTGCTCAACAGCTGAGAACTGTTTAGAGTGAAATTTAATGGCTTCGGTCTATGATGAGTATTTGGAAAATGGTCTGCATTTGCATGGTACCAGGCTGTAAATGACAATCTGCATTTTACTGTATCCTTCAGTAGACCAAAACTCTATAATCAATGAAAAAAGAACAGCAAATGGATTTTATGCAAGGTGTTAGGAGTAGTCAGACACACTGACCAATACTGAACTTTAATCTTAATCAATAGAAATGAGACTTTTTTCTTTTGGCTGAGTTCTGATGCAGCACCAACCATTGCCATAAATTCTTACTTGCAACCATTAGAGCACCTCAAATCTAAATCTGTGTGAACCTTCATTTGTGCATGAAATATAACATCAAAATTTAAATAGCAGCAGCTTATGAACCAACTCAAATTAAGTCACACATATTCATGCCTGTTATGTTCACAGAATTTGTGAGAGACCCTTATTAAAATGCACTATGTAATTATCCAAATATGTAACACCACTGGTGCTGAGAAGTAAAGGACCGTTTAAACCTTACACTCAATTCAACAATCATCTGCTGCACACAATTATTTTCACTTATTGTATGTTAGGTCTTTAACTTACAAACTGCACTTTAAACAAGTCAAGTAAAAGTATACCGTGCTGTATTGACTTTTGTATCCTAAGGATATGCTGTTTAAATGCAAAACAAAAACTGCTGATTGTGGGAGTTGATAAATGCTTAACAAAGGCAAGGGAATAAAAAGGATACAGAAGCATTCCTTCATCATGGATCCAATCTTGTAAATTCATTTTCATGCTAAATGACGTGTGTCCATTATGTCCACTGTCGTAAGATGAGGATTTATAAGCACCAGAAAGTGGAGGGGAAACAGGAAACCATGCTGTTCCAACAGTTCATCATCATTCAGGCGATTCAGTGTTTTGTGGTACACCAGGAAGACAGTGTAAGGTGGAAATGGCATTTGTCATTATTTAAACATGATCTTCTGCATGGACTGCCTTACCAAGTAAGAGCATGATCATGGTGCCCCTCTTAGTCTCTCTATTTTTGTCTGTCTTTGCCTTTATCTGGCTCACAGTCCCATACTATTCACAATCTCTGTCTCTGTCTGTCTCTCTAGTTAGAGTGTGCTATCTCACACAAAAGCTCTCCCACACTATTTGCAGTCTCCCTCCTCCATCTATTTAATTCACGCACACACACACACAACACACACACCACATACACACACCACATACACACAACACATACACACACCACATACACACACCACATACACACACCACATACACACAACACATACACACACCACATACACACACCACATACACACACCACATACACACACCACATATACACACCACATACACACAATTTTTTATCTTGCACATAAATTCCCTTGTATCTAGACATTTCTAGTCCCTTGGAAAGGATGGATCAAAAGCATCATGGTTCCACTTCTGCATTTGTAAAATGGTGTTCTGCCAGTTTTATCTTCGGAAGAAAATTCTACCTAAGAAAATTCTGCGCCTCTTTGGACGAATATCAGCCCAGGTGTCAAGGTTGTCAGTGAATCTGAGGTAATAATGTAAAAGAAATAAATGCACTGAGTGTAAAGTTTAAGTATTGGTTTGGTCTTCATTAACTCAATCATTCGGTAAAAGGTAATTTTGTGGCTACAGATCTCTTTATAACTAGTCTGAAATCTGAAGCTGATTGGTTCAGCAGTTTTAGATTTAAAGAGGCATAAAAAACCTCTTCCTTAGGCTCAAGTCACTTCATGTTGCGATGTGCTTTCACCAGCCAGGGCTCTGAGAGTAAAGTTCTTGAAATTTATTATTTTTGACTGAGGCAAAAACAACCTGAATCCAATGTCCCACAACGTTTCCCAACATTTGTCATTCACATAATCCACTGCAAGACAATAAAATGTAATTTTTATAATACCTTAAGTGATATCCGGCATGCAGGATATTCTAATGGTTAGTGTGCTGGATTGTCAACCGAGAGGTCAGGGTTCAAATCCCAGCCAGGACAGAAAATGTTTCTAGATTTCTGTTCCACTTTCACCACCTAGCAAACTATGTTCACAGACCACACAGTGTTAGTGGAAGATAAGACAGTCAGGGAGAGGACTGACCACCCACCTTCATATGCCAGGGCTAAAAAAGTGGAGTCATCAACACTTTGTACCCATGGCTGCTAGCTTAAAAGACTGCTCCTCCTTTTGTATACAATGATGATGACGATGAGTCCTCTGCCGAAGGCAGGTCCATTGGCTTTATGCCACCCGGGATGAGATGAGTGAGGTGGTTTCCCGTGACCTTCCTCACAGACAGTTGTGGGTGAGCAAATTGTCCAAAGTCGCTACGCAGTGGGTTGAGGCAGATTCAAACCTGCGACCCTCCGGTTACGAGGCACCGACCATACCACTACAATATCCACTCACTAGTTTCAGCCCAGAGATTAAGAACAGCTGGAAATCTGCCAACCTTTCTCCATGAACACTGAGGTGCATAGGAGTTTGTCCCACAAACAAAGAGTCTGTCCTGACGTAGAATTAGAACACGGATGAAATTATGACAGTCCTCCTAACAAAATCAACAAAAAGAAACAATGCCACAATGTTATGTAACAGGAAATTTATTTACTATTATGTCTTTATGGTATCGTGTGCCACTATCCAATGGTTAAGCTTCAGTTGATGGTGCTAAGCAACTGTGCAAAGGGCTGGTTCAAGACAAGGCACATGGTAAGGTTCGCAAGGCAGGAACCTCGTGTTTTTATGCAAACCATCATTGCTGTGTTTCACGGATCCAACCATCAGTCATTACTACTAATTATTCAGTTGACGGCTTCTACTTAATAACTGGCCACTTACTTTGTGTGTGCTCAGCTTTCCTATCACATGTGGACCTGGTATCTGCTTTTAATGGGGCCATAAAGCTATCTGATTTTTTTTGTCGTTGGCAAACATTTGAAATGGCGGCACACTGTATGCATTCATTAGGATCTAAAGGGGATAACAAAGCATCAAAGTCTGTTACAGAACCAAGCACATTCTAATGGCACACTTGCAATACTACTTCAGAACCTTCATACAGCACATTTAATTAAAACAACAATTCTGATATAACACCATTAAGGATATGGATTCCATATTTTAGCTCAGCTATAGAACCTAGTCTCATCATAATGAAGCAGTATTTGATATGATTCTGAAAGGTAGAGCTACAGGAGGTTCTGGCATATATCATTTGTCTTCAGTCAATCATAATTCCACTGCTCTAATTGCGATTGTTCAAATATGGACAAAAACGTTTTAATGATGATGATGATGATATCACTAAAAGTGAACAGTGTTAACAAGTATGACATACTGGTATATCGTTTTTTTAATTGGGATCAACAAACGAGATGAATGAATGAATGAATGACTATGAAGATGATCACGAGGACAACGATGATAAAAGAATAATAATAATAACAATAACAATATGACGATTTACACAGTGCCATAGTATGGCTGATCTTTAGTTAACAGTCCACGAGTGGAAGAACTGACACAAATGGGTTTTGTCTTTGAGGTAAATTTTCATTTTCAAGACTAAATGTTTTACTGTGTTTCTCTTCTGTGCTCTGGGTTTTTTTTCTATAAATCTAGAGCACAGATTACAACCAGCGATAGGCTAAGTAGGGAATCAGTTTCCAGAAACATTAATTTTCTGAGCACAATTAATTAGTGAATGTAACCTGTCAACTGCCTATTAATTTACCATAAGAATGTGACTTCTTGGTGCTATTGGTGCCAGGCTGACTGGCAGATGTGATGCAGTCATGCAACACTTAGCCTAGTTAGTACCAAGACATTTGGTACCTGCTTTGCCCTCCATCCTGTTTTGGTTGGCAGTACCAAAATGAAAGCTGGGCGGTTAAAAAGGTGCCCTGTCTTTGGATTGCTATGGTCAAGCATCTCAGCTGAATGATTCTCTGACCTTGAGACAATGCTTTTAAAAAGTTTCTATTAAAGCACATAAATACATGTTACTTTTGTCTTTAGTAATGCTTATGGCATCTAGAATTAGTAACAGCAAGTAGTAACACAACTATAGCCATTCTGAGAGGGTTACACCAATTATGCTCAGAAAATACCAAAGTTTATCTTTATGTTTCACTGTTGGA
The DNA here is from genome assembly GCA_964023275.1 of Norana najaformis. Lineage (NCBI taxonomy): Eukaryota > Metazoa > Annelida > Clitellata > Crassiclitellata > Hormogastridae > Norana > Norana najaformis. Next base: position 27,197,105 of record OZ029913.1, on the reverse strand, counting down.
TAGCCAAGAATGCTGTCTGTTGAATATCCTTCTTGGTAACAGAAAACCTTTCACCGTGGCATTTCACAACCCAAGAAACGAGAGCAACATCATTCTAACTCGTGCCTTTTATGATTTAGCAACAACAACTAACACATCACTTCAACTGTGATGGGAATTCTGTGGTGTAGAACTGACAGCCAGCAAACAAAGCTATAAACATTCTTTGGTCTTTGTGACGGCATAGAATAACAAGTTATAATTCATTTTCTAAAATCCAAGCTAGGAAATACGAATAGTTACTGAGGAAAACTAGACAGGTAAGGAGAGGTGGCTGACCTTAATCTGTCCTTTTGACAGACAGATCAACATGGTGACATTATCTGATGGCCAGGACGAAATCTCCACCAGACTCAAATCAGATAAATGAAGGCGCAGTAAATTATCTCTGAACACAAAACAACAAATCAATAAATCAAAAACAAAATGCCTAACGCAAACCAACAAACATTTAAAAAGTCCTCCAAGCTTCAAAACACAACCTCTATCATTCCCACAAGCCATCCAAAGTAATTAAAACAGCCATAATATGCCGCTGACTGCCAAGCAAAGGAGCTGGCCATTTGCATTTAGCTAGATTCTCCCTAGGCTGGTACCATCCTGATAAAATTGTGTTCACATTGTCTGATGGCAGTGTGATTGCCATTTTGCAGCTAGCCACAAAAGCAGTTGAGTAGCAGCTAAAAAACAGCCAAAGAAACCACTGTAGTACTAGCAACCACTGAACATAGTAGTACAAAGATTCATAAACATATACATCAATGTATTTCATTTACCAATTCCTGTAGCAGTCAGGGATCATTGATGTTATCAGTAGATGGAATCTCTCAAGTGATGCTCCTTCAGAAGCCCTATGAGCATCTCTTCTTTGGGCAGCAACAGGCTCAAGTCCCATCAGCTGTTGCTGCTGCTACAGCCTTTCTGCTGATAGCTATGGTGCCAGACAGGATGGACCAAGAACTTGAAGACAGCCACAGGGATTGCCGCCACTTCAGATACAGACAGCTTGAGAAACATCGAGATTAAGTGAGAGAGAGACAGACAGAGACAGAGACAGAGAGAGAACAAGCCACAATATGAGTATATGAATGGATGGTAGAATGAATGAGAAGCTTTTGTTCTACATTCAGTCCATGCCCCATCCACCCACCAGCCCACCTCTTCTTCCCTCTTTATCCTGAGGCTGGTCTTCCAACCAAAGCATTCTCAGTCCATGCCCCATTATCCCAGTCACTTCTCCCTCCCTCTTTTTCCTCTGGCTGATCTTCCAACCAATGATCCCCTTCCTTTCAAGTCCTTCATAATCCAGGGGTAATCCAGGCATCTAGCACATGACTACACCAAAGCCAGATATAAGAGAACTTCTAGACAGCCATGCCTTTGCACCTTTGTGAGGTTCTTAAAACGCACTATACAAGTGCTTGGATACATACATACAGAAAAAAACATACATACACACATACATACATACATACATACATACATACATATATACATATATACACAAGAAGCTAAGACAGAGTCATTAATGGACTCAATCCAACTGAAACTTAAGCCTGAAACCAACTGATGGCCTGAAACCAACTGATGGCCATAGTGGCATTGATGATGATGATGATGATGATGATGACAATGACGACGGTGATGATGACAGTGATGAAGAAGACAACAACAACAATATCCATTGACAATAGGTAACGTTTCACTTGCAATCAATGATATGTATCTACTTCTTTGCATTGACTCTGTTAAGGTAAAATTTATCTGTTTATGACAGGGCTGTATCTTTCAAAAGTCGTAAAAGACATTAAAGTTTCTGGCATCAGCATTTACTACTTCAGTCTTTAGAAACTGGTTCAACTGCAGTTAGTATTGGAAGGCTGAACACCCATAGAAAAAAGCAAAGTCATCTGGACCAACTCAGCCTGCCATCCTTCCAGGCTTGTTATGAATACCAATATTTTGGGAGGTTACAAAAATATCCTAGTTTTGGACTGCTGTTGTTGTATTTGCACTTTTGGCAAAAGATTCCTCAAGCCTGAGACCACACATCTCAGAAGTTTTTACATAGGCATACCAACATTCAGCAAGCATGTGCTCTTAAGCTTTTCACTGCTTTCTCCCAACATAACTCAGGCCAATGACCAAGTTCAACTCAGTTTTGTCTCTCCGACCTTGATTCCTTTCAATGTAGTCTTTTTAACGATTCCATGAATACAACAGCACTGGCCTAATGACCCAGAAAACATTCCCACAAACTGCATGGCAAAAGCTAGCAGTGGAACAAAGGGACGGCTAACTTCAGCCCTTTCCAAATCTATATGGGGCTCTTGGATAGGACGATAAAGGGTCTGATGGAGGTCACAGCACAGATAAAACGAGTCAAGAGAAGATGAAAAAATATCAGTTATGCAGACAAAACAATTACTAGAAGCCACAGGAAGGAAGAAATGACTGGTCTAAAGAACTGTAGGAGAGATATTTCACTCTTCCATCTGCTACATCTGATGGGAAATGCTGCATTGTTAACCATCTCATGCACAGAAATAAAGCAGATATCTAGGAGCGATCCCCACTTCACCAGTGGCAGCAAGGGAAGGGGACATATGGCACCCTTGGAGAAGCAGTAATGATCATCAGCTAACTGCAGAAGGACAAAGATAGAACATGAAGAGGGATATCTAGGAACAATCCCCACTCCACCAGTGGGAGGAATGGAAGGGGCATATGGCCCTTTGGAGAAACAGTAATGCTCATCAGCTGCCTGCAGAAGGACAAAGACAGAAGGGAAGACTACCCATTGATGCTGATTGAAACCAGTTCCCTTGTGGTTACAAGAGGAGCTTATCGGGACTTTTGTCCCCTCTGCAAGTGTTATAAGTGACAAGGACGACAGAAGATCCCCAAGAGGAAAGACATTTAAGTATTGTCCTTTAAGTATAAGACAGTGCAAAATGGGGCAAATGTAACACAACTCTGCTAAGGCCCCCCTGAAGACAAAGAGGGCTTGTTCAAATGATGACAAAAGGTGCACATACCAAGTCCCTAGACTTTTTGAACAACTATCCAGCTTTACATTCTGGCTTAACCTATAACCTTGCTCTGATCTTTGATCTCTATGCACACAACTAAATACCTATCTCCGCACAACCTGCATTTTACAAATGAATTTATTTCATGTAGAGTAATTTTCGTTGTTAAGTCGTTCCACTTCATAGTAAGTTACTCATAAAGTGACAATTACATTAGATAAGTTTTTAAATCCCTTAAGCTAATCAGGAGAGACTGCAATGAGTTTTAAGTTTTGGCCAATCCATTTTAATTAGGTTACCTAACGCCAGGTGTTTTGAAGGTTGTTGTCTGCATCCATTACCCAACTATGAAGGCTCCTGCACAGGAAAGAAAACTCCAACATCTTCTCCCCTCCCCAGTGGTTCTGATATCTTGTGGTAAACTGGCAGAAATTGACCGGTTGACTGACTGATTGGTTACTTCCCAAGCGGCTGATGAAAACTTAGTCCCTAATCCTCCTACCCAGGTCATGACCTCTCAACCTGAAGCAGTCTGCATAATTTCAAAGGAAAGACTTCCTCTCAACAAACCCAGTTCCCCATGGTTGACCTCAGCCTCAGTGTTTGTATAAATGGGAGGCTGATGTATTGGTTCACGACTTATAATGCACTATTAATAACTTTGCCCTTTTGCCTAGAAGATAAACAATAAGATGTTGTTCCAAGGCTTAACGGCCACAAAGCCCCTAAGCCCCATAGTAAGGGGCACTGCTCTGTCAGAGGCTCTTATGAGGTGCTGTATAAATATTCTATTACAATTATAAATACTCATTGTGTTTTCCTAGGTTCTTCATCCAGCAAAAGACTATCCCAATGTACAGGAATTTTCTCCTCAGCACTTTAGGATTTGCCATTTTCTTGGCTCTGCAGAAGCCAGTACCACATTCTACTTTTGTCAAAACACAGGCACCGCTCGTAACAGCCAGATAGCCTTTCTTTATGGGTTCAACAAAAGTCAGTATCATAGGTGGAACCTTCTGGATTCCTGTCACTCAGGTAGTTACATAAAGCTCTGCTGAAACACAGGTTAGTAAAAATATAAAATTTTGGTTTTAAATAATCCCAAAATGATGGGTGGTTTTAAATCATCCCTAAATGAGGTTTGGTGTTAGCTCATCCCAAAATGAGTATAATTACTGGATCATTCCAACACTAGTATAATACTTAGATAAGAATAATAATAATAACAACAATAACAATAATAATAACAAATACATTAGATTAAAATATCACATGACAATATACTTCTTGAATATCAAACAAATATCCAAAACTTGATACCATTTAATGACAACAAAAACAACAACAACTGCAACAGCAACAGCAGCAGAAGCAACAGCAGCAGCAGCAACAACAACAACAGAAGGACAAGACGAAGAACAGACCCTTACGCTTGCACTTGAGAAGCAGCCATGGGTGTGAAGTCATTTTATTAGCCTCCACGCATGAGGTGGGTGGCCAGGTTTAAAAATTTAAAACCAAGCCTTTATATTACTGCTCAGGTTCCACTCATTTCATGTGTCAAGGGTTGAAAACGGATTTCAAACAGTTCAGAATGGGATGCAAAACTGTCTGTCTTCAGCTGGAACCTGTTCTGTCTTCCTTGGCAGTGGGTCCTACAGTCTTATCAGGCTTATCAATTTAGTCAGCCTACTTTTTATCAAGTGCTGCTAATGACCTTTACTTCAATCTTCCCAGTTGTTGATAATTTCCTGATAAGATTAAGAAGCAAATGTGTGAGGGATATTAAACAGTGACAGAATCACACAAGGCAGGAGTCACGTGGCCCTTTGGACCACTAACATCAAGCACCATGTACAGTATCTGGACATTTGCACAAAACCTCTCAAAGGTTAACACCAAGCCAGGTCGTGAAATATTTAGCAATAAAAACTCTGGAAAATGAAACTTCATTCAAACACTCAATAATGCATTCGTATGTTCACTTTGTAAATGGAATGATTTTTGGAAATAGTACCTGACGCCGACAATAATCTGATCGCTGGAAATGTCCAGTGCAAATCTTGCATAATCCATCAGTCCATTCATCTCAAACAGACGTGTTGATGCCATCACATGCAGATCTGTAACATCAAGTAACACAACAACACATCTGAATGCCTGCCAAATCAATCTACAAAACATTTTTACATAAAAGTAGGTAAGGAAGTAAGTAAGTAAGTAAACAAGCAAGTAGCCCTTATTTGTATCTGACAAGCACATACGCATTATATATTAAAAAACGATTACATACAGATTACAACATGCACACAGATAATCAACAGGCATGTACAATGAAATACACCGAAGATACATCAATTCACAAAACTACTTTTATATATTAAACAAGCAAGCAAATCAAATACTTTGCTATTGTTTTTAGTTTTATCTGAATGACAAACTTACATTTATCTAGAAAAACCACAAGAAAATGACATCCAAGTTCAAAAGGACAAATTTTATCTTGAAAAGGACTTCAATGAAATAGGCTTTTATCTTTTTTTAACTGACAGAGGTTCTCCTGGTCAAGTACTAACATAAAAAACAACAGTGCAGTTGACCTACTTCATTAACTTATAAAAACATGTTGGATATGTACCCTGAATAGAATAATTACTAGCTGACTGTTAATATGTAGGCCTTTCATGACTATCACCATCACTGTGCCTGGAGCCTGGAGTCCAATTACACCAAATGGTTACTTAGAGTTGGTTAGGTTAGCCAAACCTTATAGTAACTTCAAAGTTCAAAGAACATTCAAGGGGTGAAAAGAAACACAAATGCAATCCAACCATCTACTTTTCCCAAAAGTTTCCAAGTGCAATTTATATGCTGCCAAGTAAGAAGACGGTTAAGCCATATACCTAGGTAACTACTGTATTTAGAAACTAGAGATTATAAACGATTTTGTATAATCATTTCTTTATATACTTGAATACTGTGTATGATGTAATCCTAAAGAATTTGTGAGAGACACTTTCATCCAGAGTGTCTACATATAATATACTTCTTTAGACATCAAGACGATCCAAAATCATCCTTTAGCGGAAGATAATACAGTCAATTTATTTCATCTATAGTTCTTCATTTCTAATGCAAAGCAACATACAAATGTATTTAAAGGCATGTCCAAATTCATTCATTGCTTTGTCTGTTTACACTCCTCTCTCTCTCTCTCTCTCTCTCTCTCTCTCTCTCTCTCTCTCTCTCTCTCTCTCTCTCTCTCTCTCTCTCATCCTTGAGCTTTTTATTTTCTACCCTGCTGAAACCACCTTCTCCAGCTACCTCTCTGCCCCTTTCTCTGTAGCCAACTTCTTTCTCAATCTCAGCTACTGTTACAAAAGCTGACAGCTAAAACTTGTCCAGGGTTCATTAGTCTCTCTCTCTCTCTCTCTCTCTCTCTCTCTCTCTCTCTCTCTCACACACACACACACACACACACACTTTTTCTCTTCCACCCATCAGTCTCACTGCTTCCACCTCTTCCTCTTTTGTCTCCTCATCCCTGTGTGTCTATCTCTGTCTGCTTATCATGCAATCATATTCCTTTACTGTTGCACTTCAGACCTTAAGGAACTTGAATCTTGACATATTTCAATAGACCTGTGTAAAGTCAACTTTATTTACTTGCATGTTTGAACACACTCAATCAGTTTGCCTTGAGGCACTGGCATAATATCCCATAAAAATGTCTACACATGCAAATGTAAAAGTAAATGTTTTTCTACAGCAACAGCATGGCCTCAATCCTGCTCATTTTTCTATGAATTTATCGGGTGAGATCCTTCACAGTGCAGCAACTATAGAGCAACAGCACTGTTAAATCGCAGGTGTAAGGTGGCTCAAATGGAACAGTTAAAATCACAAGAAGAGAAACACTCACAGGAAGTATGACATACCATTTCCACAATGTTGTTTTACAACTTGACCAAGCTCATGGTAAATTATAACTTTCTTCCAGGGTTCAGTTATTATTCTCTTTTCTATCTGTTATAGGCCCTTTGTACAAAAATTCATGTCTGATAAATAATCCAAAATGCACTGTGGACATATGGACGATCCAAACAAATTATGAGGAACATGAAAAGAAATTAACATTTCTGTTAAAAACACTAAGTGCTACTCTGATATTTCTGAATGCAGTGGCTATCAAACACCTCAAAATTCTGGAGCTCGGAGCTCCACATCCATGACATTGAATAGTGGTACTGCAGGTGCACACATAGATATGGAGGCAAACAGCCAAATCCAGGTCAAGAAGAGCCCTGGCACTGATTCAACTAAAACATGGGTAAAGCACTAACAAGGAAAGAATTTGATTTACAACATCCCTGATGACTCTATTCAAAACCAATCAAGCGGCCAGCGGAGAACTTAAACACTTCTGAATGTACCAAGCAACATCCTTCACTCCTCTTCCTACTTTTCCTCTTCCTCCTCCTCCTTCTTATCATCTTCTCCTCTTCCTGCCTCTCATCAAGTCTTTCTAGGCCTCAGGTGCTTTGTATTACATGTTTTTCCTGAACCTGCTGTGATTTCTTTCATATTTTTTACAGCATCATCTGAAGCCATCCTTCAGCTTTCTGTTTTGCTATAGTAACCTCCGGGAATAACACTGTGAATCCTAGTGCGTTCAAGCAATTATCAGCTGTACCTCCACTGCCTTCCTGCCTCTGTGCCGACGTCCTGTGCCACCATCTGCTGCTTTTTTGCATAATATGACTCCAGGGAAAACTGATTTCCCATCCAGACATCAACCACAGCATCCAGCATCAGATGGCAACTCGCCAAACTGTCACTTGAGAACACATAAAATCTTGTACTTGTCATTTAAAGGAATCCCAACCAATTCCAGTGCTATGGAAGCAACACATTCCATACCTCATACAATTTCCAACTAAGATGGTAAGCACACACAAAGACTTGCATTATGCATTAAACTGACTCCAAAGTCATTGTCCAGCTTTATTTCAGCTGGCCGGTTTATCTAAATTGTTATTCTCGATAAGGATTCAATCCACATACTTTTAAAGTCAGTCTCAATCTTGGAGGTCTTTTGGGCTCTTTAACCAGTGACATACAGAAAGTAATTACTGAGATTTTTCAGCCAACTTACTTTCTTAATGTTTGTGCCCATAACTATATACTTCACCTGATACAGGACCAAATTAGCTTTCTTTGGTGCTATAGTTACTGAAGATAAAGACTTCTGCGCCTCTGTGAGCCTCAATTCCACCAACACCTGAAGGTCATCTGTTTCAGTTTGGCAGTTTGGTTTTGTTGAAGGCCAAGGATGCATTTTCTGAAAGTGCAATCTATAAAAGCATAATTTTATTACATTACCTGAGGATATTAGTAACTCTTAGTAAATGTAAAGTGCAGTACTGGCCAGAAGGATACTGGCATAAGAAAAAGCAGTGCTTAGTAGTTTATTCCCGATGGCTGTTACAAGATAATTGACCAGATGGACATAAGTGTATGATGCTGTTTATCTGGCACTTATCGGTTACGATAAAGAGCGCCAGGTGCTAAGACAAAGTGCCGTCAAGCACTTTGAGTTTAGTATTAAAAACTATTTGTCTGGTGCTGGAGTATTTATCTGGAAGCAGCAATGGAATGTTACAAGTGCTATGTTTGCCCTTGGATCCAACAAAACCCTCTCACCATTTCTCATTCAGCTTGCCTACTTCTTATTTTGTGAGAAAGTGGCTGAATGACTGGACATCCACTCATTCATTCACTGGGTATTTATAGTTAGTGTTGGAGACTTGAAAGAGATTGCTGCTATCTTCCGAGTACAATCGGGTTAGCAATTCACCTCCTCACGCTTCTTGAGACTGTTAGCAAATGAAATCAGGTCTTCTCAAAAGTCATCTGTTGTTAATCTGGTTAACTAATAAAACCAGTTCCTCTGGTCTTAATGTGGCTTCCGGTCTTTCATCTATTCCTTCCTTAGCAGAGAGACTTTCGTTAATCAACATTTCGTTAAGTTAGCTGTTACATCCTACATTGCAGTTTGTGCCAATGATGGCAGACGGGAATCTCCAGTTCCGCAAAGCTTTCCGATGCATGCAGAAAGGAGGATTAGAAAGAATGAATAAATGCCAAAATGTGGGATTCATTTCCAAAACAGTTACTGTTTTGTGAACTGTAGTTTATCATGATGGTTTTGCTGTTTATACATAGAAAAGGCTGCCTCTATTGCGACAGCTGTTGCTGGTGATGGTTCAGAATGGCTCTAATTCAAAGGAAACAGATGGCATCGTATGCTTACTTCTCACTTTTAGGGACTAAGGTAAAACTGAATCAGTCATTCATTCGCTAGCAAACTGGTCCTTGATGGACTGTTTGACTGACAGATTCATGACTTCCTGGATTGGTTAGTTGATGAATACATGGAACCCTTAGTAGGGTATTGAGTATGCTTCTCTATCAACAAAAGTCCAAAGAAGTAATCATAAACTCAAGATTTTTACAGCACCAAAAGACAGCTAAGTTGGTCCTGTACTGTATCAGGTGAAGTATATAGTTATGGGCACAAACATTAAGAAAGGAAGTTGGCTGAAAAAACTCAGTAATTCTGTATGTCACTGGTTAAAGAGCCCAAAAGACCTCCAAGATTGAGACTGACTTTAAAAGTACAGTATGTGGACTGAATCCTTATCGAGAATAACAATTTAGAAACCAGAATGACTAGACAACCACAGCAATGCACTCTTTCAGCATTGTGCAGGTAAGTAATGTATTACCACACTGAATAAACAGAATAATCAAAAGTAAATAAATCTACACAGATTCAGTGGCAGCCCGCAGGACTCGTCTCCCAGTGAAAAAACTGTATGATTGCTACTGTGTGGCAGAGGGAAGAGAACTGCATAGGAATCTGGGAGTGAGTAAACATGGCACCACAGCTTTCCAAAGACACAATGTGACATAAACAGCTGCACAAGAAGAAGAAGATAAAAATTACTGAAGGAACAACCAGTCTCAAATTTGTCAACATGAAAACAGAACCATAAACAAAGACCAAATTCAGTCTTGAGTGAAAATCTGCAGGACTGAGGACCTTGAATTGCTGCTATCATACCAGTACTAGTAGCTCATTTCTCTCTCCTGAAATGCACCTTCCATCCAAGTGTCATCCAATATTCAACTGCATGGCCTTACACAACTTGCACTGCCCATTGTGTTTCTCGAAGGGGCCATCTCAGCACTACATTTAGGTTTCGGATGGGGCTATACTTATAAATAAAAAGCTTTCATTAGCCCCAAAAGCAATCACACCTAGGTATATAATATATCCTTATCATTAGTTGCATAACTGCAACCTAATTAACTCCGGGTGAATCCTAGCTCTGGAGACGTTAGTTAACTGCACGACAGATGTGCATTGACTTCAGCTAACCTACTTAAGATGGATATTTGGCTTCCATTGGCTTTCACATGTGTCTCCGTCTGCTGCCTTCAAGAACAGCTGAGCAGGTGATAAGGGTCTGGACCCCCTCGGTCATTTCCACCAACCAGCCTAACGACCCTCTGCTGCTCTGGATTCTACTGCCCCTTGGGGAGACGAAACGGGCAGATATTCCTGACCCTTAGACGACCAGAGTTCAGCTGAGCAAGTGGCAGCCATGTGACCATCAGAAAGAGCAGCAGCTGATGTATCCTTCCGTCCTCCAGAGATTACTGGCATAGCAGCAAAATTTCGAAACTGGAAATTCCATTTCATTTGCACTCTGCAGCACGTGATAAAGAATTTATTTATACTTTATCTCTTCTGTCTGGCCTCTTCTGTCTGGCCTTAGAATGACTTATATCCATTCGCAAAATTGTCTTAATTGCAACCTTATTACAACAATACATGTAAACTTAACTGAGCCATTAAGTTAAACTTCAGTTAATTGCATAAGTTGTTCATCTTAGATGAATATTGACAATGCAAGAGGGAAGACTGAGGTAGGTTTAAAATGAAGGCAAAGGAGGGCTGCTTATCAACCTCTGTAAAACATGAATGACCTTGGTTGTGATCTGAATGTGGCTTCACTAGGTTTATCATGAGGGCTAATATTAAGGTCACAAGTGATTGCCCTTGAAGGGACAATAATATCATATTTTGTTACATTACCTCAGGATGTAGAAAACTACATTGCTAAATGTCTTGATCATTTCTGCCTTAATTTAAGTTTCTCTGTTGCAATATATGTGTGCATATATACAAAATCATAACTCCGTTTACAAGTCTGCTTCATATATTAGTTGTCAGTTTTATCACAGAATTAGAAGTAGAAGTATAATACAAGTAGCTTACAATACTTCACTTCTAATCTACTAAAACTGGTTTGTCCAGCATTGTGGCTTTTTGCAACTGCCATTCCACGTAACTCAAACATCTTTTCTAGGAACTTATCCTCTGGAAATCTGCAGTCCAAGTGGTTGCAGACTTGCTCAGTTAACCGGACTACAACGGCTGCATCAAAGTATTTGTATTTACTTGCCACCTCTTTAACATCATCAGTTTCATCACTCAAGTAGAGGTATTCTCATAGATACTGCAACACAGCTTTAACAATACCATGCACTTTGCCCATGCTCAAACAGCTTCTTGGGAAAATTTCACAGAGGTCAGCTAACTCCCCAAGAAAGGCATTTAAAACAGTGCAGCATGATACTGAGGATTTGTTGCATGCATCAAACAATACCAATACCAGGGGTAGGGGGATAGTTGTAGCTGTAGTTATTGTAGTTGTTTTCATTCACCTGTTCTTCACAACAATAGTGAATCGCCCTGTTAAATGAGACAGCAGTCAGCTTACAGCAACAATAATAGAGACTATACAGGTTAGAGCTCAGAAAGCGGCATTCATAAGGTCAATGATGGTCAGCCAAGCAGCCCAGTGTATGTCTTGATGAATGTGGTTGCAGGTCAGATGAATGTGATTGCAGGTCAGATGAATGTGATTGTAGGTCAGATGAATGTGATTGTTGGTCAGGGTGGACACATGGCAACATGGGGTATGGAACCTTGTTTTGCAAATCTGAGCCTAGTATGCCAAATAAAGGCAGCTGTAACAATGAGTTAAATTTAACTTTAAAATAATATGAACACTCACAAAATTTGCCACAAGAACATCTTGCAACATCAGCAACATTCAGTGACCACAAAACAGTTACATTTGCTCATCAGTTACACCACATTAGAGCCATTAATCGCCCAAACAAAGAAATATTTTAATTACTCTTTAATATCTGTTTTCCTCTGTCTGTCTGTCTGTCTGTCCGTCAGTCCGTCTGTCTGTCTGTCTCTGTCTGTCTGTCTGTCTGTCTGTGTGTCTGTCTGTCTGTCCGTGCATTACTACCTGAGCCATGCTGCAGTGGACGATTCTTATGCTCGGTTTCAGATCTTTCCCATGTGGATCTTTCCCATCTCAATGATTCCAGGTTCAGAGCCAGATTGCTCATCCCATCTGCTACACTATTTCAGCATTGCCTCTGTTAGCAGCCAACTGAAAAAGGCTGTTTGCAGCAGAGGCTCACCTGAACCAACTTCTGACAGCTCTCAAAGGAATCCTACAACTCAGCTGGCACCTCTTGCAGCTCCTCTCTTCTCACGAGCCTTCAATTCTCTTCTTCCACCTACTCCTAAAACATCATCCTAATAAGGCATCATAGTCCAATGGCTTAATGTGAGTTTGTTCAAATAGTGAGTAAAAGCAAACGCAATATATTTTTGTGACCAGGAAGGCTTACTGAACAAAACTGAATATAGTAAATTTGTTTTCTTAGTTTTTGGTTATTTTCAAGTAAAATTCACCAAAATTTGGAAACATCCATATAACATCCCAATTTAAGAAATCAATGATTTTTGGCCAATGTGTAGACCAATTATAAAAGAGGTAGGCTACATAAGTAGAATTTTAGCATCGATTCATTCAAAATGTACAAGTACCGTTTTGAACCTTTTGAACTCAGCATGGTAACAATATTTTGCAAACAACTAAATTTTGTGGCAGTTTTGAAATATTGTAGCTTCTTACTTAAAATACACAGATTTGCAAAATCGGTATCATATAATATGCTGTTCTTGTTCTTTACAAATAACTAAAAATTACCAGCTCAAACAATTTCTGGAGATACTTAAAACTGTTCAAGAATGGCATTTTATTCACTTTAAATGAAGAAAAGTCAGTTTCTGGATAGGCACTGTGCAAAAACCATAATGATTTGTTACTGCAATAAAATTACTACTGGTCATTTAGACTTTGCACCTTCACTATAGTCAGCATTTTAAGTCATGTAGAACAATCACTGTCCATTTCACAGTCATATGAAAACAATCTGAACAGAAAGGTACACAATGTTCAGATGTCAACATCATCACGTGGGCTTATAAGGTATCAAAATCAAGATCTTAGCACCATCAGATACTACATACCAGTAGTTTGTAAGTAGCAATATCATGGATCTGCAAATAATGACCTCTTCTTGATAGGCAAAAGGGGTTCGGTTCCAGGTCAAGATCCAAAAGCCAGGCAAAGAGACAGCATGGCAACTACGGTGGGTGACGTTTGGGAATGGAGCAGAAAGAGAGAAAAGAAGACGAGGAGTCTGGATGGGAGCTGTGAAAGAGGAGTGTTTTCAGTTTGAGTGAAAGGCCAATGCCTCCTCATGGCAGCATGGTTCAACAGTGTTGTGTCAAAAACACCAGCAGTGTCTGACGTGCTCTTCACAATTCGTTAAAACAGTCTTGTTTTCTACTTCAACACCAGTCATGCATGTATCAGCCAGAAAATTAATCAACTAAATTGTCTTGTCCACTAGCAAAAATTCCTCCCAATCAGTGAGAGATTTGTTTTGTTAGAAACATGCATTCTAGTTCCAGAACCACACTTTTCAGGAGATCTAGTCATACAATTCAGAGTGTTTGGATGTATACACCAAATACAACATCAAAGCTGTTGAGGAAGAAACAGTTTCAGTTTGCAATCATCAAATATCACACCACAACCTGGCCTAAGCATCCTCGCAATTACCGCACCATCTACCATGTGTGCATCAACTGTCAGTGCTGTTAATGCAGCAGCAATAGAGCGACCAGAGGACAAGGAAGAGAGGAAATCAACTATGTTACACTTAGTACTAAAGTGCAAATTGAAGGGGTTTTGGACAATTCTGTGGCAAAAACTTGTCAAGATTGCTATTATGGGACTGACAGGTTACAAACAGATGAGCAAACAGCTTTAGCTTTATGTGATATTTTTAAGTTCACTGACACCACGCCTCTCTGACACTGCTGCCAACAACAGAAAAGCAAAAACTTGTTTAGTGGCAGAAATGACAGCATTAACACTGATCCTTCAAGTCTTTCATCAACATAAGTCTGAAACTGTGTATTACCGATATGCAGAGGAGTCTAAACAGTTTCTGAAACTAAATGGCAACCATGCATTTGGGAACACAAGGCAACCAGATCTTCAGTATTGCTCATGTCAAAGATAATCTCCCCATCACTAACATCAAGTAGTTTCACAACATCAGTTTTTAAGCATTTCTGTATAGATGCCGACTGTTCATGGTGGCTCATACTGCAAGCAGCATGGAAAATAAGACATCAAAAAACATAGGCTTAGGACTTTCTTCTCTAGGTCTATCAAAAACCCCAGAGTAGTCCATTTCAGACAGGAAACCTTAGGGCAAGTAGGTGCATCTTCAGAATTCTCATTTAAAGGCGTATATGCATCATCAGTTGCACCATCACGCTTACGCAAGTGGATGAGTTTAGCATCGTGCTGCTGCTGCTGATTTCTGCATTTCCAATGCCAACATGCACAATGCTTCTCAGTGTATTTTCAAAACCATCACTCATCACTTGCATCCTGCAAGGGCCACTTCTGCCAGCGATTTACATCCGCACCCAAAGGTTGCTTTGAATACACTGGGCATTTAGTACTAGTAGGGCACAAAAGTTTTTTATACAAAATCTGCTTTTAAGTCAATCCCAAGATTTTGATGTGGATGGCATTTCCATCACAACTTTGATTACCAGACCGCTGAATGTATACACAATCAGACATCAACATTTTTACGAAGTTCTTCTGAGTTATCAAATACCTTGTGTTCCTAAGATTAGTAAATAAATACATGCTTTTAATTAAACTGGGGCAAAGGTCCTCTGAACATGACTTTTTTACAAAATACATCACTTTGGGCTATTTTCTATGCATTATTTTTATGTTTTACACTGTACTCTAGTCCATATTTTGCAGCTTGATACATGATGTGCTGCAAGACCTAATAAAAGGCAACAACATTTATAATCAACTACAACAGTGACACTAATTAGAAGACCCACCTTGTTAAAGCAGGTAAGGAGAATCAAAGCCCCCAAAAATTAATCAAATTTTTAAAATCTAAAATAACACAATTGTTTACTAATATTTATAGAGGTAAGTAAAGAAGTGTTTGTACTATTTCTAGCGTGTACTTCTGATACAGATCTAAGAACTTATGAGCTAACTTTAAAAATCAATTTGAATGATAACTCCTGTTGCAAAGTTATTTTACCAGCTAATTATATTTTGCACTTATTTCAGTGCCAGCATCCACATTCTGTAGACTTCAACTGAAAGACCTGTTCGTGGTTCTGCAGGTAGCTCTTCTTTTGACCCAAGTTCAAAATCAAATTAAGTATGACTGCCCTTTTTTTGCTATTTCAACGCTACCCTCTCGATTTAAGTTTTTGAGTTCCTCATTTGCGTTTATACTCCATCAATTCCAAAATAATGGCATAATTTCTAGACAGACTTATACAAACTGCACTGCAGTCAAATTTCAATACTTTATTTACTTATTTACTAGCACATGGATAGGTAACATTCTATGGACATCTGACATAGATGAGAAATAGGCTAACAAAGATCTAAATCATCACTCCATCACTCCAAGTTGGTAGATACAGCTCATCCACAATTCCCCTTTCCTTTCTACTGGGACCTTTAAGGCTTTAAGATTCAGGGTTAAAAAAGTTAAAATAAATTAGCCTCATGATCTACTCACAAGACGTAAGTAAGAGAGACAGAGAGATAGCAAGAGACTGCCATTAGCCTACAGAGCATGACTCAGGATTAGAGGAATTTGGGAAACTGGCTTAACTGGCTTCATACAATAATCTACGCCTTGGCCCCTTATTATTAACAATCTTCACTTCACCAGACTCTATTTTGGTCAGCCGCAAAGCCAACCACTTTGGAGTAAAATTACAGCAGGATGCTGATGACACTCAGCTTTACATTGCTCTATCACCTACTGATCAGTCAGGCAATGTAAAACTTGAAGAGTGTCTCTTCTATTCGTGCATGGTTTTGTTTCAGTGGTTTGGCCACAAATCCAGATAAATCTGAGGCGATCGTGTTTGGATTATGCCAACGTCTGAGTTCTCTCCCTTCTCTATCCAGCATTGACCTAGCTGGCACTGCTGTTCCGCTAACAAACACGGTCAAAACACTTGGGGTAATCTTGGACAGCAATCTCACATTTCGACCCCACATAACAAACTTCAGCAAATCTTGTTTCTATCATATCAGGCATTACGTCACATCAGGTCTGCTCTTACCAAAGACATGGCACAAACTGTAGCCTGTTCTCTTGTCTGCTCTCGCCTTGATTATGCCAACTTGGTTTTTACAGGTATATCAGATCTTGAACTCAGAAGGCTTCAATGCACTCAAAATTCCCTGGCTTGTATGATGCTGCATGCACCTCCTCATACAAATTCCTTAGGTATATTAAGCCAGCGGAACTGGCTTCCTGTGGAATTCTGTATAGGATTTAAACTAGCCTGTCTGACATATAAAATTCTTACCATGAGCATTCTTACATACCTTCAGTCACTAGTCTCTCCTTAAGTAAGGATCCCTCCGCTCAGCCTACGATTTTCAGGTAAGGTCTCTTGGCTGAGCCATGATACAGAACTGTACTGGGCTCTCATGCATTCCGCACTACTGCTCAGAAGGAATGGAAACGACGATCAATGTTTTTTCGAAGCTCAAACTCCTTTTCTTCCTGTTCTTGATGCCTTAAAACTCACTATTTCTGGCTTTCAAACAACTGGATATATAACTGTTTTCACCTGGTGACTGACTGACCGTGCCTCAAATTCACAATTCTGTGTGCCTTATCACTGCATTAAAAAATTTTGTAATAATAATAATAATAATACACCTACATACTTGTCTGCACTAGTGGAAATATGATACTGAGGTGGACAGACAGCGTCTGTAACAGTTGTCCTTTGCAAAATTAATGGAACCGCAAATATGTCAATTGTGGTATTTTCCTAGCATTGTTTTAAGATTTCGCTTTGCATTTTAGCTCTAGCTTGGGTCTTCCAGCCCAACACTGCAGACAAAGGGGCCATGCCCCCACCCCCGGCTCTCCTAGATCGGCCCTTGGCTCAAAATGCTGAGTCTATCTTATCCTGGCTGCAAATTAAACCAAAGTACAGGGGTTCATCACAATCTAGTGATTAGTGTGCTGGAATGTCAAGGGAGAAGTCTGAGGTTCAAATCCCCACCACAGCAGGAATCTGTTTTGAGATTTCAGCTCCATCTGCACTCCCCAGGAAACTCAGCTATAATGAGTACACTCAGCATACACTGTTAGTGGAAAGATGAGATGGTGAGGAAGAGGGCTGGCTAAGACTGCCAAGGCTAAGAAAATGAAGTTACCAAGACTTCAGACCCATGGATGCCTCTCAGGGTTGGCTTAAGGGACCATTCTTCTTCTCTCTAACCTAGTCTAGTAGTTAGCATGCTGGCATCAGAAATTCAAATCCCCACCAAGGCAGAAAGATGTTTTTAGATTTCTTTTCCACCTGTGCCTTCTAGCAAACTCAGCTACAAAAGGAGTATACTGATAATGCACAGCTGGTGGGAAGATCAGGCGGCGAGGGAGTGCTCTGGCCACCTGCCCTCATACTGGAAGGCTAATAAACACTTCATGCACATGACTTCCTTTTGTGGCTAGCTTAAGAGACTGATCTTCTTTGCTATTCTTCTAACAGAGAGTGGTAAAGGCCTACTTATCATTGTTTATCCTTATTGGACTTGAAGCTCAAAGGCATAATAGCCCTGCAATTCTCTCAAAGGTGACGGACATCAACACTTCTGGGGTTCAGTGGATCTCTTTCACTAGTACAAATTTAAATTTAACTTGACAAGGAATGTGCCTCACTAAACACATAACTCCTCCTCCTCCTCCCACTCCTCCTCAAGCAAACCATTCAATTTCTTACTAGCCCTTTGCCTTAACCTATTAAGTACACTCCCTGTGCTATCTTTAGAGAGATCTGCAGTCTACCATTATACATGTATAATCATGCATCTGCGACAGGCCATCTATTCCTCTGACAAACACTCCCTAGGACATACACAAGCAAGGATATGATCAACAACTAACACAGGAAGAGGGTTAACTAGTGCAGAGGTTTTCCATTTAATGCTGGCAAAGCACTTTTCATTAATTTTCTTAGTTTTAAGTCAGTCTTCTGCAGCTACAAAAATCTAACCTGATAAATATCCTTCTCCCACAGAACCAGATATATGAGAATCAGTAAAGCATACCAAAGGTATACATGATAAAAGGAACATTATATTACTATGAAGGTACATTACACCTACATTACACAATACACAGACATGGCATTCATTACTTGAGGTGGATGTATTATTATTACTTATGTCCAGTGCTTTTTCAGACGGAACGCTCCGGAATGACGTTCCGGCACCTATTTTCAGCTAATAAAAAACAATTTAGTCTTTTAACAATTTAGTTTTTAATAAAAGACTTGTGCTACTAAGTTATTTTAATTATGTAATATAATGTAACTTATTTTAATTTAATTGCAGTGTTTACAACTTTACACTGTTTTCAGTGTTTACTGATTAATAAAAATAATCAAAGGGTAGCACAAAATTCCATAATTGTTCAGCTCTGGAACCTTTTTTCTAGAGAAAAGCACTGCTTATGTCTTTATGTTTTTATTAAGCGCCACTACCTAATGACAAGCATCAGTTTATGGAGCTGAGCAACTGTGCATGAAGGACTTCGTCACGGTCCCGGCACAGTAACCGTCTCAGGGAAGGCTTGAACCTGCACACTGCACGTTGCAAAGTTAGCCTTCAAACCAATCTGCTACTGTATCACACAGGTGGATAGATGCCAAGGTTCCGTCTCTGGATGCATTTTACTTATTCAGAACACAGCAACTGAATAATCAAATCCAAAGTCAGGCAGAGAAATCCAGACTGATTTACTCAGGTGACAGTCCGCAGTTAATTAATACAGGACAACGAGCATTCGCCTCTGACCCAAACACCTATCAACTGACTTATTTGTAAAACACAAACCTCAAGAAGCGCAAAACAGGTGTCAGCATAAGTAACAGCTGAAGCTCTTGAATTTATCTGATCTTAAGCAGCTACCCGTTTAGCCTTTCACAGACAACCCTGGATGACTACGTGACCCCTGAGATAGTAACATACCATTTTCTACTTGGTCACTAATAAACCTAGATGACTATGTGACCTCTACTGTCATTCTAACTTAAATCAATGTGAAGATGAGGAAGTCTTACCTTCATAAGTAACTATCCTCCAATCAGGCACTGATGCTGTCCGTGATACCATATCCTGTGAGCTGATCATAAACAGAATCAGACACCATAGGTGGTATAGATGGCTTGGTAATTCCATCACGCATCCTCTCTGGCCCAATGACACATTCAGCCCCATGAACTTTGACCTCATCACTAGTGAATGAATGATCCCTATAATGAAGTCTAATCCATGTTGTTCCTAGTTCTTCATGATCTTGTGCGTGTTCTTGTGTCTCGTCTGTCTTCTGTCGCTCGTCGTCGGGCTTGGAGGAGAGGGCTGGTGCTCTGCTGAGGCCCGGATGATCGTGATGTCACGACATCCATCGATTCACAGAAATCTCTTCAAACACAATTACGCGCCAGTTAGATTTCGCGAACATCTGAGCGGTGCGGAACGCTCAGCAGCAGCTACTGGGGCACAGCCGTCGACGTCAACGGCCAATCAGCCGAAGGAAGACGAGGCCAGCACCACGTACGACGCATAGCGCCACCAGAGGGCGTAGGAGGAGGAGGAAGAGGAGGAGAGGAGGAGGAGGAGGAGGAAGAAGAATAGGGACCAGAGGGCGAGGAGGAGGGGCAGCAGAACACAGTCACGAAGAAGGTCCACGCAGTTCTAATAACTATAGAACTCGCTCGCTAACTCTCAGCTGCCGTCGCCTAGTTCTTAACGAGAGGGCGCCACCCGTGCAGCAAATGCGATGAGAGACGGATCGACAGACGGCGGGATAAGGAGAGACGGCATGCAGAGCGATTCAGAGAGGGAGAGTGTAATACATTTCTGCCAAGACCTGTAATTATTACCAGATTACATATCAGCAGACAGAATTATTGGCCAAACTACTCTTACTCCTCTCTGACAGATCCTTTCTTAGCCTGTGAAGGATCTCACCCAATAAATTCATTGCAAAATGAGCAGGGTCGAGGTCGCTATACAAAACCTATACATTTACATTTTACCCATCCAAGTTGTCTTACCGGTAGTTCCTTAATTCTCTAATTCCCTTCCATTCTCTGATATTCAGGTTCTCTCATAGTTTCCAACAGTTTCTCCGTTTTTTCCTCATCATCACCTGACTCTCATCTCTCCTTTTTCCCATTCTACTTTCTGACATACCACCTTGTCTAATCCTTTCATAATCCTCTCCTGTCTGTCTGTGTGTCTCTGTGTGTCTGTCTATGTCTGTGTGCCCGTCTGTGCGTCTGTCTGCCCGTCTGTGTGTGTCTGTCTGCCTGTCTGTGAACTGTACCTGTATTTTAAGTACAGGAAAGAACTTTAAGTGAGATTTTAATTTTTAAAAAGCAACATTATATTAACCACAAAGGCGCAGCTCAACAGGAACGAAACACAACAACCGATAGATGAATCTGCATCCCAGTTGATGCCAGCCACATGTTCTGCCCTGACTGACTGCCGTCAAGTCAGTCAGTGCCCATTAGACTAATGGCAATGCAAGGGTCACTTCGGATCACCAAAAGATGGAAATTTCTTCTGGGCCACTCGGACAGATGATGCTCTGCTATAGATGAAATCTCCATGAAAATTCTATTTATCATTCAACCTCAGGACCATCAATTTCAATCAATTAAGAGCATCTGAAAAAAGAACCGAGTCTGTCAGGCAACTGCAAGTGTTTAATGTTGTTGCTACCGTATTTGAGATGCAAAATTTGGCAGATGACGATTTGAAAAGAAAATCTTCCATTCAGCCGCAGTTGCTCTTCTAACTTCTGTGCTTGGAGCTATCAGCAACGTCAGTGAGCACTGCAGTCACCCACTACTGACATTTTATTAGCTCAACAACAGATACGAGCGCTTTGCAATGAACTCCGATGTCTACAAAGCGATGATGCTTGGGAAAGCACTGTTTCGAGAGCAATGTCAATGGCTCAACATCTAAATCTTGATTCAGCAATGCCAGCAGAACATGAGCGCAAAGTATCAAGAAGAAACAATGCAAACATAACAAAATACGGTGTTATTTTGCCACTTGAGTAAAATATCTATTTCGCAGATTTGGACAAGCTGATCATTCAGGAGGCAAATTGTCCTTTTCTCGTCATCAGAGTCTGCAATCAAAATATTCTTAGTAACCCATGGGAAACAATTTTTGACAGATATGCCAGACACAAACTACTTGTGTATGTAGAAGACATTGTACTTTGCTGACCATGGAAACTGAAGATGGGTCAAGATGGCCAATGCAAATGGATCTGCTAGAAGCCCATCAGGCAAACTATTCCCACTGTTACACACAAGCGTAACCCCAGAACATGATGCAGCCACCTCGGTGATTGCAGTCAGAGAAGAAGCACCTGCCCTAAATCCCACAGCATCAACAGAAGAGGCATCTGACTAGAAGCACAACTCTACTTTACCTACCTGACACTCCACTTGACAAGAGCAATCGAAATTGGCTGGTCCTATACCTACAAGAGATGCTATGGATCGAGAAAGAGAGAACTCTGGTCGCAAACATCCATTCTTGTACGCCAATATAATGTACCTATGGGAAAACTTGCCAACTGGCAGTTTCATGCAGTGCATGGTTGTTGTGTTAGAGGCGGCCATGGCTAGACATCATTCTGTAATCGATCCTACTTATAAAGCTCTTATATCTGACTTTGAACAACCAAAACAACTTCACTCTTTTGACCTATCGCAAACAACAACTAAACCTACAGCGTCTCTCTCCCGCAGACAGTTGTTTTATCGTTTCGACGTCACAGTCAGTAGTGTACTGCATCGGATCGATTACATTACATACAATTACATTACATCTGCTGTTACCTGACCCCAATCAGCCGCAACGCAAGACTGTGGTAAACTCCTGTGCTCACATATGATACCTGACGTAATAATTCCCAGATTTACCGCAAGAGGGCCGCAGCAGGGATGCAGTGAGGAGGGAGGCAGAGAGAGAGAGAGACAGACGGCCGAAAAGACGTACAGACAGAAGGTCGTACTGAAGTAGAAAGGAAAGCGAAGGAGCTCAAAGCAAACACGGCAGGTCTGTGTACTATCAACACCTACTAACAATGTTGTCAATGTCGGTTCTTCAACTGCCAGCGCAAGAAACGCAGAAACAGCCTTGAAACTCAGGCCTAAACACTGGGTACTGCTAATGAGTCTTAAGCTTCTTCTGTTGCCGCTTAGTTTAGCTGCTGCAATGGCCAGAGGTTGGACCAGAAGGCCCCCTCTTTCCGAGCCTAGGTTATCTTAATTACCCGCCCCTTAGAGCACAAATGAACTATCCAAACACCTAACAAGAAAGCCAGCCCCTCATCAATCGGTCCTCCCCATCTACCATCGCTCCCTGTCAGTCTTTCTGTCTGTCTTTCTGTCTCAATCCTCCTCCCTTACTGTCTTGTTGTGTTTCTTTGTTTTTCTCAATGTCTGCCTATACCTTCTTTGACCCATTTTCTGTCAGAAGCCCACATGTTCAGTCTACATATACAGCATGGTAAGGAAATGGAAAACTGACCTCTTTCAGTCTGTTTATGGCTCTTAATATCTCCTGTTTCTCGGCTTTAATGTGCACTTCTGAACTTAGTAAGGAGGGCATTATTAAATTATAGTTGTATTGTATTGTATTGTATAATGGCCAGTCTATTAAGCTCCTCTATCACCAAAAGTTCTCATATGCATTCTTGTAAAATCCTATGGCTGAGGCACAAACGAGAATCTAACAACAGTCCCTTCGATTATACAAGGTTCAACAAAAAGCTGCCAATTCCAAACAACTTACACGAATTCAAACCTCGGACATTACACTTAAAAGTCTACAATCAGCCACTGGGCCAACCTAAATGGACCTGTCCTTACAAATTTCAGCAGTGCACACTGAAGCCGGGATATATGAAACATTAAGAACCATACACAGACTGGAAGAGGTAAGAATGATTTACTTCCACTGACTTATGATAGCCAGGAATACGTAACTGCATCACCTTATGGGACAACCGATTCGCTCCGAGTCATGTGTGTATCTCGGCCATTACAGAGCACCTTTAGAACTTGTCACTGGGGCAAAGGAAGCCACATCGAACCAAACCAGAGACTAAGCAACAAATCTCCTGCGAGTATGCAAGCATCTTTCAATCCACATCATCAAAGACTTAAATCTGATGGGTGGTGGAAGATACAGCCAATCAACTTGTCATGCACACAATCCCAGGTTAATAAATTTGGAACTACAGCCAAGAAGTCTATCAGCAGCATACAAATAAAGAACCTGTTTTAAAAAAGTATTCAAAATTCAGGTGCAACAAATCAGTTTGGTTCGCCACAAACATTCTTTGGTTGCTCTGTTCATGAAATTGATTTGATTAGCTATAACTGTGACCATTGTAACAGACGGCATTGTCAAAACTATGTGAGCCACAAGGAAACGTTTGCTGGATTTCAGTCATCATGATTGCACTTCAGATCCTTCAAACTTCAGGACCTCTGATAATAATTATTACGTAAGTATGTCATAAATAACAACTATCCTACCTCACTTTACCTAACAGCAATGCAACATTTTTCAATACCGCTTCCTACAGATTACATGGTATGAAACAAATGCCACACTCCAAATCAGAGTTCACATGCTTCAGACTGCCGTCTAGCTAACACCATGGATGTTCACTGGTTCTCTCCAAAGGACTGGTCGATGCCTTGTGCATTATGATAATAAAACAACTGAAGTTTACTGATTACAGTAGATTAGATTAGATATTCTCAAGGATTTACAATCATAGAAACAGTGGACAACTCATTGCCGCAGACGTTATTATTAACAGGCAGATGAATGACTTACTGATCATTGGTCCAGAAGCCGGTGCACCATGCCTACATCTGTAGCATCCCTACAAATGATAGATGATATTACATGCGCACTACAAAAACACTTGCAAACACTTTCTCTACAGGCTGCAGCGGTTTACAGCATGAAAATGGCCGCAAAGGTCAAGCCAATCAAGCAAACACTTATGAGAAAATCATCAACAACTACCCTAAAACCTCAAGATGGGAAAGGGGCTCTTGCAAAGCCATCCACTACATGCAATGTCGCTTAGCTATATAGCTAATCAATTAGGGCAGACCAAAATGTTGCATAACTGTTAGCCTAGCTTCTTGCACAGCAGAACAGGCAGCCAAAAGCAAGATAGGAGTGTGCCTGTTAAATGGTAGTGCTATAGAATGATTAGATTACAAGTTCTGTGGAATTGAGAGAATGGCAACAACAGTCTGTCTTTCAGTCTGGCCCAGGACTTAACTTCATCTTCTGCAGCAGCACACTCCAGATTCAAGGGAGAAAAGAAGTTCCATTTGCATCTGGACACCTACCTATCCATCACTTGCCAACCACCAACCAAAACAGTGAGTGATCACCTACATCTACACAAAGTATAGGAGGCCGGTGCACCACACCTATCACCCTCGCAACACAACGTCATTGCGATCTGTTTACATATGCTTGAAAGGCCACCAGCGCCATGGGCCAGCACAGATTTCACAATGCAAGGTAACAGAAATCCTACACAGCAGCTACTTCTGCCCATTTGCCTAAACATTTGCTGGTCACTTTACTAACTGGCTTTAATACAATAAATAACGTCTGTGGATTTTTTCATGTATTTTGTACAGATTTAAATTTATTAAAATTTTTAATTTATTTCAGCCATTAACATTACACCTATTGAACTGAATCAGAAGTGTAGACGAACATTAATTGGTGACCAACCATGAAGCAGTAAATTAATTCTTAGCTGAAAAGTAAAAATAATCACCAATATTGAAAATTGCATTACAAGAAACACATTTTGAAAGAAACAAGTGAAGGCATAAATAAGAGGTAACAATGGAAAGAGTAACAAGAACATGTAAATTGTTAGAAGATCAAGATAACGGAGACTGAAGCAGTGCAGCCAACACTTGACGAAAGAGAAGAAAACACATACAACGCAGCAAAACAAGTGAGCAGATGCAACATAGATAAAACCAAAAGCAAAGACGAAGATATCTAACTTTAGATGACATGTTGAAAGAACATATCTGTCAATTTACTCCTCTTAGAAAACAAGACCATAAAAAAGTTAAAATCAACAGAGACTGCAAAGCGGCAAATCATGTGCCTGGGCAAAACCGTTGAAAGAAGCCATCCAGAGACTGGCTAAGACTTGTACCTCCACCAGCGCCACTAATTTCCATTACAAACTCCACAAGGCCTAAGCAGTGGCGAGGAGAAGGTCTATACACCTACTTTCATAATTTACATAATACAGCCGGCTGAAATTTAGTGAAATATTAACAATTTTTAACTGGTCATATAACATAGGTAGAACCGTTGAAAAAGCCAGCCAGAGACTGGCTAAAAGCAGATAGATTCGAAATATAAAGTGCTGCAGAGGGCCTCCTTGATTTGCTGACAAGAAGTGTCATTTAATTCCGGCAGCCAACGTCCAAAGGATTCCATTTCCTGTTTCATAACCACTATAACAAATAAAGGGAGAAGGGTAATGGAACATTTATTATGCATCCAGATCAAAAGCTTAAATGGAACATTTATTATGCATCTTGATCAAAAGCAGTCATTGCACATATGGTTCAGCAGTGCCAAAGTAGCAACAGCAATACAACAACTGACAACCAAGGCAAGCTAATTTAATCTAATCTGCAGACTTCTACAGTCTGGTGATAATTACACACAAGCATTAGTTTATGGGCATTTCTAGTCATTTCTATGGCCATTTCTTAGCCATTGATCACAATGGATTAGAAAGGTCCAGTCGGTAGATAAAAAAAATGAGTGAGCTGATGATGCCAGATGTGAACAGTAGTACAGCTGCCTTTGTCTATTTTGCACTCAAGAATTTCTTATATATTTCTTGCACAAGTTTCACCATTTTCTCTTATTTGCCTGCATTTGACATCACTCTCCACATACAACACACTGACAAACACTTGTCTGAAGTCTATTAATTAATTAAATTAAGTGTTACATTGGAGGCAGACTGGCGTTTCTTCATAGTTAAACTTGGCTTGTTCTTTTCCAAGTGTTTAGTATCAATGAATGCTAATTCCTCTGTAATTCTTGTAGTCTGCTGATCTCCTTTTCTTTTGCATATTGGGACAATTATAATTTTTCCCTGCCTTCTGGCATTTTTCATTTTATGAATCTTTGTAACAAGAGCAAGCATAGTTTTAACAATTGTTTCTCCCACTCCTTGAAGTAGTTCTGTAGTGATTCTGTAACAGTTATTTCTCCTACTCCTCGATGTGTTTAGCAGTCATTATATCCCTACTAGACACTTTATCCTTCTGCATTTCATTGATAGCATCTCTTATCTCTTCTGCAGATAGTTTGGCATCTGTTCTTCTGTTTTGTTTACAGGAATCTCTATCAGAATGGTATAGTCATTATGTACCTAGACATTCATAAGTAGTTGGAAGTATTCTTTCCATTGGTCCTGTTTATGAGCTTTGTGCTCTAATATTTTACCATTTGTGTCTTTGAATGGTGCAACTTTAAGCTTTAAATTACCCACTAATTAGCTTTGTTTTACTGTAGACTTCATGTATTCTGTTTCTGTGTTATACTTTTGCTTCTCTGCACTGCTTTTTCACCCAGTTGCTTTTGCACTTTTGCCTTTTATTAGTTTATTCTGGATCTGTTGTGAGCCATTTGCATTTCTTCAGTCGGCAGCTTTTGTCTGTCATTTAGCTGCTTTCTTTTACTGGGATACAACAAATGTGAGGGATGATCAGCATTGATCACGAATGATATTAATAGTGTTGGGGCAATAAGCATAAAACTAAGATGGGCTACCTGCTTGATATGCAGTATCTTCTGTGCTGATGTACAGCAGTTTCTTCATGGCCCTGGCCAGTGAGTTCTGGATCATTTACACTTTATGCAGATTTGTTTTGTGACACCCATAAGAAGTGATGATGATGATGAGTTGTCTGCCTGAAGACAGGTCCATTGGCTTTAGCCACTCGGAGATGAGATGAGTGAGGTGGTTTCCCGTTACCTTCCTCACAGACAACTGTGGGTGAGCAACTTGTCCAAGGTCGCCACGCAGTGGCTTGAGTCAGATTTGAACCCGCGACCCTCGGTTAAGGCACAGATCATACCACTACACCACCGCGTCCCTAGTGTATATCTGAACCACATGCACTTATTTTATCACAAGACCCTTCACCACTGCTGCTGGTTTAAATGGTTGCTAAGTCCATTTAGGACACTGCACCACCTGAGATACAAGTGTCCTAAACTGCAGAGATTCAAGCAACCATCATCAATAAACAGAGACAAGAATGACTCATACATCTTACCACTGCAACCACAACCTAAACTGGATGAATATCCAATCCAGTTGCTTTGTTAACAAGATGGGACCAAACACAGAACTTTTTGGTATACCACAGCAGCTCAGAAGTCAAGGAGGATCTGAGTAGAAACTTGTCATCTCTCTATAGAACAGTTATTTCACTGTGGACAGCAACTAGTCCAGTCATTTCACTGGAACTCTATTTACAAAAGGCAAAAGAAATTTCTGGAGTGAGAAGGACAAAGTGGAGATCCCTGTGGGACCAATCAACAACCAACTGCAAGTCATTATTCAAACCACACCCTCCTACTCGGCTCTCCACATCCCAGAACTTGAATAAACAAGCAAAGCTAATTTATTGATTAGAAACTGTTCATTAGTGCCTGACGAATAGTGTTTGTTCCCAGGGTGTCTCCAGTTACAATTGTTCTACCCTACATAATAGGAAGTCACGTATTATTCCTTTGTGTCTAGCTGTCTTTTTCTGTGGTTTTCTCCCCATCAGTGAGTGTTTATCCCTAGCTTCTATATTTGTCTTTCTACATATCACTCTCTGTCTCTTTCTCTTTCCACCAAATGTTCTCTCCGGGTAAGCGGCCAAGAAACACTTGTCTATTTTGCATTATAACACAGGAGAAACACGGTGTATTATCTCCATGCACACATGCATCATCATGGCAGCTTTCATCCTCCCTTAATCTATGATCCAAGAGAAAGCCAGTCCAGGGAGAGAATACCAGATAACCGGTAGGCTATCCGTGGATATATCAGGCAAGGCAAAGTGAACAACAGCTGATAAATGGATCAAGATGAATGACTGAAATTTGAGTGAAATGAACCGAAATCAAAGAAGACAGTTTCCAAGTTCAATGAATCCAATCTATGGTGGCTCATTCAGGCCATGGAGGAAATAGTTTTAACAGTCATAACAACTTTAAAAGTCGTAAAAACAACTTTTTATGTGCTATAAATAGACATGAAAACATTTCTCCATTTCAAGTTCTTCTATAAATACACATTATTGCAACTTTCATGTATATCAGTTTATATTGAAATTGTTTTAGTAATTAAGTGTATGAAATCATAATAAATATACAATGGTAAATATCAGTAATTTCATGAATAATTACCATAATATATAATAATATTCACTAAAATGCAATACAAAACAAAATTCCAAAGTGAAAAACAATAAATTAGTAGCTTCAGGGAATTGGCTTCTTTAACATCAATCAAGCAAATGGAGAGAATGCATTTATATAGCGCTTTCAATGTTAACTAATTATACAATTACACTCGCCAGCAAGGAAGGTGCGCCTCCACACACTGAAGATTTACTTAAAAAGTCTGCGATCAGTTGAAGGCTGTCTGCTAGTCACTAGGATCC
This sequence comes from Norana najaformis, assembly GCA_964023275.1. NCBI lineage: Eukaryota > Metazoa > Annelida > Clitellata > Crassiclitellata > Hormogastridae > Norana > Norana najaformis. Next base: position 27,167,639 of record OZ029913.1, on the reverse strand, counting down.
TCCACAGTGCAGTCTAGAATGCCTTTCCATCACAAACCTTTTGTAAGCCTAACAGAAAACAAGTTGTACATTAATGAGCACAAAGAAATAAGATTCATGTGACAATCACATACATACGATACATAAAGTCGCAGCACAATATGTTGAAAATGGTGAAAAAATCATTTTGCTCAAATGCAGGTTGAAGACACCCAACTATGAAGCATAGTATGACAGCATTTCGCTTCATTGATTGACCTGTCTGTCTTCCAACATCTTTACTTAATGGAATGACCCCAAAAAGGACAAAATGTCCCCAGCATATTCAACAGCTTCAGCCAATAACTCCTCAAAGTATTGTCATCACAACAAATCAAGGAGTGTCATATGTCAACTGCACAAACACATGTACACATGGGTATATACATACAGTACATACATACATGCAAGTATGTGTTGGTGGCTGGGTGCTTACAGTGTTCAAATGCAATGTGCTAATTCATGCCTCACAGAGGGTCAAGCCCAGGGTGAGTCTTTTAACAAGCCCTCAAGACCTTAAGACTTTAACACACAGCTGCTTCCACATTCAGATTCAGTTTTACTAATGTTTCTGCTTCAGCAAATGTCTACAATAAATACACTGAATTACATAACTGTACATTTATGTGCAACTATTAATACATGCACTGTCAACAACATTTTGCATGTCTTGTTGTTTCAACAGACCTTTTCCATTTTCATACCATTGATAACAGCTTTCAGGCACTCCCTGTTGTCTTAAAACTGTTCCAATGTTTCCCAATCTAACATTAGAACAACTCTTAGCTGTAAAAATAAGCGATAGGTTCAATAATCCCATGCATAAAAAGCATACAATCAACTGAACTAAGACTGAATAACAGCAACACGTTGCAGTAATCAGTACAGGTCGGTCAGTATTGCATTTGATTTCACTCGAAGGAACCATCATTTGATGCCTCCTGTAGTAACAAAACAGTGTCCATTAAATCATTACATTCAATTTTAACACACCCGAAAGTTCAAACTCAACATCAAGTTTACAGTCATATTCATTTTCACAGGAAGCTTGGATTAGCAGTTGACTTAATTTCCACCATCTACATAATCATTGGGATTTCTGTTATCTCCATTAGCAAGCAACTGAAGACTTACGTTTTCAGGACAAGTGCTCACTATTCAATAGAAAACATGCCAACCTTTTTATGCTACAAATTTTCACATTTGAATTGTTTAAAACTAGTTTGGTGAATCGATGTATCTTTATATACTGAAGACCTATGGCAGTTTGCCCTTCCCCCTTCCTTACCTGTCAGTCTGAGCACTCCTTCACTTGCCCTTTCTCCTGCAGCATTTCACTCAAGACTGAAAACTAAACCAATCAATGTATCCTACCCTGCTTCAGCTCCTGCACCATCCCATAATCACCATCATCAATGACTTCCACCATAGCATCATGTTGTATTCCTGGTTTGACCCTCTTGGACTCTAACCTGGCACCAAAACTGAACAAAGAACCTGGCTGTTCTGGGCTTGATTTTATGTAGTGCCAATGAATAAGCTGGTCTACCAGACATAACATTTGTGTGACACTGAGAAATTTAAGAGATCTACATTTTCATTTCGCTCTATTTGGTTGTATCTATTTGTATTTGCTTGCATAAAAGTTATTTTAAGTATGTGTGTAATATTGTGTACAGTGTAATGCATGTGCACTTATTAGATGCAAACAAAGGCTAGTAGTCATTTGCAAATAAATGCTCCTTATTAATTTATCAATTACATAATGAATATGAACATTACTTTTAACTTCACACATTCTTACTCATACACACATTAAAGACATGTTTATTTATAAAATAATTTGAAATGGACATGTCTATTTATGGGACATAAAAATCATTATAATGACTTAAATCTGCTAAGACCCAAATGGGCTATCACAATAATCAGCTCCACAGTAAGCAGAGAAAAAATTCAGAAATTCACAAGGAAAAGGAAAATAATTTTAGATAAAGTAGGATGAAGGCAAATTCTGATATTCACTCACTGGCAATCCATGCAGATGGGCAAGGGATGACTTTCAAGTAACTACATTTCTCAGATGACAAAATAATTAACAATGCAACTCAGATGGAAGAACCTAAAAAGTGTTGTACCAACTGTAGCATACAATAATACAGAGAGGTGTGTGTCAAACTGTGATTGCTAATTACAAGTGCATTACAAATTCCATTAACAATTAGCTAAGAAAATGTAGCACTCAGCAACCTTTCCTGACTAACTGTAACTATCTGACACATTGTGACCTTTTTTAGTTACCCTTAACTACCCGGTGCACTCTGAAACCTTTCTCAGTGAACTACTCAGTCCCTACAGTGATGAACACTGGTAGATCCACATCAGCAGGGAAAGACGATTGGAAGAGAAAGTGATGACCGACAGCAATGAGAGAAACTGAGGGACTGACGAGCAACCCTTACAGACATCAGAGGGCAAAGCAGAAAGTCTTCAACAGCAGAACTGTTATTAAGGAAGTTCCCATTAAAGTCATACGACTGAACTCTTTTACATAGATGTTCGAGTTTTCAAGAACATAAACGTTACCTGCTTGAACATCTTCAAAGTTTCCACAGGTGCCTTGCCAACATGGACGAGAACTTCCGTAAAAGGGGAGCTAGTGGTCGTCCTTTTAAATGCTTCTAGCTAGCCCCTTGAACATTACATTTGTAATCATAGCCACAGTTGCACATTTATATAGCACCTCTTAAAAAATACTACTCAGAAATGCTCCCGACCTGATAACACAAGACCATGATCAAATCGAATGGTCTTCAATCACTGGCAACTTAGAAGTAGAGAAAGGGCAAGAACTTCATGTTGCAGGTTGCATGGTAGACTGTTCCAGGATGAAGTGCCAACCATGGCAAAGCTGCCATGTTGCATTGCAGAAGTACAGGACGGAGGGTCAACCAGAACACCTTGTGCTGCAGAGCAAAGAGATCTATGGGGACAGACAGAAATACATAGATCCTTAAGACAGAATGGAGTACAACCGGCCAGGCAGTTACACATCAGTACGAGGATCTTACACTCAGTGCACAGTTGCATGGGCAGCCAATGCAGCTCATCCCTTACGTAAGTAGAAATATGTGGAAACTTTGCATTCCTACCGATTAACCGAGCTGCAGTGTTTTATTAATACTGACTGTCTGGAATACTGTGTCATGTTTCATTGGTGATCAATAAAGAACCTGATTCTGAACTCTGTATATAAAACCCCAGATGTATTTGTTTATGGTTTTGTTTTGTCTGTATCTTACTAGTCATCAACGCATAAGAATTTTTTGGTACACTTTACGGTAATGTTTCATATAAATAAATATTTTCCAGTAGCATTAGCTAGACATTATTTAACGTAAAGGTTGAAGTTAGCAACCTTATCTAAATTTTTTGTATTTAAATCTAACATGAAACTGGTATTAATGCTGGTAATCAATGCAAACAACAACAGTAGCAATCCTCCAACACACACACAGTCTTTCATTTTCCAGCACAATGAATCATAATCATAAGCAGGGAGTCGCCCATTGCACATGACAAATGGATGCAGTGGTCAAAAGCTTTTCCATAAGAGCACCATGTTGTGCCTTCAGAGAATCAATTACAGAAGGTGACAGATCATAACATCTCCAATTACTGCATTTGATAGAAACAGATAAACTTTTACATGGAACTGATCTCCTCTCTTCCAAGGAAATCAGCAAATGATTGCTATAATTGCAAATTATTACTATTACTAGCTAAAACGAGATGACCAGATGCAAATTAAAGGTTAAAGTTCATAGTAAGCCCATGAATATGACTATTAGACTTGTATATCTTATCTGACTTCCTTCACACCACATTGCTTCAAATACCTGACCTTAGTGCAAATCAAATCATTTCCCGATCAGTGCATTCCATCAAAATAGTAGCCAACAGCAGGAATGCCCAGTGGATGAGATCAATAATATTCAAAATGGCTTAGATAAATACCAAATGGATTAGATTCATTCCAAATGGATTTGATAAATTTATCTCAAATGCAGTATCTGACATTGATATTGATTTCTAGGAGTTTCTCTTATGGCCCCGGCCAGTGAGTGCTGGACCCGTTGCAATTTCAGGTGTTAAGATGTTAAGATGCAAACTAGCTAAGGGTATATGTATATGTATATAACCCAAACCCGTAGAGTGCACTCACTGCCATCAAATGCAGCAAATGGATCACAGAGTAGGAGAGCCGTGACTTTTCTATTATCTACTGATATAATTGTGAACAACGGTAACCCCTCAACCAACTACATGCATCGAGTGGTTAGCAGTTGACCAGAGTGTAACCAATGCCCTATACACAATGACCCCAGTTTACTAGCAAAACCTCTGCTCAGTGGTTAAGTTCACAGAGAAATCTGACCATATGTGTAGAGGAATGTGCAAATTTGCTTTGGATTGGATCATACACTCATACAATGACAGTGATGCTCCTGACCTTCAGAGGTTCTTAAAAGGTGCTGATTCAATGTCCAGATACATAGATACATATGCTGTAGAACTCTGTGTAAGCGTCCTCTGTTTAGTATGGGCACCAGCAGATGTAAACTGACCAAGTGGCCTAAAACTATAAAACAGACAGTCAGTCAAACAGACACTGATTAATGCGAGCAAATAAAGTCATACAGATGTAAGACTTAGAACAACTGGAGCAGCAGCAACCAAGTTCTCCATTCAATTCACCCTTTAAGCACGTGACTGACAGACTGCTAATGTTGCAACTGGCTCCAAGCAGTTGCCATAACTGCCAAATTACCTCAGAGGTAGTTATTATGTAACATAATCATAATCATAACTGCACATTTATATAGCACCTCTTCAAGAAAAATCTTCAGAGATACTCCCAATCTGACAACACAATAGTATGGTAATGTAATTCAATATAAAGAAGGCAATGTATATGGCCAAGTTCAATAGCAAAGCAATTATAAGGGCACCTAACAGAGCCCTGTGAAGCATGCACACGTCAGCTGCTATATGATTTGTGAAAAGCAAGTCTGAAGAAGATCTCTGAGCCGAGAGATGCTCTTTGCACCGAATCTCAACCAGAACACCACTCAAGCCAGGACTTGCCGCGGCAGAGGCACAATCACTAACACACATCTGTGCTGCAGGAACCAACAAATTCATTTACATCATGTACCATCAGTTGTATTACCTGTAATTGTAGTTGTAATCATAATTGTAACTGTAATTGGAAATTTATATAGCACCACTTCAAGAGATGCTAATCAGAAGTGCTCAAAGTACTAACCCTGAACCATGCCTCTCTTAGTGTGCTTGCCCTTCCTGGAGGTCAGCTTCAAGCATTCAACTGTGAGAAACCTAATGAATGAATTGAAGGATGGACTGATGGAGGGATGGAAGGAAGGAAGGACGGATAGAGGGAAGAAGGATGGGAGGAATGAGATAAAGGAATAACGACTGGAAATACATCCATAAGAAATGCATTATGGTCAGGCAATTTCCCACAACAGCTCACTGCTCCTCCTCCTGCTCTATCAATCAGAATGTAATCATGGCTGAAGTGAAGGAAAAGGCCCCAGATAACGATGACAGCATGATCCCCGTCTTCCCTTCCTTCCTCTTTCTCTCAGTCTATTACTCATGCATGTATTGTTATGATCAGGCCAATGACTTCCACATGTACTCAGAGGAGCCGAATGCAGGGAGATGTAAAGGGTCCGGCAGACATCCCAGTCAACCACAAGAGGGCTCCAGTAGCCACTTCCAGGTTTAAAATTAACATCCAGCCAACGGACAGTCATTTCTCAAGGCAAACAACCAGAGCAGTCTAGCTGAGCACCAAATGAGCTTACTCAGGCAACTCAGGCTAAGAGCCTCTTATCAACTGGAATTGTATGCCCACACTTCTTCAGCAAGGCAACAGAACCATGATAAACCAGCTGATTCACAGCCAGTAAAACAGACAATAGTGGAACACAGTAGCCGATTGGTTAGAGTGCTCAGTATGTAATGCAGAGTACGGTTTCGACCCTCCCTCCAACAATTACTGTGTAGGCACCTTGAGCAAGTTCTTCAATCACAACTGCTCTGTTGTATGGTCGAGTTGAAAGAGCCCATCATAGCCCTGGCTGTAAAATGAAATAAAAAATGAAAACCAGTCAATTCTAGCATGATAAACCAGCTGATTCACATAAAATAAAAATCAGCTGATTCTAAGGTGATAAACCAACTGATTCAGTGACGAGCAACCGGCTGGTTCCATGGTGATAAGCCAGATGATACACAGGTCAGGTTATATGCACAGGTCAGGTGATATGCTCAGTCATAGACAGTTTTCCTGAAAACATTACATCACACTGAAACCAACAGTAAAACTAACAGAATTCCTTGAAAAGTATGTCTGATGTCAGTGGTAACTGATAACTTGGCAAGAAACACACAATAAAAGCGGATGCCTTGTTGGAAAAGAGTGCAAAGATTTGGTACAAGTACTTAGAGTCTGTCGAGTTCTCTGTTGGTAATTGGAACTACAAATGTCCTTGACAGATAGCGCATTTAGGAGCAGTGACGATTCATGTAGTGTTGTGATTGAACTGTTCACTTATTTAATTAATATACAATAGAAAATCAAAGACCGTGTGACTTTTTCTCGAGTTAGCACTACACAACAAATCGGGAGAGTTAACTATTCGTTCACTGACAAATTCGAAAGATCATTGATATCTCTTATTGCCCATGGAAACAATATTGCCCTGTTGCAGCATTGGCCATCAAAGATGTTTAACTTCCATTTCAGTACCATGCAGTGGACACTAGTTTTGATCTTAAGGAACATTGGAAATTGGGAGGCAAAAACGATTGGTCTAATCTGGTTTGGATACAGTGGCATACAAGCACAAATGACCAGTCAACATGTGTTTATGAGTTTATATTCTTGATAGAATCTTAAGTTTAAAAGTGTGAGGCAAAAGGATCCAGGGTTTGCTCTGATAAGGTCTGAACTGTTATACACAATCATAATTTAGAAGAGACCTTATTCTAATGTTAAGTAACATTAACAAGCGGAAGGCAATAAGGACTGGTATACAAAGCTTAAGTGACCAGGGCCACTGGTTTTTATAGGCAACAACAATCGATGTGAAGTAAAACTTTTTGGCCTCTAACTCTTATGCCATGTCACAAGCTAATGCCATTGTTGACAGTCACAACAGGAAACCCTTCTTCAATAACAGTGTATCCATAACAGATTTTCCATACTGTGCAATACCTGAAAAAAGTGGTGACAAAAAATATATATACTAGCAACCATCACTGGTAAGTAGGTTTTATAGTAACATTTGCCTATTCTCAGTAGCCTCACAGAATGTAATGTAGCACCATGAAATAAATAAATACTGTTTACCAAGCATTTTACTCACATTGAAAGTTAGATCATGTATTATGAAACTTGTCAAAATGTTGACTCAAATGTTTCCCCACCCCTGATAGTTCTATGATGCAGCATGTGCCATTCCTTGTGGTTCAATCAACCATGGCTGAGCTGATAGGCCACTGTTCCTTGGACCTGAACTCCGTGGGTCTGCTGCTATCCAGTCAGTCTGTCTCCAATAGTCCACTGTTCCACCCGGGTCACAGGCCAAAACAGGAATCCTAAAACTTCTTCCTCTAATACCAAGAAACCACTGTCTGAGTGTGCATATTCACCTGTCTCAGTCTACCTAAGTAACTGCCTGCCTGCCTGCCTGCCTGCCTGCCTGCCTACCATCCCCCCTCTCTCTCCTCTCCTCTCTCTCTCTCTCTCTCTCTCTCTCTCTCTCTCTCTCTCTCTCTCTCGCTCTCTCTCTCTCTCCATAACTCCATAATGACTTCGGTTTCCTCAGGTGTCTGTTAATCGTCCATCAATACAACCAGCGTGCAACCAATACTACTGACTGCATGCAGTCCCCTGGATAACTTTACACAGCAGCACAGTCTCACACTTCAGCTTATACCGGACAAGCATTTATGCCTCCTCATTAAGCCTTGTGCTCAAGCAGAAGGCATAACAATAAAACATTATGATGCAAAGTTTAATTTGCATAGCACCTATTTCAGTGATTATGTTCTGACATCAACTGCACTGATGACGATGAACGACACAATATTATTATATTAAGCAAACAGATGAGTATTAAGTTTTAGAGCAAATACTTCATGGCTACCTTGGCAGCAACTTTTGTAGGGCCCACATTGGGCTGTGTGTTCTTTAAATGTCTGGTTATGCAGAACTACAACATGCACTACCTGAGTTGTTTATTTTGATTTGCTTTCCCCAATCAACAGGATTCCAAGAAAGAAACTAAGAAGCTGAATGGCAAACACTTCAATGCAAGATCCATGCAAAGATTCAGATCCCACAAGTCACTGTCTGCCTCTGGGGCCTCTCAACAACTTAGACATGCCAGCCGACCCTTTCTCCATTACTTATAATACAACCCTACTTCCTGCTCCACCAAACAGCAGACCTTTAGACCCCAACATTGTTGACCCCTTGGTGACAGCCTGGTACTACAGACAACTTCGTTTTCGTCATCTGTGTAGTCAGTCTTTGTCACAGAACAAGATTTGTTGTCATTCCTTCAGATCCTCAACACAAACTCATGACCTTTTTCCTATGAATCAAGAGTCCATTGCTAAACACCAGTCTTTTCTGGATTTAAAACAAAAAAGCTAATACATGTCACTAGTTATTAAACAATGATGTACATAGTTGACCATTCTATACTTGCAAGGTCGGACATACGAATCTGCCAAACAATATTCAATTCATATTACTACAACTAAATTCAGCAACTCGGGGTCCAGGATCTGATTAGTACACAGCTGTAAATGAAAAATGCAATCCATCAAGATCTATGTCACAACACTTTAAACTGTCTAAGTTGATGACAGCACTTTATGTGCGGGCAAATGGTAGTTTATCAAGGTACCATCGTACCTAAGCACCCGCTGAGATGAAGGCCAAGGACTTCTCCCACCCCCCAATATTGCTGTATTAAATTCCCTACTAATGAATCATAGTTCAAGATAGAGAAGAACTATAGTCATAAGTTGCAAGGTCTAAAAATCTTGGACTAATGTAGAGAAAATCTTGGAATGTTACCTTTCTACTAAACAGGGCAGAACAGTACTTAAAAAACCAACTGTATTGCCTGTCAAGTTATGTCATGTTTACCATGAAACACGGCATATTGAATGCTGCAGGAGTTCAGGAAAATGGGGTACTACTTAGTTACATTTAGTAAGTTTTATCACTCCAGTGTCGAATGCACAAGAAATCAACCCATGGTATATCAAAACTAATCGTAATCATAACCCTGAGATTTCTACAGCGCCCAATGAAAGCCATGTCATGGGGACCAGCATATTCACAGGTGCTCAGTCAAAAACAAAATCGATAGGCAAAAACTAAGCCACAATCAGGATAATATCCAGAAGTATGTCAACACCCAGAAGAAATAGGGGCACTGTAGCTCCTTACTGTGCTAGGCAGACTCTGAGTTCAATGCCTGGCAGTGGCACCACTTGTTTTCAGCTTACAGTGAACTCAAATAGGTGGCATGTTTCACCTCTGAGCTCTACATCTGATGCATCTGATGTTCGAACCCACAAGAAACAGCTGTTGGACTTTGGGATTACTGGCACTGGAAATCCAGTTTGCACTGGCAGATTCATGTTTTCCTAAAGTTTTTATGTTTTTCCTTCTTCATTTCCTTTAGCATTATAACCATTACTTTACAACATCTGTGGACAACCCTCACTGAAACCGGGTTTGTGTGGGGGTCATCTCAATGCCATGCCACACCTTAAAATAAAATAGGGAAGATCATATTGGCCCCTGGATCCTCCCTTGCATGTTGTGTATGATTCCAGTACCATACTTCTAGGACTGTTGTTCATAGTCACATGATAAATGAGTGATTACCTTACTTACCATTCTGAAGTGGATTTGGATCAGAGTGGTTTGTGGGCAATATTATGATGACTGGGAGAGTATGGCTTCTGGAAATACAGATGAGCAGAAGGTGTCTCATCACAGCATAAAATCCACTTCCCCTTTTCCTCCTAAGAAGGACTGTGATCACGATAGTCACCAAATATCTCCATCACAGACGCATGACTGAACTTTTCCTTCAGCTAATAGTCAGGCAGTCCAGATGAAGCTACCACCAGCAGCGTCCTTCAAAGCCCTCTACAACCTCTTCCCCAGGGCTACTGTGACCAACCTTCCCACTCATAACACACAGCGCTTAGTAGAGAACTTGGATTGAAAAAAGTCAGCACATAAAACAGAACCAAAAGGCACTTAAAACACCAAATGATTTCTGATTAAATGAGAGTCGGATTTCACATAATCCAGGCGACAGCGACTGTGGAATCACTGTTCTCTAGCCACAACAACCTCTCTGTGCATTCCTCAGCATCAATTCAACTGATATCATCTCAGCCTCTGCAGCCCATCTAGTTCAGCCCCGTGTAACTGATACAGTATAAGCCATACAGCCTTCTCCCATCCCGCAGCTGACTTCTCCCTGTCGGCTGTCCCTCTTTTCTGTTCCTCTGTCTCTGCCTTTCTCATAATAGTAATCTCAAAATTTCTAAACCATTACTTAAAGGCTAAGCGCAGGGCACCAGAGTCCAAAGACGCCATGTCAAGAACCAAGTCCGGCTGCCAGGAGACCAGATAGAGGATGAGAGAGGAGGGTAGGGTGAGGATGGGAGAGGAGGCTAGGGTGGGTTGTATTTCTCTACCTTTTTCATGTCTATTCAACCTCTACTCACCTATGGACATATGTATGTATATATGAATGTAATTCTATCTATATGTATGTATGTCTCTCTGTCTGTATGTATGCATGTATGTAATTATGTACATATGTATGTACAGTGTGAACTCATTCAGGTGCTACTAATTCACCCGTGATTCTACATGATGCATCTTGTTCCCAAAGCTATTAACTTAACATGCAGTGTTAGTTAATGTGCCATTCAAAGATATTACACTACATCATTAAATAACTAAACAAAGGAAGTAGGTTTAATCAAATTACATGAACATGCTCTGTAAGGCTTATTTCATTTTCATTTTCATCACTGTTTGGTGTCTGCAAGTCTCTGCAAGCAAAGACTGCTCCAACTCGGCATTGATATTAAGAAAATATCTCAGCTCAGGTTCTTATTCGGTAGTCATACAAAGAAAATAATGTCATTCTTATTCAATTTTCTTCAGTTAAATAATTTTAGTCCCAGTTCCTATCCAGTTCACAAGTATTTATATTGTTCAGTTATAATGAAACTCCAGCCTCTGTGTAAGGGGACAACTGATCAGCCCAGGACAGTTGATCATACAAAGAGCCCTAGTAGTAGCTTACTACTTATGGTGCTATACAAATTATCATCATCATATTGCATTATGGTACATGTTCTGGTAGTAACTATGTGTAAGAGATTGGCATTTTGGGATAGCATGGTATGTACCACAAACTTAAAATGTCATGGTGCACAAAGTGCAATGGTGGTAAAAGACCTAATCTGACAAAATTAATAAAAAAATGAGCTATAATATATAACCATAATAACCAAAGCATACAGATCCACATAACTAACTGATGAAAGGAAAACAAAAACCCTGCTTGTTATTTCTCTTTTAAAAGTGTTTTCATTCAACAGATGGCAGCAGATGACAGCCACAGAGGTGGCAATTCAATACATTGAATTTTGCAAATACAGAATGGTAAAATTTTGTCTTTCCGTGTTGCACAAGAATTTGAAACTGGAATGCAAAGACAAATAGTCAATGCCATCCACCCAAGCAGTCATTCAACGCAGTACCTAAGAAAGAACTAGGCAAGAATTACTTTAACTATTCGTAGCATTAAGGTTCAACAGAGATCACTATTAGACAGTATTTTAGTAACACTGGTTTAATCAGAAGTTACTAATTGTGCCCATTCACATTTAAATCCTAGAAAGTGGGGTAACTCATTTTTTTGCCTCCCTTCGTCTTTCATGTAATAATTATTCTTTGACTAAAAGTATAAAAAGTCACTGGAGAAAGCCAAACTCATACTAAGCTAAATGGGCATTGTTTATTCATGATATGAAAAAGCTGGGGTACAGTACCACAGTCCAAAAATTGGGGATACAGTACCCCTACTTTTTAGGCTGTGGTACCTTATCTCCATTTTTGACACCTCAAACACCTCCAAAATTACGCCTATAACATCATCAGCAACAAATGCTCTTCGTGATACATTTGATGGTTGAACCCTGTAGCATTTTTGCTATGTTACGATCAGAAAGTTTTCTTAATTCTGAAGAGCAGGTGCAAAAAATTACCAGGAGAGTGTGACACCAAACTGCTGCATGGGCAGATAAATTTAGCTGTTATTAACAAGTGTTCTTTCTCAAAAATCATGACAGAAGAGAAACAAGAACTAATTGACAAAATGAAACTAGTCTAAAAACTTTAAAACATTCTACCATTTATTAAATTCCATTTTCCACCTGAAACACTATACAGCTGTTTGGCCACAACTTTCATATTAATGATCTAATCGAATCTTCCATAATTTCATTCATATAACCTGCAGGTTATACGAAATTTTACAAACTCCGCACAATCCTTGCAGGCTATCTTGGTGTACTTGCTATACCAGATTATTTTACACAGATGGTCGCCATGTGATTACTATATTTCCAGACCAAAATGTAAAGATAGTGACGTAACTTAGGGGAACACTAATAAATGAATTTGTGACAGGCAGCAGCTGGTAAGATTAGAAATGACTGCTAAAAATTAAATCTGTTGTGACTTAATTATTTTTTTACACTTACTGACTGAAGATTTGTAAATTCTGTTGTGTGTTGCATCGGTATTAGATCTGATTTCATTTCGTGGTTCTCTTTTACAATAACAAAAATGCACCAGGAATCGAAATATAGCAGCAAAAGATACTATATAGGCTGCATTCATGAACTATTACAAAAAAAATAAGTTTTCCTAATGCAAGAATGTAGAAAAACTTGTGTAAACTTGGTTTAATATATAATTACTGATGTAAAAGCAATGTACGCTCGAGTTCAGGCAGTAATGCGATCTTGGTCTGGCACAACGATTAAGTATGCTCTACAAAAATGAATGCATCTCGTGATCGCATCTGAAGCAATCACACTTCTGGAGATGTTCTTTTTGTCACTTGAAGCAAACAGAGTATAGACCTAAACAAACAACAATCCCACAGCACTTAAAACATTGCTATGTCGCCAAGGGAAAGGTTTCCACATTTCCATTCAATTTAACAAGAATGTAGTAAAAATAAATCATGCATACCAATTCAGACATGTTAAGATATGCATTAGCATTGGCAGACTAGCACAGAGGGAACTCATGTTATGGTGTGTGTGGGCTTGCAGGGCTACCGTAAGAAAGGCTGAAAAATCCACATTTCCATTCAAGCGATTTTACAGTAAAAATAAATCACATGTACCAGTTAAGATGTTTTGCATGGACAAACCTTGTCTATGGCCTCTCATGAGACTCAACGTCATTATTAAATCTTTCTATCGCAGCCAGACGTGTTTTAGAGATATCCTGCATCATCACCATTAACATATAAATACCTAGCATTATATATTAATATACTTTCATCAATATATTTCTTATGATCGATTATATATTTGCTATAACAACAAATATGTCTCATGACTGCATCTTAAGCAATCCCACATCTGGAAATGTTCCTTTCGTAATCTGAACTAAATAGAGTATAGACCTAAACAAAACCATGCTCCCATTTAAAACATTGCTATGCTACCAAGAAAAAGGTTGAAAATCCACATTTCCATTCAACCGAATACGTGGGTTAGTATAGCTGGCTCATCCTCCACCTGGTTTGTTCCTTGATGTATTGCTTGTAGTTGTGACCACATGCAATATGATTGACCAATGCTAAATAGCATTTCCATCCAATCCATGAGGCAAAAGACAAACTGTACCAGCAGACTTTCACCTTCAGTAATGAACACAAAATCATGCCCATATATCTGCATATCATATCTAGTGACTTCAAAAGCACAATCACATCAGACATATTTAAATTTAAATGTAAATTTAAATGATACCATTTCACTACTGAACAGAGTAGGGAAGAAGGCCAGCTTGAAGATAAATAGAGTGAAGACAAAAACAATGCTTATGGAAAAAGAAAACGTTGAGAGAACATCCTAGGAAGAGAATAGCATACAGAAAATATTTATAAAAGAGTTTATCAGTACACAAGCCTTATAACATAGGCAACGAGTTTACATAAAAAGAGGCTGATAGCAAAAGCGAAAGGTGCAGTGACAGGATTTAACACCATATCAGAACATAAAACAATTAGCTTTGTCACCGTTTCGAAAACAGTGACAATGTGTGTACTCAGAACAGCCTTCATGGTGGCGAAATTTGGACGTTTATTACGATCGACATAGCATATATACTGGTGTCTAAAATGTACTGCTATAGAATGATAATGCATCTAAACTGGATGCAGACTTCATGAACATCAAAGTGAAAAGAAGGCTGAAAATAAAGACCTAATGCAAGTGATCACCAGGTGGAAACTGGATCTTCTTGGACTTAAATGCAGGATGATTAACAATAGAAAGATTAAAAGTGTGGTTTTGGAAACTGGATGGCATAACAAGAAGTGGAAGACATTTTCAGAGAATGACTGAAAAACATAGAAGATTGGCGCCAAACTAATGCCAACGCTTGACTCTGGCAGAGTAAGATGGAGAAGCGTGGACGGGAACAATTAAACGTGCAGTGGGAACTTATGGGCTCTTGGCCCATAAACAGCGATTACGAGTCTCCAAGTTCAAACTGGAAAACACAAAATAAAAGCAATTTTAGATAGAGAGATAACCAACAAAGTGTACAGAACATCAGTATGACAGTGGAACTTGAAACCAGATTTCCAGATGTGAGATTGCACTCAGCGATGTGGGTGCAAGTCAGAAACAACCCATCAACTAAGACCATAAGCAGTATTTCCTATGAGTGTGTTGCCCATGTACTGTGTAACACATTATCTTCTCCAACTACTCAGCAGTCACACAAAGATGACTTTCTCAACTGACCTTGAACTCTCACACAGTTTAGTTATTGGAAATAAGAATTCTTAAAAAATAAGAAGCTGTTAGGAATGCTCATTTGGGATTTCCTCACTGACAACCTAATGTATTTCTGGTCACAAAATATGTAAGATGAGTACAACAAATATGATTTGTATTTTATTAATTTGTGAATAAAACATGAGTGGTTCAAATCTGTACTTATACTGCAATGCATTGAGGCACAAAAACAGGCAGTAAATTCCACGAGATAAACAGATAATCAGCTATAACAATATATACTTGGATACATGATCGCTTGTAAGAAATGCTAATGAATTATCAGAGGACAGACTACAAGAAATTACAAACAGAAAAGCAGATTACAGATTGTAGAAAAAGATGAACACCATTGATTAATAAATGAAAAGAGCTATTGCTTCAGATGACATACTGCAGGACTGACATAATGACAATACAAATGACCGCTGAGAAAATGTAAATATGACAGACAATCAGTTGCATTGAAAAGCAGGCAAATACACTGATACACGGATACCAAGAGATAGAATGACCAACTCCAAGAAACAATAGACTTAGAAAGGCAGACAGATGACAAATGATAAGTAGTACAGACAGACAGACAGACAGACAGACAGACAGACAGACAGACAGACAGACAGACAGACAGACAGACAGACAGACAGACAGACAGACAGACAGACAGACAGACAGACAGACAGACAGACAGACAGACAGACAGACAGAGACAGACAGACAGATAGGCAGGCAGACAGACAGACAGACAGACAGACAGACAGACAGACGGCCAGTTGAAGGAAAAGCAGGCAACAAACATATCTGGTTAAAGGAAGAGAAGGAGACAAGCAGACTACTAGTCTATGGCCAGTAGAGGTCATTAGGATACTGTCTGACGGATAGACAAGAATGCATCTTTAGCTGTAAATCGACAGACACCGGGAGCAAGCGCTGTTAGAGGCAACTTGATATTCTTGTCTAGGAGGAAGGCAGGACAGCCACACTTGGCATGCCGATAAGAAGCGATGGAGGCATCAGCAGCATCGGTGACGTGAATCTTTGGCCAGTGTATAATTGGAGTGGCCAGGCCGACCAGTGGCCCTGTCGGCCGCCGTCGGTTGGTGTGTATATGCATATGTTATTAGGAGGGATCAATATACAGGCAATGATTGTGTAATATATCAGCCCAGGAGACCAGATAAAGAAACAGTAGCACCACTTATGATGGCACATGCTTCCACTGCATGCAGGCTGTTTCATTCTGTCATCCTCCTGCTCTCCATCCTGCGCTAAGACAAGATACACGCATGACAGCCTGCACAGCCATCCTCCTAATATTGCCAATATTCTTCCATCTGGCTTGCAAGTGTATGCGTACTGTCTTACCTCAAGCAGACATTGATTGCTGCTGCTGCTGCTAATGTGCCCTGCCAAGCGTCGTTGTCATTTTCGTCCTTTGCTTCCTTCTGTTCATATGGATCCAGCAACATTCCAAACTGTAGTTAGCGATGCTCCATGCTTTGGGGTCTGTTCTGCTTTTGCTTTGTTATCTACCTCTGCCTGCTTATGGTGAAAAGGCAACATCAACATTCCAATTGTGATAATTGTTGTAAAGATTCAATATTAAATTATGGTTACAAGATTAGGCTATCATTATAACATTACTGTATGTTGTAAGATGTGAGCAACTGTCTAACATTAATAAAAAATTACATACTTACTTAAATATATATAGTATTATGGTTCCAATTCTTATAAATTTTACCAATGTCCATAAAAGCACAATGTATCTTGGAATATATTTTATACTACTGGTGAGCATCGTCCAGAACAATTGTTGAAAGAGGTTTGTAAAATATGACCAACGAGTCCATAGTTTTGTTAGGTTTGACTTGCTTAACCTGGCATAATGACCTAACACAACACCACAAGATGCCAGAGGTTTGTTAAGTTTTTAGGCTATGGGCCTTCTGGCAAAAAACTGACCATTAAATTGATAAAAATGGTGTAGTCAGTTATCTACAATCCAACCATACTGTTCAACTCCCTGCTCTTCCACCCTAACACTTTTCTGTCCTCCCATCATCTCATCCTTAAAAATAGGAAATCACTCAACAGCCCACCCCTCTGGAATAAACTCCCACCAGAATTACAACAATTACATGACCCATCATATGAACTCACCCACCACCACTTCACCCCTTGCAATCTCAGGTTTTTAACTCAAAAACTGAAAACACTCTTCTTCCACAAATTCCATCTTCATTCCTGCTGTTCCCCTTATCTATCTTGCTGCTCCAATTCCAAATGCTATCCACAGTAGCTGCCTGACTGTTTGCCTCTTGGATCTTGACATGGAACTGAATCTGACCCTTCCTGTCTATTGACTTTGTTTTGCCTATAGATGAGTAAGCTGGTTCCTGTGACTTAGCTTTCACAGAGCACTGTAGAATTCTCGAGTTCATGATTATGATAGCCTTGGTTTAACTCTGCCATTTCAGAAGCTAGATGTTGCAGAAGTCAGGTAGAGCACTGCTGCACCACTCTCGTCTTTCCTTGCACAAAAACAGGTTTAAGAAACAGTGCAAACTTGTGCACAAACTTCTTTCATCTCCTAAATCTGCATATTTAACAGATTTAATCAGTGAAATTTCTGGGTAGCTTTAAACAAGAAGTTAAATTAACCTTCACTGTGTACTCTGTTACGCATAAGCTTGCCAGTAAATTTTTTACCCTCTTGGCAGATAAAATTTCTGGTATAAGGCTGAAATTTGTTGGTTCCTCCCTCTGCATCTCATGAATTTGTTCAATCAAATTGTTCACCTTCCGCTTTGAACTTCTTTCCACCAACAAGTCTAGCAGAGTTGCACAAACTCATCTTTTCACCTGAAAAAAGCTTCCTCCTGGATGCCATTGCTATATCTCTGCAGAAGAAGTGCTTTGATATCATTGGTCCAACCATTATGTCAATAATCAATTTCTCATTGCATGAGGGATCCCTTCCACCTGCTTTGCTCATGCCATAGCTCATCCTCTGCTAAAGAAACCTTCTCTTGACCCTGACTCAACCTTCTCTTTATCCATCTCAAATTTGAATTTTTTAGCTAAAATTCTTGAACAGGTAGACTTTATGAATCATATACAAATTCATCTATTCTTCCCACTCACTAATCTCCTGATTTCAGCCTGCATACTGTAAGTTTCATTTGATAGCCTGCTGTTCATAATGACATTAGGTATTCTTATGCATAAGTGCAGGGTGACAGCACTTGTGTTCTTCTTGACTAGTCTGCTGCTTTGGATACCATGGACCATTGTCTTCTTTTGCATCATCTCTGGCACTAGTTTTGCGTTTCTGGTCCCGCTTTGCATTGGTTTGCTATTCACCTTAGTCCACTCACTCAATCAGCATACTTAAACAGTAATTATTTGACTAGTATTTTGTGAGCTTGATTGGGAAGTTGAGATTTCGGCCTGCTACAGACAACTGTGTTGAAGAGCCTGGTAAGATGGCATATCTACCGCAATGCAAGATACTACTGAACTTGTGCCACAATGACAAGCATGATTTTTTATAAGAGACAGGTGGATTTAGCAGAGATACAAGCTTTCAAACCCCCTGACATTGTTGCCTGTTCAGACAACAATGTCAGGAATGCTGCTAGCATCGTTCAAGCCAGCTGCACTGCCTCATAGCAGCAAAATAACAGAATTATACTGAGGCCAAGATGGACATGCTGCAGACCTTACAGTCCTTATCTAAGATGTGGGAGATGGTCAACGGAAGTTCTATGGTGTGCTGATCTCAGCTGCTGTCTGAAGTGGGAAAGACCACATGGCGTAGCCAGGGATACCAGGTTCAAAGGCTGAATTGTATAGCTTGTCTTGATCTGATAGATATGTTTCTCTATAAGAAAGGTTCTTGAGCTGAAGGGCCGGAACTATTCATCAGGAAATCTACATCACAAGCTTCCATGTGGTGCAGCTAGTGTTAAAGGCCATGTAGCTCAAGTATAAGAAATCAGGTAGCTGACCTTCTGTAAATCCGAAACACTTGAACTATATTGACTTGAAATTTAATAGAAGTCGCTATAATGTCCAATCTGTGTCCATAAAATGTTTGATGGATCCATCAACACCCAACATATTCACACTTTGTGCCTTTTCACAGTAAATTAATTTGACACGTCTCATCATCGGCTGGCTATAACCCAGATGCCTTGACCAATTGTTTGCACTATGGCTTATTTGTGCTGTTTGGTGTATTTGAGTCCCTTTACAACCTCTGCAGAAACAAAAACAGTATTATTCTCTTTCAAGTCTACAGTTGTTGACCAACTCTTATAACTTCTGTACAGTGCTGTGCATTGGCGACATTGCTAAGAAGGGTCCATGCTGTGTCTGCGGGGCTTAGATTGTATAAATCAAGCTTTGTGAACGGCACACAGTAACTGTACTTGCCGGTATTCTCGAATTAGCTTCCTGGGGCATCCACGGAAGGAACACCGCTCGGAATGCGCATGTGCATTTCGGGAAGCGGTAGTGATCATCGCACGCATCAACTTCCTCCACTGCACCTATGAGCACTGAGAACCGCCAGTGGCAGACCCAGTTGGCGCCACAATCTGGCCCCACAGACTCCACATGTGCCATTCGTAGCAAGTCGTCCAATGCACTGTACTATCACAGTTTCCTTCAAAGTCTTTGTGCGCTTCTTGCACTGTTATTCTATAGGGGCTCAGAGAACGCCTTTGCACGAAGGATGGTAGTTACCCGGCTTTCAGGATATGAAGTGATACTGGGTAATCCTGTGATACATGCGTATGGGCCTAAACATATACCAATTACCGCTTTTTATTCTTCCGCTATTTCATAGTTCTTACCTGTCCTATAGTGGAATTACAGTAATTATCGTATCTCTCAACCTATCCAGGTATCGCGTCTGTAACTTCCACTCAGTATGAGCAAAAAGCGAAACAGGGCACTGGAACTAGAATATTTAATCTCTTTTATTATATGAATAATAATTATTCGGCGAAACTATTTGATTGGGCTAATATAATCAATAACGTAATCTAAAAACTTATGCGCCCATCGATTGTCACTTCTTTAGGTAAAACCGATCGATGGCTATGGTGTATGATTGCATCCAGGAGAATAAGTAGAAGATCTTGGGCGATCCTAGCGATTACTACTAATCCGGTGAGTTTTGTTGAGGTATTTGTGGGATGTCGACATTTGGTTAAATATCCGTCAATTTCAAGCTCTTGACTTCTTTTATTGCAGTTTCTCATGCTCAGAATGCGCTAAAAACTTTCGGCGGTGGCTCCGCGCATACTTTACTGCAGGGGCTCACAGACCTCCTAGTGACCTAGTCGGTTGGAGAGGGGGGCATCTCTTGTTTCAGTTCCCTACCCTCTCAATGCATTCGGCGTTTCGGTCGAACCCCCTATCTGAACCTTGGCTTGCCCAGATCCCACCTTCGCAACATCCACTAATGCGCCTGTCTGTGCATTATGACGAGAGCGCTATATAATAATAATAATAATAATAATAATAATAATAATAATAATATAATAATAATAATAATAATAATAATAATAATAATAATAATAATAATAATAATAATAATAATAATAATAATAATAATAATAATAATAATAATAATAGTAATAAGAATAA